>CM029520.1:32484179-32792667 GCA_017140615.1 Eucalyptus cladocalyx | reverse complement strand
AAGACTTGAACCAAAGATCTTTGTGGTCATAGAACATTGTGGAAAAAACTGGATGGTGATCGGAGTAGTTCGACATTTGTAGAGAATGTATCTCCGGCGTAACTGAAATATCGGACACAAGAAGTCCAATACTCTTCAGAAAGAACTTTAGTGTCTAAAATGGAAGAAGCAGCTCCAAAGTGTCTATAAGAGCAATGACAAGAATTGGCTCAGCAAACTTTGAAGTGAATATTTTGACAGAAATGGGGACAATGAGTTTGACTTGAAAATATGTCAGAAGTGCTTTCCTCCGAAGGAGTCAAAGATATGAGGAAGATATCTTCGGGATTTGATTCGAATCGTTTCTTGGGAGTTTGATAATAAGGAATGACACAAAGAGTTTGTTCACATGGTTCTTCATCCATAGAGAATAAAGATTCAATATCATCATTTTTAAGAGAAATGCAGTTTCATTCTCTATATGATGTATTAAATGATTCTGACCTTTTTTTTGCTCGAGGATAATTTTTGGCAAAGTGTCCTTTTTTTTTTTTTTTTTAGTTGCAGATGAAGCATCGTTTTGATTTCTTGTGGCCTGAATGATCCTTCCTCTTCGTTAGTATCGCCATTTTTTCTTCTTTCTGAAGTGCTTAGAGCCATGTCTAGATTTATTTATCCAGAGCTTCTTGAAGTGCTTCTTTTTCTGGACAATTTTCCACAAGAACCATCCCAATCCTTCTTGGAGCATTTAATTTTCAAGTTCGCGAGAACAAGCTCTGTCAAGTTCTCTATTGTCGTTGACATAGACTGGATAATTTGGCGTTTGATACATAGTTCTTCGAGGTGCAAATGAATTTCTTGTTGGATTTCTCCAAACGGAACATCTTGGATCCTTCTCTGTCTGGACACAAAGGTTCTTTCTACTTTCTGAGATAATTCTTTGGGGATTGAGGTCAAGAAATTATGCTTCAAATTTGCATCAACTCCAATTTGATTGAAAAGTTTAAGCATTTCTCGATAATGTTTGTCAAGATGTTTTTTCCGGAGAGAGCGCTTTTTCTTTCAAAAAATTCTCTTCTTTTTTTTAAGTTCTATAAGATCAATAGGTTTTCCTACAAAGAAATGGTATAAGGAGTAATGGCATGGCCAAAGTTTGGGGAAAGCAAAAGGTGAATTTGATCTTGTTCTACTAAAGATTGTCACCAAAGTTTAAGGTTACCTGTGAATCTTGTGACAAAGTTGAAAAGAACATCATACTTGTTCTGGTTGGTAATGGCTTGAGTATTCAGCCAAGTATGAAATTCCTCAAGTCTTTTTGGCTATTTGTGGTACGGTATGTCATCAAAAGTGAAAAGTTGTTTTGATGAAGTGGACACACTCGGGAATGACCATTTGGCTGAACAACCCTCGGGTTCGAAGGATTTGATTCCATATCATGGTCCGAGGGGTCACCATGAAAATTGATGAAGTTACTTGTGCCATAGGAAATGAATTAATGGTAGGGATTGAAAAAGATGATGAGGATGAAAGAGATACCGATTCTAATTCAGGTCAAAAATATTTGGAAAAGCCGGTTCTATTGGAAATAGAATTTGATCTGTTAGAATAACATGATCAATTTGGGATGGAGGTTATGGAACAACAGATCGGATCAGCTATGGTTCATGATTACCCAAATCTCTTAAAAAGGATTCCAATAGATTCGACAACATCATCTTATCAGGCTCTCTTATGGTAAGAGAGGATTATTTGGGCATCTTTTCTTTCCATTTTGCCTCCTTTCGTAATCGGTCTAATTCCCTGAGACGATTTCTCATCTCGGCCACATCTGTCATATCCCGTGTCGGGATAGGTGTATCTCGTAATAGCAGCAAAGATAGAAAACGAGGTGGTGGAGGAGGAGAGGATCTCGCTTGCGGGATAGTTGGAAATGGATTGAGCCTTCCTTCCTCAAGGATTTGGATTTGCCTTTTAAGCTTTTCTATTTCTCGCTCTAGGACTTTCAAGATGATGATAGCCTAGATGTTGTCTAGATTCTAAGGCATGAAGCCTTTTTGGAAATCTGAAAGCATCTTCTTAGTGGTTTCATCATATCTTCGCAAATTTTGCTACACATTTCCAATCTCGGAATCAATTGCTTTGAAAGCATTGTTGTGTGCAAGAAGAGTCTCCAATTACCAATTTAAGACAGCTTTGGCAACAGGAGTTCTTTTTTCTTCCATGCTCATCGACATTAGTTGGGGCAAGTATCTTAGGAACATGCCTATATCTCGCCTTGTGGATCAATAAACTCTTCTAAAGTAAGGAAAGAGAGTTTAGAACCTTCCCGAACAAGAGGAGGAAAGTCTCTGTTTCTTGGAACATAGCAATGGAAGAACTTGGTGGTGTCTCGGGTGGAACCTCAAGTGGATATGAATGTTTCTAGGCCCATTTTACAGTTGGCTTATAAAATGGGGAGATGGTTGGTTTTTTCTCGAGGAGGAGATGGAGGAGGTGATTGTGGTGGATATGGTGGTGTTGAAGAGGAAGCAGTAAAATCTAGTGATGAATTTGGTAGATAAGAGACCATGAATTGGAATTTGTTACATTCACCAAGAGTGTCAATAGAGGGATCTCCATTTAAGTACCTTTGGTACACAGGGTTTTTTGGCTTTTTTCTCCGAGCGGAGATTTGGCAAATGGATCTCGCCTCATTAGGAGAATGGGTACAATAAGAACACTAGCAAAAAGGATCCCAAAAAAATGACCATACTGGTTTTTATAGTAATGGACAGGATGTCCATCACCGTTAAAGTGTCGAACAAGCTTTTTGGATCGGCTCGGAAATAGACTCGGGATCTATCTAAGGACATGAATGCATGATGCTTGATCATTTTGCATGGAAATGAACAAGGCATCTTCATTTCCATTGTGGAAATTTAAGTCAAGTGCATGGTTCGCACTCGTAAACCATCTGGTAGTGCAAAGTTGTTGCGACTGAATCAGCAGTCTGAGGTGCTCCAGTGAGCTAGATCTAGACTTTTAGAAAGGAAAGTAACTGTGGATCTGAGAGAGCGATGTTGAAATTTGGGTACAAGTGTTACAAAGACGTTCCGACATTTAAAGTGGTGCGAACAGTACCAATGCAAGCATGCTAGTATTCTAGAAACTAATATCTAGTAAAGCAATTCTTGCCACAATTGGCAAGCCTTTTCGGCCATGAAAAGTGATTGCAAGATGAACAACTCCATAATGAACATGAGTGTACCCTTGTTGACTCCACTTCTTAGGAAACTCGGAGGGATCCGAGAGTAACAAAGTAATCATTTTCAGTAGCAGAATGGGGTGCTGGTCAAACTTAGAGGACTGAACATAGTCCTTTACCTCCTTTGGAGTCTGACGAATGAGTATGCGAATAGAGCGGATGGGTGAAAATGATGAAGTGGGTTTAACAAAAGCCGAATAGGGGTACATCAAAGGAAGCTGGGTTTCAGAGATCTTAGTTTAAGGAGAATAAACTAATTCTATTGAAGATATATTCACTTTTGAGTACCAATTTCGTTTCAATTTCAAAAAAAGAAAAAAAAATGAGGGCGCAGTGTCTATAAATGACAAGTTGATTTAATTCCCAGTTTAGTTGCTCTCCGTTGCCAATTTCAAGTTATGTATATTCTCACTAAATGAATTTCAAGTTGTTGACATTTAAAAAAAAAAAAACAGAAAAAGAAAGATCAACTTTAATTGTCGACATAATTGCCATCAATGTACAGGCTTCTAATTTATACTAATCATAGATCATCAATAGAGATATCGACATTAGATGTGATGGAAGTTATGGCCCTCATCATTCAACTAATGCATCGACAACCCATTACTACATATCTTGCTAACTGTTAAGAGATGGAAGACAGAGAATGTATCGATTCCAGTACAAAGTGATGGTTGGATATCCCGTGATGGAAGTTGTAGCTTCTTTTTTAATAATGATTTAAAGTACGAAAAGCGTGCAAAAAATCTTTTACAAAAATCATGAATTCTTTATTCTCTCTTGCACGATAATCAATCAGTAGCAAATTTATTTCTTCATTTCACGTTTTGCAAATTTACTGTCCTTGCACTTTAAATTCTAGCGCTTGCGATTTTTCGCTACTACCCAAGCCATTTACTTTTTCCGTCCAAGATTAGCAAAGGACCCCTTTACTCTTAAAAACAAATCAAAATCAATCTTTTTGGTAAAAAGGTTTTTCACTTTCTAGGTGAAAATACAATTACTTATGATTCTCTCACGGTCTAAGAATTCATCAATTTCACATGAATCTTAAGGGTGCATTTGATAACAATTGTTAATTGGATATTACCATGAATAGTATAAGCATTATGTTTTCTTTTTTTATAGATTTCACCTCCTTCATGTTTGCTTTGTTCAAGAGAGAACCTCCAAGAAACCTAATTCTTCATTACCTTATTGAGCAAATTTATGAATTAATTATCAATAGAATCGAGAAAACTTTGAACTTAAATTACTTTTTAACATAGTCAAATATTTACAAACTTTTTACTTTGTAGTGTATTTCGCTATTAAATTGTTTCTTATTAGTTAACTTTTATATTCATGTAACAACCCTCACCACATATAGGCAAGGGTGTTGTGCCTTCGCCTTGCCTTGTGTCATGTCACCTCGCCCTTGCCCTCACCTTGCTTGTGCCACGTCATGTCGCCTCACCTAGGTCTCAACAATTAGTGAAGGAAAATAGGAAAAAAAATTCAGAAAATTTAAAGAAATTGCAAGAATTGTCCATGCCAAGGCCAATTGTGCCAAGTAGGATGGTTGTCATTAACTAGATCGTCACGTCATCGATTTTTGGTCTAAAGTGGCTATAAAGACTAGATTAACAAATTGCCAAAATGTTTAAGTCTAAATTAGCAAAATTAAAAAATGTAGAACTGAATTGGCAACCATATAGTAGATTGAGGATTTTTTGGACAATTTCCCAGATAGACATAGTCTCACCTTTTTATTCGTAGTAACTACATATGTTCTATTAAGACATGATTATTTCCGCCATACTATCACATTTACAAATTGATAGTTGCTATCATCCACCCTTCCTTTCACCACTATATCAATGGGAAATTGCCAAAAAAGTCCTAAACTTGTTATAATATTTCCAATTAAGTCATAAACCTTTTTTTACCAATTTGATCCTAAACTTATTGTTATCTTGTGTAGTTATGCCAATTCAATCCATCTGACCAAATTTGGTTGATCGGCGCGCTAGACAATTTTTTAATAATATTTTACTTTATTGAATTTTTCTTTTGTCTTTTCCTTTTCCTTTTTTCTCTCACTCACTTTTTTTTTTCCTCCTCCCTCCTTCCTCTTGCTTCAGTGATAGGCCAAAGGGGAGGGCCGATCACTAGCCAGTGACGAGCTTGCCTCACTGTCATTGGGCAAGGGCAAGCTCGCTCAAAACCACTAGTGAGGCGAGCCACCATCGAATCTGGAAAAGGCTCGCTTGCCGGTGGATGGTGAGGCCAACGTCACCCAAATCCGACGAGGCAAGCCTCGCCCAACTAGTGGATCATGGAGCTGCCTCACCATCGTTGGGGCGGGCAAGCTCGCCACTAGCGTGACTAGCCCTCCCTCTAGCTATTTGCTGAAGTAAGGGAAAAAAGAGAGAGGAGAAAATGAAAAAAGAGAGAATTTTTTTTAAAAAAAAAAATACAATAATATTAAAAATTTGTCCGTCGGCATCAGCCGATTTTCACGTCGATGCTAGCCAACCAAATATGACTAGATGGACTGAATTGGTGCAATTATAAAAATTTTAGTACTAAATTGTGCAAAAAAAAGTTTATGACTGAATTGGAAAATTTGCAATAGGTTTATGATTTTTGGTTAATTTTCCCCTGTATCAATGGTAGATGAAGCTACTTATGGAATTCTATCGAGATTTATAGCACTATGGAAGAGTATCAACATATATTACATGTTCAGCAAAATGATTATAAGTAAGTTCAAACACACTTTCAATATGATTTATTAAAACTAAGTCTTGAATTTGAGCTTGTGTACAAAACTCGATCCGAATTAATGCATAAAGAAGTGCCGCCCAAATGGGAGCATGCTGTTTATAAGAAAGTTCGAAGTTTGGACTTTTCCCATTTCACTATGGGAAAAGTAAATTCGTTTTTAAGTTGAAGTCGGGCACTTTCAATTTTAGGTTATACATACACACATCATATGGGTTCTTGTCTTTCAGGCCTTGACCGTGATATCAAATTATGAAGCCAACTTGTGTTCGGCATTACATCCTAGAGTAAATAAAAGAATGTTAAAAGTCATGAAATCTTATGATAAAATTTGGTGTATATCTCAATAAGATTCAGATACTTTTTCATAAGAAATGGCTGCAAATAATTGGGGTGTTTGATCAATATTAAAAGTACTTGAGTGAACCGAATATGATTATAATATTTCATTATATCACGTGATAAATGTTGAAATTTGTATTGTTCTTCCTGCGAGTGTAGGTCATATTGCGTGCTTATCTGTGCAGCAATTTGCCAGTGGAGCCTTGTCAATGTCAACTATCTCTTGGATTGATTGAAGTTCAAAGTGAAGTTGAGACACCACAACTTTGTTCGGCTGTGAACTTTTGCAGCCCATTGCCTTGCCTTTTATAGATGCGAGGTGGGCAAGCTGGAACTTCGTTTTTTCTCGAGGCACTGACGTTCCATGCATAATTATTAACTAAATTTAATGTAAAGGCTCGTCGAAAGAAAATCTTCCACGTGATTGACTATGTTGATTTGATGGTTGGTATTGTATGCTTTATTTGTTTATTTAATTAATCAATGAGGTGAGATCCATTTAAAAGTCACTGGATCGTGCGTAATAAACCTTTCGTTGTGATCCCAGAACCTCTAATTATCAATGGATGCAGAAGTTTTGTTCGATCAGTGGTGTTTGGTGGGACCAGATGAGGAACGGATTGGTCATTTTCCCGAGAGATTGAGCTCAATGCTCAAGCAGGAAAGTTAAGTCATGAGGCCTTATTATTATCTTGAATAATAATGTAAGCATCATGAAATATCTTGAATAAGACCGATCGACAAATTGACAATGGACCACCAATTAACTGGGAAAATTATCCAAAAAAATTAAAATTAAGCAGACTTAAAAAAAAAACACACACACACACACACATACACACACACAAAAAAAGGAGGGAAAAATAAAGGAAAACTTAGGTGAGGGGGATTGTAGCCCTCGCTGCTGCAGCCCAACCATTGCTGAGACGATGGTGGGGGAATGGTTGATGAGGGCCACTACGCTGAGGCTGCCTTGGGTAGACTTGGGCGAGGGCTTGTCAGCCCTCTCTGCAGTTGGTGAGGGTCGTTATAGCAAGGCTTAGCAACCCTCTCACCATTGTCCCTATGCCGTATAAGATCATGTGCTGCTTGTTGGCCCTCTTTGCAGTTGGTGAGGGGTCGTTATAGGAAAGACAGTCGATGATGCCCAATGTCTATAGCTTGAGACAAGAAAAACTCATCAACAATAAATTTTTAACGTCGACTTAGTTTCCAAATTTTTTAGAGATTCGAGATTTTTACGGAAGACCGTTTGGACATCGCGAAAAATTAACGGAAATTCGGATTGGCCGAATTGAAGAAATTCTCGACTTGCAAACTAAGCTACTTGGCGAAAGGGGCTTGTAGAAATTATGTGGGCTTTTTCTACATCAAATTTGGACATCAAATGGAAGAATTTGGATGGAAATTGAAGCCATTTGTTATGAAATTCGTGTGCCCCCATTCCTTATGGTCTTTGGACCATTTCAAGAGGTTGTGAAGAGTGCAAGTGTAGTTCATTGTGAGTAAGGATATATGCTTGGCCAGAATGAACCTTGGGGATCAAGTTTGGAAAAATAAGAGTAAGAGCAGAGCTAAGCTCGAGGGAATCTTACAAAAAAGGAAACAGTATGTGAAGAATTACTCTGGATCAAATATCTATACATCTCTCCCAGTTTACTTTTTTTATTCTCTCCTCAAAGTTCACGGACATTGCAAAAACATGTAGTATATCAAATGGATTCATTGCAAAATATTAAAGAGGGATTAGTGCTCATGTTACAAAGCATTCTGTTTGGCTTATAGCCATCTTTGACTGACTTCTCAAGTCTTGGCAAATACGTAAGTGTTCATGCTATACAGCATGTATCTTTTCCCTTAATTCTTTGTTTACGTTTCAGAGGGGGAGGAAGAGAGAGAGAGAGAGAGAGAGAGAGAGAGAGAGAGAGAAAAGAGAGAGAGAGAGGACCTCTCATGGTGTTAACAGCATTCTTAACTCTTCCCTCGCAGCCATCGCAGTCCATTTTAACCTTGATCTCCACTGTCTGAAAAACAAGTCAACAGCTTATGAAAAACTCCTACTTCTTGGGGAGCTGAAAAAATATCCATGTGGAGAGAGAGAGAGAGAGAGAGAGAGGGTCCTGCAGGCTCGAAAGAGCGAAAGGCCTTCACTTTCTTGTGTTGAGATAAAGCCCAGAGAAAGAGAAAAGGAAGCACCAAAAAAGAGAAGGTTTCCCAAAAAGAAAAGATGGAGAGAACCTGCATTGGTCTGCGTTTGCTTCTGGTGCTGGTCACTGCAATGCAAAAGTTCGATAGGTAATCAAGTGCCCCCATCTTCTTCCTCCTTCTCTTTCCCTTTACCACAAAGCTTTCTCCAAAAAACTCAGAGAGAGAGAGAGAGAGAGAGAGAGAGACTCTAACTCATATTCCTATACTTTGCACCATCGCCTCTTCCATCGGATTTCATCTTCTTTTCTTTACTTTTCCAACTCTTTTTCTTTAACATGAAAACGACAAGGCATCGTTCTGGTTTAATGGCAGTTTATAGAGCTCCATCGACTTGTTAATGGCCATGTAGATGAGAAAATTAATGAAAAAGGTCAGATCAGATTTATTCCATTTTCATTGAACGATAACATAATTTAGGAAAATTTTCAAATAAAGATTTAAAGTACTCTCATTTTTTTCAAATAAATATCTGAAGTTAACATCATTTCAAATAAGGACTTGAAGTATTCTCATTTTCGCAAATAAAGACCAAGTCGACATTATTTTAAATAAGAACATTAAAAGTGATCATATCAATCTCAAATAAAGGCTTGAACTCACCAACTGTTTTCCTTTCTTTATTTATTTTTTCGTAAAAAATAGAAAAAAACTAAAACTTAAGAAGAAGGAAAACATAGGTGTAAGCGGTCTCTCTCGCTTATGGCCCGCCCCATCATCGATGGGGCGATGGCAACAACCGACAAGATTACTAACACTTGGGCAAGGGCGATGACCCTCTCCTAAGACTAGGCGAGCCCTTGCCTCTAGTCGGCAAAGGTCGTGAGCCCTCGCCTAGGTGCTGGTGACTCGTAGGCCGTCATTGTCGCCCCACCGACGATGGGGCGGTAGTCATAGGTAGGCAGGAGCCCTCCTGCCTGTGTGTTCCTCTTCTTTTTTTAATTTTTTTTGAAGTTTTAATATAATTCAATTTAATTTTAAATTGTGTTTGGACAAAAATATTATTAATCGATTGATTTTTTTTTTTTTTTTTTTTTACTAGTAAGCCAGTGAAGTTGGGCTTCTATTTGAAATAGTTATAATCACTCCAGACCATTTTTTGATAATGATATAATCACTTCAAATTATTATTTGAGAAAATAAAGATATTTCAAGCTTTTATACAGAATTTTTGCTATAACTTATAAAAGAATTAAAGTGGAGGAAGATGACAAGTGTTAAAAGACTTAGAACTTATTCGAATGAACTTTTTGCTTTTACTTTTCACTGGATCTAAATCTTGCTCTTCATGTGCTTTTAATTTGTAATTTTGATGAAAAAGGAAAAAGAATTTTTATATATTGAAAGAAAGAAATAAATAAAAAATGTAGGAGCGGAGAAAAATAAAAGGAAGAAAAAGGAAGCGGCTCCTCGACAGTTCCTCGCCCTCTCGGTTTTTCCTTTTTTATTTTGTTGAACAAATGCCTCAAGGCCTCGCTCTTAAAACCAAGAAGAGAAGGGGCTCTCCCTCATCTCTATCCTCTCCCTCACTCTCTCTCTTACCACCGGTCCTCTCTCTTTTCCTTTCGACCACCCCCCCTAAACCGAACATCTCTCTCTTCTCTGCTTCTGGTTTTGTTTCCTTTGATTTTTCCTTTTTGTTGTTCTTCATTTGAAGCTGCCCATCCACCGACCCTCCGTCTCTCTCTCTCGCTACAATCCTCGTCCATGCGTCTTCGATAGTCAACCGACGAAGCCTTTCATTGACCCAAGCCCACTGTCTAGAAGACGTCCACCGAATGCTCCATTTCTTTGCCCCATAAATGCTGCAACACCACCGAAATTTCTGCTTCTTTCCCTGTCCAGCAATTGCTACACGTTCGGTCAACCAGTGAAGCATCCTCATCGATTTGTTGACCCAGCACACCCACCGAGCGAAGCTCCTCCATGCACGCGTCTTCAACCGAGCAAAGCCCGAAGCAGCTCCATTCTTCGCCCGCGTCTTCATCAGCTTGTGTCTTTTGCTCGGTCAATTGCTCGTCTTCAACGCCGTTGATTCCAGCAAATCTCGAAGACCCAGCAAGCTGCTCCCTTCGTCCGCGTTGCCTCACTCCTTCGGTCCACACTCCACTCCGGTGAAGCCTTGCTCGACGCCAGCTGAAGGCTACCGAATTCCCCAGCTCGAAGACCAGGGAAGCCACACGATTTCAGCCGCCCGTTTCCTCTCCTGCGTGACTTCACTTCAGCGGGCCATCATCACGTGGGCTTCTTCAGCAACCGTGGATCCCAGCGAGTCAGCCGACGGTTGGGCTCTCCTTCAGCCCACGTGATCCACAGAACCAACAGCTTCTTTGGGCCTTCTTCTTCAGCCCGTGAAGCCAACGAAGTTCAAAGTCCAGCAGCCCACTTCACAAGCCCAATTCAGTTTTGTTTCAGCCAGTCTTGAAGCCCGGATCAAGCTCAGCCCAATAATTCTAGCAGGCCCAAGCCCAGATATGTCTGTGGGCTTGTAAAGTTTCTTGGCCCGGCCCGAGTGTGCATCAACGCCACTGAAATTTTGGAATTCGGCCAATCGTCGTCGTCATCGCGGTGTCGGTCTTGCTTTGCACAAGTGAGTTTTACTCACGAACGCTTTCGGTTGTTAATTATCTTAAGGGTTGATTAGATTTAATTAAGTGCAATTAAGTGATTATATTAGAGTAGGTTATCGATTATTAGATAATTGTGATGCATGTTAAGCAATTGATTAGATTTAATTAAGTGCAATTAAGTGATTATATTAGAGTAGATTACTGATTATTAGATTTAATTAAATGCTTTCGGACCGTTTGGGCTTCAATCGGCATTATGGCCTAAATTGGATTTTTAGTATTTATTTATTAATTTTCAAAATTTATTTAATCAGGCATTATGCTGTATGAGATCCTGTGCTGCATGTCAGTTGGTGAGGGTCGTTATAGGAAAGACAGTTGATGATGATCGATGTCTCTAGCTTGGGACAAGAAAAACCCATCAAGAATATCTCTCGCTGTATAAGATCACGTGCTGCTATCTAGTCCTTATTCCAATTCTAGGCTTTTTTATAGGTTCAATTTTTCTCCACAAAAATAACAATGTTCATATTCCAATTCTTTTTCTTGTTCTAATTTTAATTCTAATTCTATTTAATGAATATGTTTCTATTTGATTTAAATAAATCCAAAATTAATCCTTTTTAAATATTTCTAACTTTGAGTTCTCATTATTTTTATTCCCATTACATAAATAATTTTATGATGCTGGCTATTGTCATATAATGTATTTTAAAAAGTATAATTACCCCTTGTTTTACTTTTTCATTCATTTGGATCTCTTCCCTTATCTTATTCGGATCTCCTTTTCTTCCAAAAAGAGGGAAGGAAAAGGATCTTCCTCAATGGATTTCTCTTATTCCTCTTTAGTTTTCTTGGTTTCTAAAGTTGAATTTTTTTAACAAAAATGAATAAAATTGATGTGTCAATTATATAGATTAACAGTGTCGACTTACCTAAATCTAATAACTATTAATTTTAGGATTGGCATCCTCTAAAATCAAAAGGCACGTTATGGGCTCATCCAAAAAAAAAAAAAAAAAAAAAAGAGAAACAAAACCATAAAGTCTAAAGAAATTCGCTCAACGAGCAAATCTCTCTCAAATTAGAGGTCGCCAGAGGTCGGTGACTTCCGATTTTGAGGCTGTGGCCTCTACTGGGGCGAGGGCAAAACATAGAGAGTTCTTTTTTTGGTAAGGAAAACAAAGAGAGTTTGAGTGCTGTAGAGTTGGAGAAATGGTATGAGGGAATAGTGGGGCAAATGGAAGGTCGTCGTGCTAGCTGTACAGGCGGTGGTAGTGCGGTCACGTGACTTGTCGTGGCGGCGATAAGCGATGTGCCGACGAACGGAGAAGAGAGAAAGGGTAGGTCGTCCGTGTCTATGTTATGTGATGATAGGGGAGGGCTATGGACCACCGCCCAAAATGCCCAGCCTCGCCCCTTGTTTACTTTTAGCCATAAAGAATTATTTTATTTTGTTTTATTTAAAAGGTTTTCAGCACGAAATACTACGAGGAAACAATTCCTCTTAAAATGTAAAAATGAAAAAAAATAATAATAAAACCCTAAGAACAACCTCTTCTTGCAAGTCTTACTTGAAAAGGAGATGCAAGTTTATAAAGTCCTCTGGGTAATTAATGTGGGGCAATTGTTTTTCATGCGGTTCATCTTCACATTGTCTCACATTGACTAATTTGCAAAGGCCTGAAGTTGTTTGGCTCTATAAAATCAACCCGTTAAAGCCATTCTTCTTCTTTGTCACATCAACGACCACATTAGCTATTCGTGCCATGTCACCATTCCCTAGTCTATGTATTTATTAACTATCAATTCCATACCATCGATTGATTAGACTATTGATGTCTTTATCAAGACAAATCCATCGGACGCCTGTTTTTATTGTCTTTTCTCCAAATTTCAATTGATTTATATTATGTCATCCTAAATTTAAAGAGTGATTTTCAAACATGATTGAGAATTTCTCCATATCCCTCTTGAATCTCCATAATTTTTTGTAAAATCATCCTAAAACTACATTGATTTTGGTCATATTTTCGTCAAATTCCAACTGAACGATGACAGTCAATTCCTCCGTCCCAGTCAACTAATGACAGGTAAGCGTCGCCGGGATATTCCTCCCAGCAGAAGACGAAACTGGTTTTGCTTGTACTCTAGTCAACCCGGGACTTCCAAGTACACGATGTGGTCCAATCTCTTTAGGTCCCTTCTGTTGTCCCAACAACCCTCGAAAGAAAAAAAAAACAGTTTCTTTTGTGTTGTTTTTTCTTTTGCGTTCAGTCATTATTCAAAATCAAAACCGGAAATGCTCATTGCTGTCGGACTTTCTCTCAGTATTCATGTCGACACTTTGACACTTCTTTCCTTTGCTTGAAAAAAACGATCACTTAATTGACAACACTGAAAAATTCGGTCAATTGATTACGTGGCATTTATAATTAAAATTATAATATGACTTGGCAATTTTTATTTCAAAAGTTCAGTCCATGTGGCATTTCCATGTGATATGCTTGGCGTTGAAGTGATCACTTCAAACAAAATTTGACACACAAATGATCATTTTAAACAAATTTGGCATTTAAATTATCACTATTTACAACTTTAGACAATGTCATTTAGGTGTTATGTCTTGACTAGGCACACTGGTGACCCATGTCGGACTGAGAAATTAATAAAATATTACCACAATTTTTTGCACTTCTAGTGTATTTACCCCTATTGTTTCTCGAATATTCTTGACAAATTGAGTCATAAGTATGAATATAACTTTAAAGTGAACCAAAATGAAGAAATTATCAAGAAAGAGATTTTTCTAATCATTATTATGATAAAAAGATATTTTGCACCATTTTCTAATATGTACAACTTTTAAGACTTAAAAAAGATAAAAATGGACAAAAATAGACTTCTACAACAAAAAGTTGCCGACTTCAACCCCAAAAAAAAAACCACGGGGGTTCGCCGTGGCCACCCTTCCAACATGGAAGGGGGAGGTGAGGGGTTCAAATCCCCACCTCCTCAGGGGGGGATGGGGGTAGGGACGCGTAAGTTTCGAGCGTGGGTTGCGACTCTCACGCCCTTGCAAAGCGGAGTCACAAGTTTGCATGTGAGTGTAGAGTAGGAATAGAGTAGAAAAACCAAAAAAAAAAAAAACCCAAAAAAGAAGAAGAATAGAACTTTGATTCCTTGTATCCTTTATATTCACTTTTGCATCTACTTGAACCATTTTGTAAGATCATTGCAAACTATTTTGTGTACTTGAATTGTCAATGAAGGCTTTGTTTAATATTTAAATTTTCTGGCACTCCCCCGAACACATAAGCCTGGACTTTGGTTTAAGATTAAGCTTGCAAATATACAACAATAAGGCAAATAAGTGGCCTAAAAATATATGAATTCAAGACATCCTGCTCTAGCATCATGACATATGTTTCTTTATACATCATGGATTGCACATTGTATCCAGCTCACATGCACCACATTTTTGTCACCCTACTAAGAACAGTCTAAGGCTCTTAACGTCCTTGCTATAACTGTTGAAGATGAGATATTGCAGAACATAAAGAGCTCAAAGACCCCAAAAGAGGCCTAGGATAACTTGGCAATACTATTTAGGAGGACGAATTATGCCAAGTTACAATGATTAGAAAACGAGCTCCTCTCAATTTCACAACAAAATATGACGATAAGTCAATATTTTTCAAAGGTTAAATCTATTTGTGAAGAAATTTCAAAGTTAAACCCTCGAAATGCCATTTCTAAGACAATAATGAAAATAATGATAATTCATGGATTAAGGCCATAATATAATGATACTGTTACGGCCACCCGTGGATGGGTAAGCAAGCCAACTCTAATTGAGTTAGAGAATATATTAGCCAACCAAGAGGCCTTAGATAGGGATATGTCTAATGTCTCGGTTAAGGAGGATGAAAGTGCCCTCTCCAATAATAAAAGAAGGCAATCAGAAATGTCATGGAGATTGGCGGAGGCAATCGGAAGAGAAGGGTTATCAGCGGAGCTCGTCAAGATCATGACAACGATGACAATGAAGACAAGAGCAACAAAAGGTGTAGCAACGGAGCTACGTTTGTGGCAAGGCATGACATATTGCTAGAGTTTGTTGGAATAGGTGGGAAGAAGGAAATGTCGTCATTGCTTGCAAGAAGGAGATTGAAAGCGAAGAAGAATGAGACTTTCAAGTGCATGTTGTAGTGAAGGATCAAGAAGAGCTTGCAACCGCTTGTATAATTGAGTTGGATAAATCGACAGGTTCTATCACGACCCTGAATAAGAGCAAGCCAAGGGAAAACTCGAAGAAGCAACAAACAATGCAAACAAGCAATAGTGAAAGGAAATTGCAAGAGATGCAAGAGATGATAAAGAAGCTGAAAATTGAGAAGGAAAAGATGGAGAATATGTTGAAGAAGTGGGACGAGATGCTGAGATAGAAGGACCGACAGCTCAAGGAAAAATCCCAGGTAGGATGGAAGCCTAGCTTGAGTAGATAAACCGTTAGAAAATCTCATTCCACTCTATCGTATGCCTTCCGCATGTCCATTTTTAAGATCGTCGGAAAATTTCTTTGTCGTTTCCATATCTTTATCTGATGGAGAATCTCTTGGACCATGAGGATGTTGTCCTGGATTTGTCGTCTAGAAACAAAAGCGGTTTGTTCCATAGATATTAGGTCAGGTAGTAAGGGCTTCAGCCGATTGGTGAGGACTTTGGATATGATTTTAAAGGTGTAATTGCATAGGCTAATGAGATGGTAATGATCCAGACTTTTGGGTAGTGGTATCTTTGGTATTAGAGTTACAATAGTCTTATTGTGGTCTAGGGGCAGCACACCTGATTGAAAGAAATTTTGAACTGAAAGGAATATCTCATCCTGAAGTGTGTCCCAGTTAGATTGGTAAAACAAACCGTTCAAACCATCCTGGCTCGGGCCTTTTGTAGTCCCAACTGAAATATTGCAAGGCGAACCTCATCTTTAGTTACCTTAGCTGTTAGAATGGAATTCATGTCATTGGTAACTATACCTGGGGATTGAGAAAGGATGGGATCATAGTTGTGGTAGCCCACTATTTTGTAGAGGTTAGAGTAGAAATCCTGCATCATCTCCTTCAAAAACTCCTCGTCTCTCACCCATCTTTGGTTGGCGTCCAGCGACATTCTTATTCTATTCCTTTGTCTTCTCTGGATGGTAGTTGCATGGAAGAATCTTGTGTTCTTGTCGCCCCATTTCAGCCAATTAATCCTTGACCTTATAGCCCAATATTGCTTCTCTTGCTGCCAAAGTTTCTATATCTCTGTCTTGATTTTGGTTGCAATCATTTTATCATATTGAGAATTAGTTTGATTTGTAATATGTTGTAGCTGAAGTTGCAAGTCTGATATTCTGTTTTTGGCCTTGGAGAACTTTTCGCGACTCCACAGGGTAAGTGCTGAACTAACAAACTTTAATTTATGTGGCAAATCAGAACCAGAGCTGGTTGCAATGTGCCATGCGTTGGTAATAATCATCCTGCAGTCCGAATCTTGTCACCAAAAAGCTTCAAAGATAAATGGCCTACGTCTTTTGACTAGAAGGGCTTCAGTATTTAATAGTAAAGGATTATGGTCCGACCCCACTGCTGGTAAAGCAAACACCTCAGCTTCCGAGAAGGTGAGTCGCCAATCTAGATTGCAGAGAACCCTATTGTCGTGACCCCAATTTTTCGGGGTGAAATCACCTAGGGTTTGGCTAATGGATTGTTAAGCCTAGACTTAACGCGGGCTCTCCCAAGCCCATACCAATTTGTGACTTAGATTCAAGTTTTTAACATGCAATTGATTTTCAATTAGGAGTCGCCACTAATCTATTTTTGGTGGGTCGATTAGAAACCCAAGTAAAATAACGGGAGAATTATTTTACTCCTACGAACCAGAGACTATGGGTACAGGAACTTGGTTACGCTAGAATTCTCTAACGCCCTTTCGGTACCTTTCTTTTTATTTTAAAAAATGTTTGGCAAGCAGTTTGGATTGATTTCAAATCTATTTCACTAACATGTAAGGTGGTCATACGGGTGCACAATCCACAAATTTAACACCCAAATAAACAATAAATAAATTGCAAAAAGACTTACCTCAAAGCAACGAAAGCATCTGCAATGTTAAATTAAAATCCACATCAATAATCCTAGATATGGTTTCTAATTAACACGCAATTTCTTCTCTTTTTTTCACTTTTTTAATGAAAATCATGCAATATGCAATGCAATATTAACTAAATGACCTAATTCTAATGACATGTAATTTCTAATTAAATGGGCCTAACAAAAATACTAAATGACATGCATCTCAATGAATCTAACCCAAATGACGTGCATATGAAAATTTTCTTTTTCCTAAAAGAATGCATTTCATCCTAAATAATAAAACTAATTTAACCTATGACATTTTTTGTATTTTTCATGAAATTCGAAATTAAATAAAATGTGAAAATTACCTAAGTAGATTAAGATCCCATTTGATTTATATTAGGAATTATGTTGAGCCATATCCTAATTTAAACTAAAATATTATCTTAACCTAAATAATCCTAAAATGCAATCTATTTAATAAAATACCTAAACCTATGGTAAATTAAGAAAAATATCATCTAAAATTAAACTAAATGCAATTTCACCCTAATATGCCATGACGTGCAAAAGATGCCCTAATTTTACATGACACATGCATAATGGCCCTTTTTTTGTGTTTTTCCCTTTTTCCTTTTTTCAAATTTCGAAATTTATAATTGCCAAATAATTAAACATGCAATCCAAGTTTAAAAAAAAAAAACTAAACCTAAATTAATTGATTTGATTTTTTTTTCAAAATTCGAAATAAAATTCTTATTACGAGCATGCAAACCCTAAAACTACATTTTTTATTTTTTATTAAGTAACACCACAGCAAATCAAGCCATATTCATATCCAAATTGATGAACCATATCTCGTGCACGAGATCGGGTTAGCCAATTTCAAATAAATCACGAATCGGATCTCGGGCGGGAGAGAGGATTGGCAATTTTTAAGTAATTGCGAGTCGGATTTCGGGCGCGAAAATCGGACCGACAATCACTAATTTCAAGGCAATTTTGTATCATGGAATTATCAATTTCACATAAGAGGATAATTACACTAAAAAGATAAAATAAAAATAAAAATAATAAAACAAAAATAAGATAGAGAAAATACCTAAATTTCTTTTGCTTTCCTATTTTTTTTTTTCTGAAAAAGAAAAAGGAAAATAAAGCTGGTGGCCGGTTCGACGAGGGGAGATCGCCGGCTAGTGTTCCGGCGAGGCTCCGGAGGATGGCGTGACAGCGGCGCGGCAACAGGAGCTTCGGGGATCGGCGCGGCGGCGTCGCGGGTCTGGCTGGGCACAGTGGCGTCACGGGCGAGGGACTCCGAGCGGGGGTTGAAGATCGGATCGTGGCTACCACGGGGACCTCGGATCTGCAGGCGCGGTGGTCTTCGACTGAGGAGGAACGCGGCGAGACCCGAGAGGAGCGGTGGCGCGCGTCGGGAAAGGCGGTGGCATCGTGAACGCTGGCTTTGGGTTGCGGCTTCACGAGGGGAAGGCGGCGGGCGTTGGGGCACGGACTCCTGTGGATCGTCGCTTTGGTGGCGCAAATCAGCAGCTGCGGAGGCGAATTGGTGGTGGAGGATCGGGTCGCGGCTGCTGTCGCGATGGAACAGGGGAGGCTCGTGGGTCGCCGACGCGGGTGATGCCGGCGCAGTCTAGGGCTAGTTCGGGGACGGCGATAGGCGAATCGGCAACGAGCTCGGTGACATCGGTCGCGGCTCCGGTGGCGTTGGTCGCGGCTCCGGTGCCGACACGGGTACGGCACCTAGTGCGGTCGGGGGTCCCCGAGGAAGGCGAGCCTTTGCCAAACTAGGGTTTCACCACTTTTTTTTTTTACTTTTTCTCTCTTTTACCTCACTTTTCACTTTTAGCTTTTGTGCTTTTTTACTCGACGGAATGGACCCCCCTTTTCGACCGTACGCAACTCCTTTTATACCCCATAAAATTGTATCTTTGTGGTATATTTTACTGCCAATCTTACTCGCGTAAAATTTCATCGAATATATTATTTAACTCCGCGCAATATTTTTTGCATATTCAATCAAAAAAAAAATTCCCCTTTTTGCGCAAAAACACATCCGAGTGTATATTACCTAAAATCTTAACGGAATATAAAACTTGCCTAAACTATATGCCATGTGATTTGTTTTTTTTTTATATATTATTTAGCAAAAATTAACCCCAAAAATTTAAGTGTCAACAGCTTCCTCTCTTTGAAGGTGAGCTCGTAGAGGTTGCCTTCAAAGACAAATTGAGACCTAAATTTTGGTCATGCTCATGAAATGAATAATTTTTTTGTCAGAATATGAATTCCATTTTTTAATGCAATTTGTATGATGCATGGAAATGATAGATGAACCTACTTGGGATAACTTACCTTCGAGGAGGATAAAGTAATTCGAGGTAGTGAGTGTTACCTGTCCAGGACCCGTACCATTCTACGGTCGCCTAGAATAGTAACATGACTTTGTGAAGATGCTGCTTTCCTAGGACCCATACCATTCTATGGTTGCCCAGTATGGCAGAAATGAGTTGCTTTCTCAGGACCCGTACCATTCTACGGTCGCCCAATACGGCAGAAAGGTTTTGTAAGGAACTGTTTTCCCAGGACCCGTACCATTCTACGGTCGCCCAGTATGACAGAAAGGTTTTGTCTAGGACCCGTACCATTCTACGGTCGCCCAAACGAGGATTCATTTTCCATGACTCGTACCATTCTACGGTCGCTTCAACGAAGAAAATTATTTTTCCAGGACCCGTACCATTCTACGGTCGCCTGAATGAGGAAATTGCTTTTCCAAGACCCGTACCATTCTACGGTCGCCTGTTAAAGCAATAAATGTAGTCTAGGACCCGTACCATTCTATGGTCGCCTAGATTGAGGTTTTGCTTGGCTAGGACCCGAACCATTCTTCGGTCGTCCAACCTTGCGACAGAAATCATCTGATCAGAACCCGAACCATTCTTCGATCGCCTTAATCAGATTGAATCTGGAGGAAAAATCTTTGGGGGACAACTCAATTGAGTGTCGGTATGCTTAAAAGGGAATACCTGTGCAATGACAAATATTCAAGGTATAGATAGAGATATACTTACCTGGTAACATCTCCGATCTTCGGGGATATGTCTCCTGCAAAACATAGTCGTAGGAGAAGCAACATGCATTTGTAATCATAAATATGCATCAATATAATGGAGGTTCATGATGATTTCCATTAATCTTGCACCACCTAATTTCCATTCTGAACACATGAGTGTCATGAATGTGTCAAATGAGGGATCCTTTGGTTTGAAATGACTTTTCTCTCATCCTCATTAAAATGGCAATTTCATCCTGACCTTTGATGCATGATTTTGTCAATCACTCTATCTCACCATCGTCATGCCAAACAAGGGTCTGAGCAATCTCGCAAGTGGTGCGATTTCACCAATCTGAGAGGTCTTTAAAAGGGACCGTAATGTGGGCTTAGTCAACGGCTTAACAAAGGGGACTCTTATGAGTCGAGGTTATTTGAAAAATGACATTTCGTAACTGTCTTGGAATTTTCAAGTCAAGAAATATGTGAAATGAGGCAGTAATTATCTTACTCGCACTTCTTCAAGTGATGCTTTCAAGCATATGAACTCTTACGTTAATTCAAGTGCCATAATCTAAAGAGAATTTGCAAGGGACGTAACGTAGGCTTGGTTCATGGGTTATGAAATGAAAGGATCATTAGGCTCAAAAAGTGTTTAGAGGGTCAAAGTTGGTGATCATCTTGAAATTTCCACCACTTTCCTTCTCCATTGTCGGAGATTTTTTATTTGCATTGATTGCAACAGCATTTGAGTTTTTTTTTTTTTTTTTTGCATTGGCCTTGCTTTTACCAGGCGCACTGCTTTTTTCATGCCCCATTTTTTGCATATTTTGAACAAAATCTCCATTTTTGTCGGCATTCTTGTTCATGCTACTTGAGCATTTTTGTCTTGCCCCAGTGTGGGGGATGATCACCAACTGGGTTTAATATGAAATGAATTCATAGGCTCAAGTGGGCTATGCAATGGATGAAAATGTGTAGGATAGAGAAATGATTGCTCTTCATCATCCTAAGGCACTTTAAACTATCATACGAGTTACAACGCGAAAACAATACTCGAAGATTGATGCAAGTGTGAGTAAGAAAATTCCTATCATTCATTTCAAACTTTGTCCCAACGTGGGATGATCCTTGACATGGATGATTTAAAAATTCTTCATGTGTGTGGGCTCGAAGGGCTAAACAATGGGTATACTGTAGTGTTTCGGGTAGAAGAAGAAATTGCCTCTCGTCACCTTGGTTAGTGTACCCTTTGCGAGATCACCCTCTTCCTTGTGGACATGGAATTTCTTCACACAACTCACCGAGAATTAGTGTATGGGATAGTGTATAGAACAAGGTTTGCCTTTCATCATTCCAAAGTATCTCATTTGAAACATTCAATTTATCTCACACAATTCATCAAGGAAGAAAAATACAAGATTCATGACAAATTTGAACAATTCAACTAATTGAAGCATATTATTCATTATAAAATACTTGTAATTCAAGACAAGACATAGCAAATTCTATCATGGATAATACTTCTTGACAGTATCAGAATTAACTGGAGTGGAAAACTCACGACCATCCATTTCTGCTAAGATCAAGGCACCTCCAGGAAGTACCTTCTTCACCACATATGGACCACCATAATTTGGGGCGAACTTGCCCCGAGGATCGAGGAAAATTGGCAACAGTTTTCTCGAACAAGATCATTTACCTCGAAATATCTCGGTCGCACTTTTCGGTTGAAGGATCGGCAACTCTTTGCTGATAAGCTTGGCCATGACAAAGAGCCTTCAGTCTTTTCTCATCAATCAAGTTTAACTGTTCAAGTCTTTATTGTGACCATACAGCTTCAGACAACTCCACTTGAGATAAAACTCTCAGAGAAGGAATCTCCACTTCTACAGGTAGTATTGCCTCCATGCCATACACCAAAGCAAACGGGGTTGCCCCAGTAGAAGTGCGGATCGATGTCCGATACGCCATTAGTGCGAAGGGTAACCTGTCATGCCAATCTCTATAATTATCGGCTGTCTTAGCCAAAATTTTCTTAATGTTCTTATTGGCCGCTTTAACAGCCCCGTTCATTTGAGGGCGATAAGGGGACGAATTCAAATGCTTGATCTTGAACTCGCTAAACAACTCATCAACAAGCTTATTGTTCAAATTTGTTCCGTTGTCAGTGATGATTGTTTCAGGGACACCATAGCGAGCAATTATGTCACGTTTGATGAACTTTGCAACATTGCGAGCAGTGACACTTGCAAATGACGTAGCTTCGATCCATTTGGAGAAATAATCTATGGCCACTAAAATGAATCGGTGCCCATTGGAAGCCTTCGAGTTTATTGGGCTGATCACATCAATGCCCCACATTGAGAAGGGCCATGGCTCGGAGAACTGATGTAGCTCGGTTGGAGGAACATTTATCTTATCACCATGGATCTGGCAACGATGACAACTCCGTACATGTTTGATGCAGTCACTTTCTAGTGTGAGCCAATAGTAGCCTAATCTCATAATCTTCTTAGCCATCATGTGGCCATTCATATGAGGGCCACATATTCCTTCGTGTACTTTTTGCATGATATGAGTGGCTTCGACTGCATCTATACATCGCAGCAAAACAGAGTCGTAAGATCTCTTATACAAATTCTCACCACTGACGAAAAATTTCAAAGCCATTTTCGTGATGTATTTTCTATCAGCCTGAGTGCTTCCTTCGAGAAATTCATGTCTTTTAATGTAATTCATGATATCGTAATACCATGGTTTTCCATCGGGTTCTTCAGTCACGATCATACAATAAGCCGGCTTTGGCAAAACCTCTATCTTCAAAAGCTCAACCTCTAACCCGTCAGTGACTTGCAACATAGATGACAAAGTCGCGAGTGCATCTGCAAATTGATTATGAGACCTTGGCAAGTATTCAAATGAAATTTTGTCAAACTCCTTTACCAGATCTTCTAAGTACTTGTGGTACGGGAGCAACTTGGCATCCTTGGTCTTCCACTCACCTACAGTCTATAATATGATCAGTGCCGAATCTCCAAATACCATTAACTTGGCCACACCCATCTCGATTGCAGCTTGAAGTCCGAGGATGCAAGCCTCATATTCGGCCACATTGTTAGTGCATGGGAATATCAATTTTGCAGCTACCGGATAGTGTTGTCCATCTGGGGATATCAGAACTGCCCCAGTACCAGAACCAGACAAGTTTACAGCTCCATCAAAGAACATCTTCCATCAGTCTTCATTTACACTCAAGATACGGTGATCAAGGAAACCGTCATCGTCATTATAGACTCGTGAATTTCCGGCCAATAGATCGGTGATCACTCAACCCTTAACCGACTTCTGTGGCATGTATTGCACATCAAATTCAGAGATCAAAATTTTCCATTTGGCCAACTTACCCACCAAAGCTGCCAATCAAGTAAATACTTGATGGGGTCGTTTTCAGTTACGAGAAATGTCTGATAATGTAATGTGTATTGTCGCAATCTATGCAATACCCACACCAATGCCACACAAGTCTTTTCAACATCAGAATATTTCAGCTCTGATACAGTGAACTTTTTACTCAGATAATAAACGGCTCGCTCTTTTTTATCCACAGGACTTTCCTGAGCCAACATTGCACCCAATGACTCACTATGAATGGTGAGGTAGAGAATCAAGGGATGCCCGGTGATGGTGGGACAAGAACTGGTGGATTCATCAGGTACTGCTTTAACTTGTTGAATGCTTCTCGACACTCATCATCCCAGTTGATTCGTGCATTCTTCTTTAGGAGCTTGAAGAATGGCTTGACAGTCTCAGAAAGTTGGGAAATGAACTGGGCTATGAATTCAGTCTTCCCAGGAGGCTCCGAACTTCTTTCATTGTTGATGGAGATTACAATTCGCATATGGCCTTAGCCTTGGATGGGTCAATCTCAATCCCCTTATTGCTTACAATAAATCCGAGTAATTTACCGGATATTGCCCCGAACACGCATTTAGTGGGATTTAGCCGAAGCTTAAATTCACGGAGTTGATCAAACAACTTCTTCAGGGTTTCCACATGGCTTCTTCCAGGCCGAGTCTTTGCGATCATATCATCAACATAGACTTCAATCTCCTAATGCATCATATCATGGAATAGTGTTATCATGGCTCGCTGGTAAGTTGCCCCTGCGTTTTTGAGTCCAAAGGGCATGACCTTGTAATGAAAGGTCCCCCACGAGGTGATAAATGCAGTCTTCTCCTTGTCTTCCTCCTTCATCCTTATCTGATTGTAGCCGGAAAACCCGTCCATAAATGAGAATAGTTCAAATCCGGCGGTACTATCCACGAGGACATCTATGTGAGGCAGCGGGAAATCATCTTTTGGGCTAGCCTTGTTCAGATCTCGATAGTCGACGCAAACTCGAACTCAACCATCATTCTTCATCACCGGCACGATATTAGCCACCCATTCAGGGTATTGTGAGACTTCAATGAATCCCACCTTTAGGAGCTTCATCACCTCTTCCACTATCTTCTTCGAGAGCTTGGGCTTAGTTCTCCGGAGCCTTTGCTTCTTAGGTGGTACGTCCGGATTAGTAGGCAAGCAATGCTCGACGATCGATGGGTCTAAACCAGGCATGTCAGCATAGGTCCATGCAAAGACATCCTGCTATTCCTTTAGTAGCTGAGTTAGGCGCTTAGCCTCGTCTTTGGGTAGATTTGCTCCAATTTTCACCTCTTTGGCTTCTTCAATGTCACTCAAATTAATAGTGACGGTCTGCTCAGATGTGAGAGGCTTAGCTTTTTCATATTGCTCCAAGCTACGTTGTACTTCGATGGAGTCTTCGATCGAGTCTTCAGGATCATCATTATCAGCACTTGTTGCAATGGATTGGACCATTTCCACACATTTGCATGTCATAAGATTGTTCCTGAAACATGAAGTAGATAAATCAGAAAGACAAACAGAGTAATCAACATCTTTGCTTTTTTTTTTTTTTTTTTTTTATTGAAAGAAAAATCTATGACAAAAACGTTTTTTTTTTTTTAATACATTTTGACATGAGGAAGCATGACGAAGCCCAGGCCTCAGAGTTCTCCTTGGATTTTTCTTTTTTCGTTTATCGGTTGGATATCATCACCGGGCTGGTTTGGTGTACCTCATCATGCCCTCAAAATAAAACTTGTAATTTCATTGAAATTTATCAATCAATTACATTTATTGAATGCAAAAATGCAACACTCAATCACTAAAAGAAAAATAAATTGAAAACATCTCTCAGAAAACAATAAAAATTCCCATGCAGGGGAAATGTGCACAAGCAGTAAAAAAGTTACTCTTGTGGGCCAAGACCCATTTCTTCAGGGGGTCCTTCATTAATGGCTCCTATGATGAGATTGTTGAATAAGCTTGCAACTCCATCCAGCTCATCATTAGGGTTCTCTGCGTTCGGGGGTGTCGGATCATCCATGCCACCCCATCCATCTGGGACTATCTCACTAGGATCAATGTAATAGCTATGAGGGGTTGAATACTTCACCAGGTAATCAAACGTGCCACTAGGCTGCCCCAGAGTGCCTATCACTTCCGCTTTTTCATGCATCATTCTTGGAGGACCAGGGAATGTTTCGTGAAGTGGGTTTTGCCTTTCTCGCCCTTGGTCAGGTGGCGAGTTCCGCCTCTCTTGTCTTCGTCCTTTAGAACTTCCCCCACCTCGTCCATGGTACCCTAAACCAGCAGAACGGAACCTATGAGGGGCTTCAATGGGGCTTCGAATGCCTTGACCATTTCTCCCAAGACCATTGCCAGGGACAAAGTCATTCCCAACCATTACTCTTCCCACCATGAGGGCAGCATTTGATACTTCAGGGGTAGGCGGTGATGAACTCCGAGAAGCATGTATAGTGGACACCAACTCGAATGAGTGGTAACTTGATTCAAACTGGGAGTCCGGCTCTACATAGGGGATAGCCGTCTCATGATAAATCCGGTAGTCTTCCTCACCATACACGGTGACCAACTTCCTTTCAATCATAAATTTCACAGCTTGATGTAGACTTGAAGGCACTGCTCCAGCAGTGTGTATCCATGGTCGACCTAACAGGAAATTGAATGCAGTAGGGATGTCCAGCACTTGGAAGGGAATGTTGAAGACGACTGGTCCTATTTGTACATCGAGATGGATTTCCCCGATCACTTCCTTTCTTGTTCCATCAAAAGCTCGCAATGAAGTCTTCGCAGCATGTATCATTGATGGGTCTACCTTAAGGCGATGAAGAGTGGCCAACGGACAAATGTTCAGAGCGGACCCATTATCAATGAGTACTGGGGACACATGAGAAGACTTGTGCTTAACGGATATGTAGAGTGCTTTGTTATGTCCCCTGCCTTCAAGAGGAAATTCCTCATCAGAGAAGGCAATCAAATCCTTAAGAAGGACCGATCCCACAAATTCTTCCAGCTTGTCTGCCTCAACCGTTTCTGGCACACGAATTTCACTCAGCACCTTCATTAACGACTTTTGATGAACGGGGGATGTCATCAAGAGCTCGAGTAAGGAGATTTGAGCGGGCATCTTTCGTAGTTGGTCAACCACGTTATACTCGCTCGTTTTGATTACGGCCAAAAACTCCTTTGCCTCTTCATCAATGACCGGCTTTGCAGGTTGAGCACTAACTTGACCATAGGTTCAACCAGACCTTGTAACAAGGTCCACATCCAGGTCATAGGACGAAGGCACTACCTTATCATTGACGTACTCATACGGCTGAGGCACCTCTATCACTATCTCTTCATCAGATGCATCCTCTAATGGGGGCATGTCTACAAGCGAAGGATCAACCTCTTTCTTGTCAGCATCAAGTGCAGCCTGCTCCTCCTCCCAATCGATGATGAGGTGGGAGATAGTAGAAACTATGCAGTTACGATGAACATACACAATGATGCCATCATCCACCATTTTGACAACTCTTTCTCTCATCACCGATAGAGGGACATCTTTCCGACCTCGGTAATACCCAGCTCTCACTAGCCCGTTGTAGGCATCTGCTACGTGTACCTTTGAGTTCTTGATCCGTCCGACTTCAGGTTCCAGGATAGCATTCATTGTACCCTCATGCTCTGGTAGCGGATTTTTTTGAACGTTCGACTGAGCAGTCTGAAATGAAAAGGCCTTTGTATCAAGGAGATTCTGGATCTTGTGCTTGAGGGTGAAACATTCATCAGTTGAATGCCCAAATTCACCATTATGGTAGTAACACTTCTTCGTCGGGTCGTAACCACGAATGCTTTCACGGTTATGGCGCTTTGGTTCACTAGTAAGCAAACCCTTCTTTCGAAGGACTGTCAGCACTTGGGATGGAGACCCAAGGAGAGGAGAGAAGCGCCTTCTATTATTCGCTTGGGCGAATGATTGACGGCCGAGTTGTTGCTGTCTTGGGTTTTGTATAGCCGGGCACGTTTGGCACTTTCTTGGCTATAAGCCACGTTCACATCCACGGTTGCTTCTTTCTCCTTCTTGGCAGAGAACCTTTTAGTAGATGGCTCAAAAAACCATCATTCCCTTATCCCCATCTCGATCTGCTCTCCTACAGGAATAAGTTGATTGAAGCTCTCGACATACGTACTGGCCATTCGATTGCGGAACTCCGATGGAAGGGTCTTCACGAACAACTTCATCAACTCCTTGTTGGTAGGCTCAGGAGAAATTTGAGCTGCCAAGTTTCTCCATCTCACAACATATTCTTTAAACGACTCACTCCTTTTCTTTTCCATCCGCTCCAGGTCTTCTCGAGAAGGTGCGATGTCCATGTTGAACTTGTACTGTTTGAGGAACGCATCCGCCACTTCGTTCCAAGTTTCGAGGAGGTTTACGTTCTTCACATACCAGTTTAGTGCGGGCCCAGTCAAACTTGCGTGAAACGATTGGATCATGAGGGGCTCATTTTTGATGTGTTGGGCCATGCGCACATGATACATCTGCAAATGAGATTTCGGACAAGATGTCCCGTCGTACTTCTCAAATTCTGGCATTTTAAACTTGCTCGGCATTTTAACCTTCTCATAGACCGAGAGGTCAAATGGGAGTGAGCTTTGCGACTCCTGCAGTTGTCTCACTTTCTCCTCCAGCTTTGCAACGCGCTCATCTTGATTTGTCTTGGGAACATTGTCTAGCTTGGCCTTTCCAACAAGGACCACGTCATCTTCCAACCCAGGCATTTCATCATCATTCATTTGGGCCCTATTTGCTTGCCTCGGGACTACTATCTCAGGGAGAGCAGGTGGAGGAACCAGATTCACTTGGAGGGATTGAAGTTGAGCTGTTATAAGCTCCATAGAGGCAGCTAACTGTTGGAGTTGGCCTTCCACGGAGGACATGCGATCACGCATCTCGCTTTGATCGGCCATTCTTACTCTTAATTGCGTGATAATAGGAGAGCGTGGAGGATCCGTTATCACCTAAATTTAAGAAATGAACACAAATAAGTATCTCATATGAAAATACGTCGATCCATGGCAATACTTTAGAAATTTTATTCATCAATAGAGCTTTTGACAAGCCTAGAAATTCGAAATGTCCCTAACAAATGAACTAAGAAAGTAAATGACCCAACTTCCTAAACATGAATCTAAAAATGAAAATAGCAAGACTGATTCAAGCATTTCATTTGGCTTGATCAATATACATTTGGGACACCATTCGGCGCAATCGCTTATTCTCCTCTTGAGCTTTTTCAACAACTTTTTTTAGGCGTTTATTCTCAGCTCGATTGGTGATCTTTAACGGCGCCTTCAGTATCTTCGGAAGCAACTCCTCGGGAATTTTGTGTTGTTGGATATACTTAATCGAGGCATAGTACTTCCTTTCCTTGCCTTTCAACTCCTCCTCGGGCCATTTGAGTTTTTGTGGACGGCACATGTCCCACATTGATTTGATAGTAAGAATGGAATCTTCATGGTCTCGGCTTCCATCAACAAAACTGACTTGGAGTGGCTCTGCTTTTAACTCCGGGGGAAGCTCTTGTACGACTTGATACTGACTAGTCACCCTAGTCAGATAGTACTCCAATGCTCCAGTGAATCCCAATAGAGGGATTGTGCCAACTCCTCCACACGAGAGTCTCGCTACCCGAACTTGAAACCATTTAGCATGCCATAGGAAACCTTTGGAAGTTGGTTTTTTTTATGAAAGCTAGCCATTTAGAATAATGATAATCCGGTGCATGTTTTTGGTTGTTCTCAAATCTCATAATAGGCTGATTGGAATTACTAACATCATGTATAGTCATTAGACCACCAAACCCTTGTATATGTGAAAGAAACCAAATTTGCAAAAGTTCAGGAGAGGAATGGAAGGTCTTATCACCACCCCCTTTAAACCGAGTGAGGGAAAGGAAAGTTTCAGTTAGAACAGTGTTTACAAAATTCTTTCCTTCCAACACTTGTTTAACTAATTGAGCAATCAAAGGGTTAATAGCTTTCTTGTAGTAAGGAAAAACTATAAACCCAAAGAAAGCTAAAAGGAAAACCCTTCGCATTTGAGATGAAATGCCTTTCTCAAAACATTCTTTCAAGAAGGATAAAGGACATGTATTGCGATGAGCCTTTAAAACCTTTCTTATATCATCTTCCTTAATTCTGAGAAAATCAGATAAAGTCATAACAAGATCTATTCCGATAGGCGGACTAATCAATTCAGCTTTCAAGGACTTTCCTATGGCAATGCTATACTCTTCCAAGGTGGGAGTGAGCTCATGCTTACCGCCGAAGATAAAGGTAGAAGTCTTGGGGCACCAAGAGTGGGCGAGTGCTTGGACGAGGCCGCCATGGATGTTGATGCGCAGCAATGGAAGCGATCGACCAATATGTGACTCTACAACCGACGGCCATTTTGGTCTAATTTGTCCCACCAAGCGCCAAGCTCTTCCTTCGGAGGGAGGATAATTCGAATCTCCGACGTCCCCATTGTATATTGATCAAGACTTAGGACAGTCCTAATGCCATGGACCGACAAAATAATGTGATAAAGTAAGTAAATTGCAAAGGCCAAAAATTTAGATAACTTACTTTATCAATGATGGGCAATCACATAGACATGCACATGATAAGTGGCTCGATTTCTAGTTTATAAGGCTTGACAAGGTGAAGCCACAAGGATGATCAGACTAGCCACGGGCTTGTGGACTACGTCGGGTCCTCATGACTCCGGCTTAGTCAAAGAGCCGACCCAGGTTGCGGGCGTGCGAACCGAGGTAGGTACTCTTGACACCATGAATGAAATTTCGGGATTGAGATGGGCGACTCGTACCGCGGGCTTGCGGTCGGAGTGGTATCCATCTCAATACCATTCTAGATGATCCTAACGCGGCCCAGGTCCGGCGGCAGGTTGTGTGTGCAATAGTGTAGTGCTAGATGCAAGGCATGCATGACAGTTTATATCAAGCGACACTTCGTTCATGAAAATAAAGCATACATTCCTACACCTCCCTGCAAAACAAATGTTAACAAACACTTCCCCTTATACCTCCCATCTTGCAAAAACATTTAACACCTTAAATGTTAGGGGCATACCTGGGATCCTCGCTGTCAAACAAAAACATTTTTTAAAAGAAAAGAAAAATTGGCCTAAGTCCACTAAGAGTTTTAACTCAAGACCCCAGTGGAGTCGCCAAGCTGTCGCGACCCAAATTTTTCGGGGTGAATTCACCTAGGGTTTGGCTAATGGATTGTTAAGACTAGACTTAACGCGGGCTCTCCCAAGCCCATACCAATTCGTGACTTAGATTCAAGTTTTTAACATACAATTGATTTTCAATTAGGAGTCGCCACTAATCTATTTTTGGTGGGTCAATTAGAAACCCAAGTAAAATAACGGGAGAATTATTTTACTCCTACGAACCAAAGACTATGGGTACGGGGACTTGGTTACGCTAGAATTCTCTAACGCCCTTTTGGTACCTTTCTTTTTTTTTTAAAAATGTTTGGCAAGCAGTTTGGATTGATTTTAAATCTATTTCACTAACATGTAAGGTGGTCATACGGGTGCACAATCCACAAATTTAACACCCAAATAAACAATAAATAAATTGCAAAAAGACTTACCTAAAAACAACGAAAGCATCGCAATGTTAAATTAAAATCCATATCAATAATCCTAAATATGGTTTCTAATTAACACGCAATTTCTTCTTCTTTTTTTCACTTTTTTTTTTTTAATGAAAATCATGCAATATGCAATGCAATATTAACTAAATGACCTAATTCTAATGACATGTAATTTCTAATTAAATGGGCCTAACAAAAATACTAAATGACACGCATCTCAATGAATCTAACCCTAATGACCTACATATGAAATTTTTCTTTTTCCTAAAAGAATGCATTTCATCCTAAATAATAAAACTAATTTAACCTATGACATTTTTTGTATTTTTCATGAAATTCGAAATTAAATAAAATGTGAAAATTACCTAAGTAGATTAAGATCCCATTTGATTTATATTAGGAATTATGTTGAGCCATATCCTAATTTAAACTAAAATATTATCTTAACCTAAATAATCCTAAAATGCAATCTATTTAATAAAATACCTAAACCTATGGTAAATTAAGAAAAATATCATCTAAAATTAAACTAAATGCAATTTTAACCTAATATGCCATGACGTGCAAAAGATGCCCTAATTTTACATGACACATGCATAATGGCCCTTTTTTTTTGTGTTTTTCCATTTTTCCCTTTTTTCAAATTTCGAAATTTATAATTGCCAAATAATTAAACATGCAATCCAAGTTAAAAAAAAAACTAAACCTAAATTAATTGATTTGATTTTTTTTATTTTTTTGAAAATTCGAAATAAAAAAATTCTTATTACGAGCATGCAAACCCTAAAACTACATTTTTTTTATTTTTTATTAAAAAGACTAATTTAAGTAACACCACAGCAAATCAAGCCATATTGATATCCAAATTGATGAACCATATCTCGCGCATGAGATCGGGTTGGCCAATTTCACATAAATCACGAATCGGATCTTGGGCGGGAGATCGGATTGGCAATTTTTAAGTAATTGCGAGTCCGATTTCGGGCGCGAAAATCGGACCGACAATCACTAAGTTCAAGGCAATTTTGTATCATGGAATAATCAATTTCACATAAGAGGATAATTACACTAAAAAGATAAAATAAAAATAAAAATAATAAAACAAAAATAAGATAGAGAAAATAGCTAAATTTCTTTTGCTTTCCTCTTTTTTTTATTTTATTTTTTTTCTGAAAAAGAAAAAGGAAAATAAAGCTGGTGGCCGATCCGACGAGGGAGATCGCCGGCTAGGGTTCCGGCGAGGCTCGGAGGATGGCGGACAGCGGCGCGGCAACAGGAGCGGGGATCGGCGCGGCGGCGTCGCGGGCGGGACTCCGAGCACGGGCTGAAGATCGGATCGTGGCTACCGCGGGGACCTCGGATCTGCAAGCGCGGTGGTCTTCAGCCGAGGCGGAATGCAGCGAGACCGGAGGAGCGACGGCAGCGTCGAGGAAAGGCAGCGGCGTCGTGAACGGTGCCGCCGCGGCTTCACAAGGGGAAGGCAGGCGGGCGTTGGGGCACGGACTCCGTGGATCGTCGCCCGGTGGCGCAAATCAGCAACCGTGGAGGCGAATCGATGGTGGAGGATCGGGTCGCAGCTGCGCGTCGCGATGGAACGAGGGGGAGGCTCGTGGGTCGCCGCCGACGCGGGTGATGCCGGCGCAGTCTAGGGCTGGTTCGGGGACGGCGACAGGCGAATCGGCGACGAGCTCTGGTGACGTCGGTCGCGGCTCCGGTGGCGTCGGTCGTGGCTCCGGTGCCGACACGAGTACGGCACCTGGTGCGGTCGAGGGTCCCCGAGGAAGTCGAGCGCTTGCCGAACTAGGGTTTCACCCTTTTTTTTTTTACTTTTTCTCTCACTTTTTTCTCTCTTACCTCACTTTTCACTTTTAGCTTTTGTGCTTTTTTACTCGACGGAATGGATCCCCCTTTTCGACCGTACGCAACTCCTTTTATACCCCAAAAAATTGTATCTTTGTGGTATATTTTACTGCCAATCTTGCTCGCGTAAAATTTCATCGAATATATTATTTCACTCCGCGCAATATTTTTTGCATATTCAATCAAAAAAAAAAAATTCCCCATTTTGCGCAAAAACACATCCGAGTGTATATTACCTAAAATCTTAACGGAATATAAAACTTGCCTAAACTATATGCCATGTGATTTGATTTTTTTTTATATATTATTTAGCAAAAATTAACCCCAAAAATTTAGGTGTCAACACCTATCCAATCATTCCTTAACAATGTCATCACCTGCATGATTATTTGTCCAGGTGAACGCACATCCCTTACTCTCCATGTCGATTAAGGAACAGTCATGTAGTACCTCTCGAAAAGAGTTCATACGGTGAAAATCTGCTAACCTTTTGCCAACCTTCTCCCAATGATAGGTTATCTCGTTAAAATCACCAGCACAAACCCAAGGTGAAGAATTGGAATTTGCAATTTGTCGGAGGTCAGTCCAAAGCTGTTGTCGAAGCCGAAACACAACTGGTGCATGGACGTAAGTCACACATATAGGTATGTTGTTCCTTGAATCAATGCATATCAAATCTATGAGATCCTGTTGTGATTGAACCACACTAAGAGAGATGTGTGCCTGCCAAAATATGGCCAGACCCCCCGCCGAGCCAATAGGATTAACCAAATAAGAATTTGTGAATTTGAGCTGCCGCTATAGTTTTGTGAGCATCTCGGGTCTATTCTTGGTCTCCATCAAAAACACCAGATCGAGTCTTTCCTTGTTCACGAGGGCCTTAAGGGCTTGAATTGTCAAGGAAGAACCAAGACCCTGACAGTTCCAACTAACGAACTTCATTTTTCTGTTGGTGGCTTTTGAGGGCAAGCCACCTCAACCCATTTGCTATTCTCTTCTACATTGAGTATCGGAGTGTCCATTAGTTGGGTTTCATCCAAATCCTCTATAATATGAGCTCTAGACTAATATGGGTTATATCTCTTTAATTTCTTGGAAGTTCCTGCTCTAGTCCGTAGTCTTGATTGCTTCATTTTTTTGGGTATTGGGACATCCGTCTGCTGATCTTGAATTCCTTTTAACTTTGCAAGTACAGAAATTAGAGCCCCCTTGGAAGATGTTGGAAACATGGAACTCAAGTGAAGTTGTTGTGTATTCTGTTCACCCTTTCGATCTAACTGAGGTATTGTTGATAGTTGCATAGTCCCCTCTCGCTGCTCTTTATCAGACATATGAAAATTTTGTATACCCTTCAATTTAGATATGGAAGGGGTCAATTCACCTGTGGAGGATTGCCCTGCTGTCATTCCATGAAGGCCATATGGCATGGTGGGATCGTTGATACCTCTTGTAGTATTATCATTAGTAGGGGCAGCGTTGGGGCTTTAGTTTCAAGAAAGGAGGGGTTTCTAGTATCACTTCCTCTGTCTCTGCGGATCTATCCTAATCACCATAAAAGCTTAGCCAATAAGGATTGTGTTCTTTAACTTCTGCACGTAGCCATTGGTCAAAGGCCATCTTTTCCTTGCCTGCTATTTTTGCTTCGGTAAAGGGAATTTCCTGACAGGACATGGCAAAATGGCCTAGCCTACCACATGAATAGAAAAAATGTGGGAGGCATTCATATCGGAAGTCTAGCCATATAGTTTTTCCGTGGATGTGAATTAAGTGCCATGTTTTTAAAGGCTTCCTTAGGTTGATTTCCACCCAAGCTCTACCTGCTCTGAAGTTAGAACCTTCCTTTGTGTCTAATTTGACTTCAATTCCTCTCCCAACTTGTTTAACTGCTTTACTCAGCATCTGATCTGAGCACCATTCTAGTGGTAGACCGAATATTTGAACCCAAAAAGCACATGTGGAGAAATCAAAACAATGCAAAGGATATTAGGTAGCCATGGCTTTAAAATAACGAGGTGACAAGAGAATGACCACGGACCTCCCTCTAGGATTCTCTGTTTATCCTCTTCAGATTTAAATTGTGCAATGTATAGGCCAGCATCACATTGTGTGATTTCTACCTGTTTTGTATGCCATGCTCTTTTGAGAGTATTTTGTAATGTCTGGAAGTTTATCGAGGGGTTTGAGAGAATTTTACCGACTAAGATTAGCTTGCATTCCTCAATCTTCTCCAGCGGCGGCAGGTCATCCCAAACTTCAATTTCATGAGCAGAGCAAAGTCGGCCCAACCTGTTGCAAAGTACAGCAAGGCGTGAATCTTCCTCCAAGTCCTTCTCATCCACGAAATCGAGGCTCTGGACAAGATATGGATTGGGCGAGATTGAAAAAGATGCGGCATGCAATGAAACAGGGGTGGAGAGGGTTTGCAAGGATAAGAGAGATGTGTCGAGGCAGAAATTGGAGTCGGAGAGGTGGAGCAAGGAGAAAAGGAATCGAATGGCTACGAACCCTCAAACCGGAGCTTGTAGATCCCTGAGGAAGAAATCAGTCATGAGCAGATGTGGTTGGAAGTCGAAGGCGTCCACCTAGTGGAGGTTGTATCCATTGTAACTACAAGCGATTTCGAGGGAGTGAAAGGCAAATGAACTAGGGGGAATGTCAAAGTAAAGGAGGGTATGAGGGAAGGGGCGATGGACTTTGTGGGAACATCTTCATATTAGGGTTAGTTAGGGCAAACTACCATGACGGTAGACAATGGACTCTACATGTCGAGAGAGAAGGGCGATCTCAGGTTCCTTTTAACGTTATCTCCGATTTGAATATCTCTAATTTGCTAGAAACATGCCACGAGTGCTAGTATTTTAAGATTAGCGTAATTCTCCACTGTATTTTAGTTGATGGGATCTGATTGATTTGTACGATTTCAAAGGTGCAAATTACATGTTTAAAAACTAAGGCGAGCTGAGTGAGATACAGATAAAAGTTTAGGACAATTTGTGACACTTTCATCGCTAGACAAAACACGAGGAAACATCCATTGCGTCACCATCCATTTATCTTATCTTGATCTATAAATAGCATCGTCGTGTTAAAGCAAACTAATAAAATACTTAAGGTATTGATCAATAGCTTAGAAATCAATTATGGCCGTCATTGCTTTGGTCGGCAGTGACTAAATCAAGTTAAATGGAGTTAATTTGATTCATCAATTTAACAAGTTTTAAGACTTGATTGCATCTTTTGAAAGTTTTAGAACTTAATTATATTTTTTTGATAAATTATAGAATTTTCAGTGTACTTATCCGTAAAAAGCAAAATGCAACTTCTCTTGATCCTCGCAGATCCATGTGGGATGTCACACTTGGGCTTTTATTTTTTTTATTTTCTTTCGCTTTTAGTTTTCTAAAGAGGGTGTCCCACATCCATCCAAAAGGAAAACGGCATGCTATCTTCTTTTTCTTTTCTTTTTTACTTTTAAACCATTTAGAGAAAAAAAAAAAAAAAAAACCTAGACATCTATTGCTTAGTCATGTTTCGAGAACCGAACTGGATCAATCAATTCTGGAATTGGATTGGTCCTTATTAGTTCGGTTGCTAGTTCCGAAATTTTTGAATAGGGAGCCAAATGGTCACCACTCAACCGGCCTTACTCAATCACCCATAATGAAAGTAGATCCAACTCAATATGTCGTGAGTTCAAATTTTAACTTCCTTCTTGGTGATCACTTCAGGTGAAGGTTGAGCCTTTGCCATATGCTCCCAACAAATAAGCTTTCAAGGGCTCCTTCTCACACACCCTTGGTTGCGGCCAGCAAGGGCCCGACGACCCTTGTTGGCCACAATAAAATAAATAAATAAATAAGGAAGAAGAAAGGAAATAAAAAATTAACAATAAATATTAAAATATTATTAAAAATTGTCCATGTTACTGCCAGTTATGTCACGTAGAACGATCGACGTCCATATTAGTGAATTCCAGTCACATTGATCAGATGGACTCAATTGGCTAAATACGAAAATGTTTATGATTTAATTGGTAAGAAAATGTTTAGAATTGAATTAAGAAATGTGTAATAGATTTAAGACTTTTTGAACAATTTTATGATTTTGGTTGTCGATTGTCAATAATGATCTCTATCGGTCTTCTTCGAGATGTTTCATGATGCTTAGATTATTAATGTTCTCGCGATTCCTGTTGGCTATAATAATAATGCCTTGCGAACTCATCTTTCCTGCTTAAGCATCGAACTCAATTTCTTGTGAAAAAATGGCCAATCTGTTCCATGTCATCATCGTCCCACCAAAACCCTACCGACCAAATAAACATGCGCATCCAATGATAGTCAGAAGTTCTAGGATCACAAAGAGAGGTTTATAAAATTGGATTACGCATACAATACCAACCATCAAATCAACATAGTCAATAGTTACACGTGGAAGAATTTTTATTTTTATTTTCAACGTAATTGCCTCAAAACCCAGCTTGAGCTTGCCCACTTCATATCTATAAAAGGCAAGGCAATGGGCTGCAAATGTTCACAGCCGGATCAAGTTGTAGAGTCTCAGCTTCACTTTGAACTTCATTATATCCGCAATACACAAGAAAAAGTTTCGAACGCAGGTCTGAGATAGATGGGTGCTATCGAGAAGATCCGCGAGAACCAGCGGGCCAAGGGGCCAGCCACCATCCTCGCCATTGGGACGGCGAACCCTGCAAACTGTGTGTACCAGGCCAAGTACCCTGACTACTACTTCCACATGACCAAGAGCGAGCACATGACGGCCCTCAAGCAGAAGTTCATCCGCATATGTTAGTCGCACTCTAGATTCCCTAGCTACAAAATATATATTTAAGTGTTAGAGTATCCTTATCCTAACTTCGTAGTTTATTTTTTCTCATGATATATGTATGTATGTATGTATGTGTGTATGTATGTATGCATGTATGTATGTTGTGTTTCGATTACTAGACCCTTTAAGAAAGTCTTAACTATCTTTCTTTTGGATCTTATTGTGGACAAATTGCATGACTACAATTTGCTTCTTTGCATGATGAATTTCCAATCATTCTTAACAATCTTAGAATGGTCGAAAAAAAGATTGTCGTATAGTATATGTAAGCCAGCCATGCAAATACGGAATTACTTTCATGGCATGCATGTCAACGTTGCCCTTGGAAAGTAAAATCAACGTAAGGGAACGTCACAGGTGACAAGTCAATGATCCACAAGCGCTACATGCATTTGACCGAGGAGCTTATGGAGAAACACCCCGAGATCTGCTCGTACGACACCCCTTTCGCTCAATCCATGCCAGCACATAATCATTGACACCATCCCGAATCTCGGCGAGGAGGCAGCGGTGAAGGCCATCAAGGAATGAGGCCAACCCAAGTCCAAAATCACCCACATCATCTTGTGCTCCACCTCCGGCGTTGACATGCCCAGCGCCGACTACCAGCTCATGCGCCTCCTTGGTCTGAGCCCCTCAGTCAAGCGTGTCATGCTCTGCCACCAGGGCTACTTTGCTGGTGGCACTGTCCTCCACATTGCGAAGGACCTTGCTAAGAACAACGCCGGTGCCTGCGTCCTCGTCATCTACTCTGAGATCACTATCACCATCTTCTGAGGCCCGTCCGCTGAGAACCTTGCCAACCTTGTTAGCCAGGTCATCTTTGGGGACGAAGCGGCCACGCTCATCATAAGGTCCGACCTGGAGATCCCTGCTGAGTAGCCCATATTCCAACTCGTGTGAACTGCGAAGACTGTTTTGCCAAACTCCAAGGGCACCATCGAGGGCCAACTGCGTGACGTTGGCCTCACCTTCGGGTTATCTGACAGGATCCAACATTTGATCACAAGCAACATGAATAAGAGCTTGAAGGAGGTGTTCAATTCGCTCAACAAAGGTGACTGGAACTCCATCTTTTGAGTGCCTCATCCGGGTGGCCCGGCCATACTCAACCAAATTAAGGCCAATCTAGGGCTGAAAAAGGAGGGCTCCGAGCCGTGAGGCACATGCTTAGAGAGTATGGGAACATTTCGAGTGCGTGTGTCTCGTTCATCCTCGCTGAGATGCGGTGGAAGTCGGCAGAGGAAGGGCTCACGACGACTGGCGAGGGGTTGGAGTGTGGCGTCCTCTTTGGGTTTGGGCCGGGCCTCATGGTGGGGACGATGGTGCTTCACAGCGTGCCAACAGTGACCCATGGATGAAATTACTTAATAATCTATATGATAAGTGTGACACCACGAACCCTTCGCAGGTCATCACCAGCGCCGGTGTTACACTTTATTCTACTCTTTGCCTATCTTGTACTTAATACAAGCGTCACAGGCATTTTTTTTTTTAAAGCGGTCCCATGCGCGACTCATAGCGGAAGCAAAATTCACATCGTCATCTATCTCCCTTCTAACCCATGATACAAATACACACCAACTAACAGCACGATTTTATAAATAACGTTGACGCTTTGCTTACATACATACATATAGCGAGATGGGGTTTCCTTCGGGTCGGTACAAAAACCAGAAAGGTTAAGACTCTGTCATGTCCCACCTAAAATCTCAAAAAGGAACTCCGACCCCTAACATCACATGAACACAAAACCCTCCTATCACCAGCATCAACTATCTACATCAAAAAGTGATCTAGCTCCTACTCCTCGCGCGTTGAGTCTCACACCCAACCCGGTGCGTCGTGGTGGCGGCGGCAAGCATCCTCGCATCGCTCCATCCCGTCGAACGTGCACGAGACAAGTACTCTTGTATGACAGGGCCCTGACCAGGCCGATATCATACATAACTAAGCATCGCACTCGGATAAACGTCAATCCGGGCACAGAGGGACAATCTATCTTCGTACACTCCACCTCAACATCAGACGGTAGACCGTAAAATACCCCACGCGAAACAGCAGGTAGCGGCATAGTGCTAATCTGAAATGTTATCCCCAAAAGGGGTGAGTACAACCACTCAGCAGATAGGGAAATCCAATAACAACTCAGTGCACCATGCATACCATCATACAATGCAGGCATTGCTTACCTTTTTGATGTCAAGCGTATTCATGCATCATCATAGCATATATATCATCATCATGGCATCTCATATATCATTATCATCACATCATCATTAACCATGCATCACCGTGCATATCACATCATCATTAGCCATGCATCACCGTGCATATCATATCGTATCATCAGCCATGCATCACCATGCATACCATATCATCATTAGTCATGCATCACCATGCATATCACATCATTAGCCATGCATCACCATGCATATCACATCATCATTGGCCATGCATCATCGTGCATATCACATCATATCATCATTAGCCATGCATCACCATGCATATCACATCATCATTGGCCATGCATCACCGTGCATATCACATCATATCATCATTAGCCATGCATCACCATGCATATCACATCATAGGTCAATTTCCACTTTTACTTATCAATTGATCCTCACATTATCTTTTCTCAAGTCATCAAATTCACCATCATCATCATCATAGCTTAGGGCAGAAACCTCCGACAGGGATCCCAGCATTCCAGCCATCTCATGGCCACTAGGCTTCCGGCCCCCCACATTCCGGGCATCTCGCATCTCAACTAGCATCACGAGGCATTCCCTTCGGGCAGAAACCTCCGACAGGGCTTTCGGCCTTTACCCTTCTAGCCGGGGATCTCGCACCCCAATCCCGGCATCGCGAGTCACTCCTTCGGCAGAAACCTCGACAGGGCTTCCGAGCCCCACATTCCGGGCATCCCGAAACTCCCAAGGAATCTACGGAATTACGCCGCCAGGCCACCAGACAACATCCTCCACCACAAACTCATTTTCATCCACATTTATCTTTTATCTCAATTTAACATGGAAATTTGGCATGGCATCAAACATATCACACTTGCATTTCAATTCACATGTCATGCACATGTCATAGCTTAATCACATAAGTATTTCAACTTAATGCATGTACAAAGACCTCATCACACAAGTGCCACACAAATGGAATTGAATCCATGGCCAAATAAAAATCTATTTTATTTTATTATTTCATTATTTTTTATTATTTTATTATTTTATTATATTTATTTATTTTCATAAATAAATATTTAATATTTATGATTTTCCCAAAATCATAATATTCAATAATCATTTATAGGATCACAATTTTATATAAAATTCGTGGCCAAATCGAATTTCTTATAATTTCACAATTTCCTCCAAATACATCCTAAAATTCTCGGATTTAAACCCACTGCACAGTTTCCGAATAAATTCAATTAAAATATCCATTAGGTCTCCAAAAATTACGAAAATTTACAGGGTGATATAAAACACATGTTTGTATCTTTTTCATGAAGGACTTTAAGCCAAATTATTTTTAGATTAATTTCCATAGCCCTACGAAGCTTCTGGAACCACTACCGTTTCGTCCAGAACACACTTCTCCGTATTTCTTAGATTTCACCCATCAAATCTCTTTCGTTCCTTCTGAAATTTAAGTATGTTATGTAAAAATGTGTCCTTTACAAGTTTCATAAGGGATCTAGGTCAAATACCCAGATTATGGTCACCATTTTAACCCATGAAGTCTCGGGTGTCTCGGTACACTTCACCAGAATCAACCATCTCCAAGATCTAACCGATTCACCAAGTTATACTTGTTATTTTTGCTTCAAATTTGAGTATGTTGTAGCTTAAGGTGTTTCCTACAACTTTTAAGAAGACAACAAAGTGATATCTCCAACATAAATCAACATGCAACCAAGAAATCAACAAAAGGTCAGTGAAGATTTCGCAGATCTGAGGTCTCCGTATAACAGAGCTTTTGACCCCACATATCACCATCGTTTTCCATGAAATTCGAGTATATCATACTACAAGATGTTAGATTCAACTTTCATGAAGACACCGAAGCCAAAATCGCACTCCAAATACACATGCAAGCTCGACTAAGATACTGACTACCACAAACCGAACGAAAACAGTCACATAGCTTGAACACATCCAACCCTTACCTCGGTTTTTCGCCCAAATCACACCTAAAACCGAACATGCAACCAACAAAACAGACATGCAAGAGAAGTTAAGGACCCCACTTGCCTCCAAGATGAACAAACAGCGATGAACGGCGGCGTACGGTGGTCGGACTAGGCGGACGTACGGCGGACGGGCGGCGGCAACTCTCGGCTCCACCTCCTCTCTCTTGGTCCCTCCTCTCCCTTTCTCTCGAAATCTCTCTCTCCCTCTCACTTCTCTTGACTGAATGGAGCTAGAGGAACCGGCCACTCCTCTTCTCTCTCTCTTTTTATATCCCTTAATCCCATCATTTGCAATGATTGATCCACCTAATGACCAACCAATGCATGCTCTTCCTTTGGCCACTTGTAATTTTTGTTTTTGAATTAATTGGGCTTGGGCTTAGGCCCAACCGGCCACTCACTTTGGGCTGGTCGACAGCCACCTATTGGGCCCTAATGGCCGACTAGATTGGCCCACCAAGCTTTAGGCTAATGGGCCCAAGGCCCATTTCGAAAATAACCCTCTTTTCTCCTTTTTTTTTTTTTTGAATTCCTTTTTATAAATATTTCTAAATTCAAATTTCATCTTGGCCAAAGTCTTGGGATATTTTTAATTATTGAAATTTAAATCATATGGCCAAGCATTTAAATTTAAATTTCCACAACACAAGCAAAATTCATCAAATTAAAAGACAATTTGGCTAAAGCATTAGCCATAAAATTCTTCACCTAATTAAAGACATTTAACACACCTTAAGGCTCGGCTTTGAATTTCCGGGATGCCACAATAAGAAATTAATTGACATTCTTGTGATGTTATTTCCTGTTGCTGGGGAAGACGGTTTCGAGTTTGAAGTGATTGATATCTAAATAATCGTATGTGGAATTTCTTAATCATTAATGTTGTAATCATTGTGTACATTCTTAATAAAGTTGAGCATTAATCAACCAGTTGTGAGACTTTTTCAATTAGATATGCTCATCTTTCTCTTAATTTTTTTTCTCACTTATGAACTTATGTATTAGAGTTCAAGGATATAGACAATAAGTGGGAAAAGAAAATCAATCCAAGAGATAGTCGATAGTAATAGAGCTTTATAAGATATATGTGTCAATTATGTTAGAGAAGTTCTACATTGAAAATTGAGACGATATAGAACAGTTAATCTATCATAGTCAGAGGTGTGCAACCAGATCAAGTCTATTTTTATTTGTGACATCCCGATTTTCCAATTCTATTTTCAATAAATTGAGACGGACATTTCGTTGGCACGCATATAGTTCATTTCCTTGAGTCGGACACTCATGTGAAAACTAGTTTATCAGGTGAAGCCATTAAGAGATTCTAATGCATCAGACTTGAGAATTTGACTAGAAAGCGACATTTCGACCGAGCTAATCTATAAGGGTCATTACGGCAAAAATATAAATCAATTAGAGACCGGAAATAGGTCGACTTGATAGAGGCATGTGATCAGGTGTGAGTGATTCCACCAGATCGCATGGCACTAGACCGACTTTTCTGTTGATTAGGTATCCTGTGTCCGTATTTGAAACCTTGAGATTACCCCAACAACCGAAAGTTGCCAATGTGTCAAAGATGTACATTGTGACTTGAATTGATCAGCCACGGGTCAAATGCATGAAAATTTCTAAAAGATGCCCAGTAGATCAAGACGCGCTAGTACCGTGCCAAAGTGAAATTAACCGTGAAATTGAGATCGAATTCAGAAATTGGAAGTCATGGTGTGTCACAAATCATTTTAGGGTCATTGACTCATCTTCAGAAAATTTTTCTTGCAATCAGAGTTTTTCAGCAAATCAATTAAGGAATGGCTAATTTGGCTCGAGAAATTAGAAGGCTCGCTTTTGGTCGTGCTTTTGGGACTTAAGTTGGTTCTATGGACACGTGAAGATGTAAATTGAAGTGTAGTGACATTGGATTAATTTATGGACTTTAATTGGACTCAATTGGAAGAAAATTAAATGGAATAAAAGAATTTGATGTACAAAATTTCATTTCACGGCGGAAAAAGAAATTTGCACCCATTGAAAGATGTTGTGGAGGATTGAGATAGTGGAAGATGACATCACTTGATGTCATAGTGGTTGGGGCCAAATGAAGAAGAAGTTGACAAGTGGAGTGTGGAGATGGACTCTCATAAAGTGGAGATTTCACTTCCACCTATCAACACCATCCTCCTCCTTGAATCAAGGGAGTCTTGGAACTTGGAAAGGAGAGAGGGGCACCGTGCGAACTAGGGAGCTTCGGCCGTGCCTTCTGCTCGACTGCCTGCTCGGCCGCCTACTCGTCGCCAGAGTCGCTCACTGCCGCCGTCACCGCTCGCCCTCCGTCTTCTTCTCTTCCCATGCTATTCGATCGTCTCTCCTCCTTCTTTGGTGTGCCCTGAAGGTTTCGAAACCCAGCAGCAAGCCAGCAGTTCCGCTCGTCGCCGTCGCACGCCGCTGGATCGCCACCGTCGCCATTCGTCCTCGCGTAGCCCGTCGCTGCTCGCCGTTACTCCCCACAGCTTCGCCTCCCTCACGCCGTCGCCCTGCTCATCCTCACTTCCAGGCGGCTGTTCGGCCAGCCCAAGCCACGAATCAGCCACCTCCGGCCACCGTTCGGGTCTCGCCTAGGTCCGGTTCGACCCCTCAACCTTCATCGGTCCATCCTCGCCTCAACCCGAGCTTGATTCCCCCTCTTTTTGGCCAAGATCAACAGCTCACTAAGTGGGTATTTCAGCCCAGTTTTGGCCCATTTTGGCCGGCTTCTTGACTCCGGATGCTTGGCCCTGCTTGAGGAAAGTCGATCCCCACGCCGTCCCCGTCGTTTTGGTCCGATCAGTTTGTTAATCGGGTAAGTTTAGCTCACTAAATCTCGATTAGAGGGTTAATTACGCTTTAGGTGTGTCTAGTTTAAGTTAAATAAGCTTAGATGGTTAGTTTAGTTTATTTAGTTATGAATTGGATTAAGGTGTTTAATTAACTTAAGGTGTGTTTAAATTAGGGCTAAGTGGATGTTTATTTTAATATAAGTCTTGATGTGACTTAAAGGAATTTATTTTGATTTACTTACATAGTTTGAAATTATTTAATAATTTGATAATATATTATTATTCAAAATTATTAAAATATTAGTATTTAATTAATTTCGGAATAAATTAATTATTTATTAAATTTTGAAAATTTTGTCAGGACCCTAAATTCTCAAAATTTCATACCGATCCCTACTGTGTATTCGGATTGTGAATTTGATGAGTGGATATTGCAAATTGAGTGTTGATTGTGAAAGTATGGATTTTATTCAGAAAATCCCAAGTGTCGGGTTTTGATACCAAAATTTGATTTTAAGGATTATATTAAATAGTGGGGTTTGAAAAATTGAAATATTGGCTTTCTACGGTTCGAAATTAACGTGCCCCCCCACACACGTGAATAATTTTTGGATATTTTTAATATGAAGAAAAATGACTAGGATTACTATTTTAAGTGGAAGCATTGAGTGAAATGCAAAGTGTCTAGGGGCTAGTATTGAATTGTTGTGTGCTGGTTGAAAGACTCGGTCGCAGTAGTAGTTAGGCCAACTGGACCTTTATTCCTTTAGAAACGCCGTCAAGATAGTAACGAGGCTCGGGTCACAGTAGAGGCTAGGCCAACTAGACCTATGCTCCTTCGAGAATGCCGTCGACATAGTGACGAAACCGTGCTCCAAGGGGGGGAGGCGATGCCTGGCATTAATGTTAGTAGATAGCCGAACTGCGAGTAGGCTACGCCCGTGCGTGGCAGTGAATATCATTTGGATCGCATGCTGAGTGTTATTGACGGGTTGAATTATGGGACAAAATCATGTGGCATGATATGGGACGTGTCATAACGATTTTTTCTTATAATCCAGACTCCTAGGGTCATTTGAAATGATATTGTTGGCGCTCCGAGTTGTTTAAGTTTCTATTACTATCTCGTGATTGAGCGATTTAAATTGTGCTAACCTGCAGGAAGGAACTAAGGCAAGGTAAGTCCTCTATGTGGTGTGGCTAGGCCACTTTTGGACATGTCTTCTTTCTAATAAGGGTTTAGGGGGTTGAACTTGCTGAGACAATGTCTCACCCCAGTTGTGGGCTTACATTTTCAGGTCCTTAGTGGACGGAGCGGCTAGTTCGTTATGGTTGCCTTGTGGAGTTGTAGAGGTGAAGTCTGTTGGATTGGAGTTCATGTCTGACTTGTAGGTCGTAAGACAATTTCTTTTTAAGAGCTGGTCTTTTGAATACTTTTGGCTGTAGATCTCTATTTGTAAACTCCGTTGGTTTATGAAAGTGTATTGTGGTGAAATTGCTTCCTGCATAAGAAAAATTTGCAATACCAAATGAGAAAGGAATATAAATTAGGATCACTATTAGACTTGATTTTTATTTTAATCTTTCGAGGTTGAGGATCTAGGCAAACAATTATGTAAAATTTTATGAGACTGCTACTAACTGCTCTAGAAATCGCATAGGCTAGACTTTGGCTTAAGACTAAAGCTTGTGAAAAACTCAGGATAGGCAAATAAGAGATATGATAAATATTTGAACTCAAACTTTATGTTCTGACACATGCAAGTTCTTGTGTATCACTGCTAAATTGGTGTAAAAACTTAAGTCGTTAGATGAAAATGTGCTTTAACATTTAAATATTTTAACAAGCTGATTTTACTTGTAAATTATCAATTTTTGGTGAAATTGAACTATAAATTAAATTGATGAAGCTGTGATCTCGTTACGTGCTCTAATAAAAAAAAGATGAAATGGAGATCGATAATTTGGTGGGTGCAATCAACTCTTCAATTTAGGTAGGTTAAGGATAGTGACTGAAAACTACATGCACGACCTCATGACCACCAATGGATACTCTCAACATGGAAGATCTCCTTGCCATTTCCAAACATTTCTCACCCACTTTAGTTTCCTTCCTCTTCACTAACTCCTCCATTAAGCAATTATTCTTACATATATCACTTTCAATTTCCATGGTAACGGAGTTCGTGAAGCTACTTCTTTCTTGCTATCCATTATTTAGTCTTTTGTGGTTGACAAGTCCTTTTTCTGCATCAGATTGAAGTCTTAGTCATCACTTGGACTTCTAAGTTTCTAATTAACTGAGGATACATGCTAAATTGTAAAAACACTTGGCGTTGTCATAGTGTCGCCTCTATAAGTAATATACAGGAGGAAAATCATTCAGCTCGAGATACAAACGCGTATAAGTAGTCATTTTCATTAAAAGTAAATTAAAAAAATTTAACATTATTATAATAGAACCATAAAATGATGTTATCGAGATTTTACATCAACCGCGTTATACATAAAAAAAAAAAAAAAAAGGCATCATCGTTATAAAAGAACAATTTGAATGACAAGAACTTATATAAGAATCTTACGTAGTAATTGAATTTTATTACTAATTCATGTTATCTAATGAGAAATCAAAACACTATTATACTTATTTATGTGGATATGATATAAAAATAACCGTTTTTTGGGTATATAAATGATATTTCGCAGGCAACATCAAGAATTGACTAAAAAAGGATAATTAAATAAGTTTATATTGAAGAACTTCTACCTAATTATAATGAGGCATATGTTTTGCACGTATATAATTCGACTCACCTCCAAAGAGAATCGTCTAAAGATGAGAAATAGTTGAGTAACCAGGTGAAAGACGTACAAGCTTTTATGTAAATAATGTACTAAGAGAATCGTCTAAAGATGAGAAATACACTATTCTATCGATGGGGAACAAAGCATTGGGTGCAGAGGTATCTACAAGTTGGAGGTACTTGAATATAAGGTGAACAAGTTTAGAATGGAGAGTTTGGTAAAGCTTAGACGTTTCATGGCTAGGTGAATAGTGAGGTAAAGCTTCGAAATATACTTGGAAGGACCATAAGAGAAAAGCTAGAGTGAAGTTAAATATCAGGAGGAAGTCTAGAATAGAGAGTTCGGTAAAGTTTGGATGTATTAGCAAATGGCAAGAACCTGCTAAACGATCAAATGAAGAAAGTTAATAATTTCAAGACAGTACTTTTCTCTTGTAATGTATAATGTGGATGATCACCTATCAAGTACATTTAACAAATCTCGGAAAATAATCGTTAACAAGAGTCAAATAAATATTAGTCACTTTGTTTTTGCCTGGATCTTGTTTTGAGGAACCGGTTTGAATCCTTGTGTGAACCCTATTCTACGGAAGAAAGCTCAGCCATACAATTAATAACTATAACTTTTGGCTAACCCAACATTTGTCCAAAGTATAAATATCATATCCTCCCAAATTAATTAACCAAACAAATCAGCCTTGCCAAACACCAAATGGAGTGCTATGCAGCTTGCCTTCTGTTGCTATGCCTGCTGTGGTGGAGCATCAATCTGCTCTGGCGACGGTTAATCCGTAAGCCAGGCTCCGGCGGCAACCAGCTGCCGCCGGGCCCACGCCCACTCCCAATCGTTGGGAACATCCTCGAGCTCAGTGACAAGCCCCACCAGGCGCTCGCCAAGCTCTCCAAGCTATATGGCCCTGTTATGACCATAAAGCTAGGGGCAATCACAACCATAGTCATCACCTCTCCGGAGGCTGCCAAGGAAGCCCTCCAAAAGAACGACCAGCTCTTGAGCGGCCGGCAGATCCCTGACACCGTCAAGGCGAGTGGTCACTATGCTGAGTCCGTTGTGTGGCTGCCCGCCTCCGATAAGTGGAAGCAGCTCAAGAAGGTGTGCACCGTCCAGATGTTCTCGGTACACAAGTTGGACGCAGGCCAGCTCCTCCGCCGCAAGAAGGTGGACGAGCTCATCAGCTTCATCCACCAGAGCTGCAGGCAAGGCCATTCTGTTGACATCGGGAAGGCCGCCTTCACGACGGTGCTCAACTTGATCTCGAGCACGCTCTTTTCTGTCGACTTGGCACACCATGACGAGGGCTCCTCCCAGGACTTCAGGGACCTCGTGTGGGACGTGATGGAGGAGACTGGAAAGCCCAACGTGTCAGATTTCTTCCCAGCTCTCAGGTGGTTCGACCCCAGGGCGCACGCCGGAGGATCTCAGGTTACTTCAGCAGATTGTTTGCCATCTTCGACAGGATGATTGAAGAAAGGACTCAAGCGACGGCCTCACCGATCGCCTCTTCACCGAGCAACGACGTGCTTGATTCTCTGATTAATTTAAAGGAGAGTGGTGAATTGAGTCGCCATGAAATTAAGAGCTTGCTTCTGGTCAGTACATTATTGAGGGATATGCGAATTGATTTGAACTATATATGCACTTATTCAATAGTTTCTTTCCTCTGTATTTATAATTGTTCGATATATTTTGAACTATGAAGAGGAAGCTCTGTATTTAGACTAGTCTAATGACTTCTTTTGATATGGAATTGTGATTTCATGTTGCTAGCAAGTAATGTTATCCATATCTTGTTGCTGTCAAATTTGTTACTGACCAACTTTGGGCAATTAACTTCAATTTGCTCCAGAAAATGAAGATGTATTTAGCAAAAATCACTTGGCTATCTCTCACGATTCCTTTTCCAGGACTTGTTCATTGCGGGAGTCGACACAAGCACGAGCTCACTGGAGTGGGCGATGGCAGAGCTGCTGCACAATCCAGAGAAGATCGCGCAAGCCCGTGAAGAGCTCGACCGAGTCATTAGTAGCGATGGAGGAACGCTGCAAGAGCCAGACATCACGAGGCTCCCCTACTTACAAGCAATAGTCAAGGAGACTCTAAGGCTGCACCCGCCGGTTCCCTTCCTGATCCCACACAAGGCCGAGAGCGACGTGGAGATAGGCGGGTTCCGACTGCCCCGGCACGCCCAGGTGCTGGTCAACGTCTGGGCCATGGGGCGGGACCCGGGCGTATGGTCAAACCCAGACAGCTTCATGCCGGAGCGGTTCCTGGGGGTGAGATTGACTTCAAGGGCCGCGATTTCGAGCTCATCCCATTCGGGACCGGACGGAGGATATGCCCCGGGATGCCCTTGGCCTATAGGATGGTGCACTTGATTTTGGCCTCTCTCTTACGCTCATTTGAATTGGAAGCTTGAGGAGGGCGTGACGCCTGAAGAGATGGACATGACTGAGAAATTTGGGATCACATTGCAAAAGGCAACGCCTCTCTGTGCTATTCCCATGGAGGTGTGACTTTAATTAGTCTGTACCCTCTCTTCCTTAGAGAGACGTTTATATCTCAGTATTGTTTTCTTAAAATTGATATAATAGTAGGAATTTACCTAGAAGGATTTTCATCCTATTGTCCTTTTGCTTCCATATATGTTTGAAATTAATTCGATGAACTTAGTTTCATAAACGATGCATTTGTGTATGCAAGTATATGCGGTGAAATGGATGAATAATTGTGTAACACGAAATTGTCCGATCATAAGTATAGTGTGATATGTCTAAACAGTTACCAATTTCAAGATAGCTGGAGCTTTGGTTTATCTCTAATCAACCAATTGAAATTTAAAGTGGTTAATCCCGAACTCATTCATTCATTCATTCATTCTTCTTCTTCTTTTCTTTTAGTTCGAAATTTTATGTGCGATCTTATTGCCATAGTCGAGAATATCACATGTTAAATATATTTGTAATTGGATATTACCACGAATAGTATAAACATCATTTTTTCTTCTTTTTTTAGATTTCACCTCCTTCATGTTTGCTTTGTTCAAGAGAGAACCTCCGAGAAATCTAATTCTCCATTGCCTTATTGAGCAAATTTTTGAATTAATTATCAAATAGAATCGAGAAAACTTTGAACTTAAATTACTTTTTAACATAGTCAAATATTTACAAACTTTTTACTTTGTAGTGCATTTTGCTATTGAATTTTTTTCTTATTAGTTATCTTTTATATTCATGTAACAGCCCTCACCACATCTGGGCAAGGGCATCATGCCTTTGCCTTGCCCTAGCCTTCACCTTGCCTTGTGTCATGTCGCCTGGCCCTTGCCCTCACCTTGCTCATGCCGTGTCATGTCGCATTACCTAGGTCTCAATGACAAGTGAAGGAAAATAGGAAACAAATTCAGAAAAATTAAAGAAATTGCAAGAATTGTCCATGTGAGGACCAATTGTGCCACGTAGGATGGTTGTCATCAACTAGATCGTCACGTCATCGATTTTTCATCAAAAGTGGCTATAAAGACTAGATTAACAAATTATCAAAAGGTTTTCTCCTGTCCTGACCCATCTTTGGGTGTTCTGGATGTGGTTGGCTCCTGGGATGATCCCCTACCTGAACTCAATGATGAAGATGATCGCTTTCTTTGGCTGGGCAGCTCGGATGGCACTTTCTCTGCTGCGTCTGCTTGGGACACTCTTTGGCCAACCAGCCATCCGGTACAATGGGCGCCCTTCATTTGGAACAATTCATTGGTTCCCCACTACCAATTCCTATTGTGGTTTATTACAAAACATAGACTACCAACTCAGGTACTACTCCTTACCTGTGGTAGAATACCGGATGTGAACTATGCCTTTTGCTCTTGTCGGCCAGATTCAATTGATCACTTGTTTTTTGGATGCCCCATTTCTGCTGCCTTAGCTACTTTTTGGGCCGCAAGATTTAATTATGCTTAGCGGAATAAATCTTGGAAGGAAAGCCTGCTTTGGGCAATCAAATCTCTCTTAGGACCCTCCTTTCGCTCTTCTCTTGCTCGCTTTGCATTTGCTGCTTTATGCAACATCACTTGGAAGGAGCGTAACAATATACTGTTCCGAGGTAGACCTGCCTCCCTTTTGGCCATGAAAAGGCACCTTGAACAGGTTATAAAGGACAAAGCCTTGTCTTTCCATCAAGTCCCTCCCACTGCGGCTAATAGGAGATTATTGCAAAGCTAGTCATTCAACCCCTCCATTTTGGCGAGCTGATCACCTTGTTAGTCGACTGGTTTTTCTAGTTGGCTTTCTTCCTTTCTCTTGCCTGCTCGGAGGTTCTTCTGGATTTCGCCCTTCTCCTGGCTTCCGAGACGGCCCCTTACCAACCTTAAAGTTGTGCTTGGTTTTCTTCTGTTGGTAGTTCTTTCTCTTTGCTATTTGTGTTGGTTTAGGCTTGCTGGTTCTGTGCCGTTGTTTGGCCATTTTCCTTCCTTTGCCCTTGGCTTGGTTTCTTTTACCTTGGCCCCCTTTCACTCACTTTGACTTGTTGTCTGCGTGAGTGCAAGTTTCTGGGACCGAGTTTTTGCTGTATAACTATATATAGCTCTTTTGGTTTAAAATCAATATATCTCTTACCTTTCACAAAAAAAAAAAAACAAAAAAAAAACAAAACAAATTGTCAAAAGCTTTAAGTTTAAATTGGCAAAATTAAAAAGTGTATGACTGAATTGGCCACCATATAATAGATTGAGAAACTTTTGGACAATTTCCCAGATAGACATAGTCTCACCTTTTTATTGGTAGTAACTGCATATGTTCTATTAAGACATGATTATTTCCACCATACCATCACATGTACAAATTGATAGTTGCTACCATCCACCCTTTCGTTCACCACTATATCAATGGGAAATTGCCAAAAAAGTCCTAAACTTGTTACAATATTTCCAATTCAATCTAAACCTTTTTTTTTTGGCCAATTTGATCCTAAACTTATTGTTACCTTGTGTAATTATGTTAATTCAATCTATCCGACCAAATTTGGCTGATTGGCGCCGGTGGACAATTTTTTAATAATATTTTATTTTATTGAATTTTTCTTTTTTATTTTATTTTTCTTTTTCTCTCTCGCTCTTTTTTTCCTCCTCCCTTCTTCCTCTTACTTCATCGACCGGTTAGAGGAGGGCCAATCGCTAGCCGGTGATGAGCTCGCCTCACTGTCATTGGGCAATGGCAAGCTCGCTTAAAACCACTAGCGAGGTGAGCCCCCATCGAATCTGGCAAGGGCTTGCCTCGCCAATGGACGACGAGGCCAACCTCACCCAAATCGACGAGGCGAGACCTCGCCTAGCTAGGGGATCAAGGAGCGCCCCATGGTCGTTGGGGAGGGCAAGCTCGGCACTAGCCGGTGATCGGCCCTCCCGTCGGCTATTTGCCAAAGCAAGGGAAAAAGGAGAGAGGAGAAAAGGAAAAAAAGAGAGAACTTTTTTAAATACAATATTATTAAAAAATTTGTCCGCCAAAGCATCAAGCGACGTTCATGTTAATGCCAACTTTTTGAACTTTTGTGTCAATTATGTTTGATTGACTTGACTTTTGTGTTTGGTTGTTTGGATTTGGACTGGATTTGGATTTGACTATTTGAATGTTTGTTTATCTTAAGCACTATTGATATCTCATGGTTTTGCTCATTTACAGAACTAACATATTTTCTGTGGATGCAGATTCTAATGATGTCTTCATTAAGCCATTTATTTTTTTGTGAGATATCCTTGTTTGCTTGAGTAATGTTTTGCAGGTAAAAGTTATCCAAATCTACAGGAAACTTTTGTCACCATAAAAAATGGGGAGATTGTTGGAGAAAACTTCCTCTAGTGTTTTGAAGTTGATAAAACGTTTCCATCAGTCTAGTCTGAAGACTTGCATACTCTACTATCAAAGTCTGAAGACCTCCAAACTACCAGACTCAAGACTCAAAGTCTATCCTCATTGACAGTTTCTAAGATCGTCGAAGAAGGCTAATTCGAAACGAAGTATTTCGTTAAGGATTTGATTTTGTCGATTGAAGAAGATCTCTTGGCTGGATATAGCATTTCAAAATCCATTATTCAAATCAAGATTGATTCAGAGATTTTGGATCCGTTGATTGGCAAAGTATACTTGGAAGGTTCTACTTATGGAAACCTAGATCCTGATTATATGGGCGAGCAGGATTGATGGGCTATCATCATATTCCTTAAATAGCTCGAAGATCTTCCTAATTGATTCTGTTCAACAGGTAGATTGGAAGAATTCCTTTGGTAAATGCCAACGGATGTGATGGCATAAAGGAGTATATAAGGAAGACGTTCCAGTTGTTCGAGTGTGTGCACGATAGAAGAATTCCAAAGTCTGAAGCTCCTCGTTCTTTGTCAATTAATTTGTTGAGTGAAATCTTGTACACAAAAGAGAGTTTATATCTTTGAGAGACCATGAGGAAGTGTAGCAGAGTCTCTACACTGTGGAATCAAGAAAGAGTTTTTCTGTAACAACTCTTTTGTTCATAGTGAAATCCAGCCGGTGGGCTGTCAGTGCGGAAGAGTAGACGTAGGCTTGGATTAAACCGAACCACTATAATCTCTATGTTCAGATTCTCTTCTCTACGCTCTTTTACTTTGATCATAACTCGTTTTATTTACAAAAGACGAATTTCCTTTTCATAATCTATTTTTGATTAGTGATGCACACTTATCTCGAGAAATTGGTTTTACACCTATTCACCCCTCTCTAGGTGCTCATACTAGCTTTCACAATTGGTATCAGAGCATGTGTACTCACTTAAGTTTGAAGTGTTTTATTTTAGAGTTAAAGATCCATGGCTAGTATGTTGGCTCCAGGACTGGTTGAAGGGCAAAGCAATACCAGACCGCCTTATTTTGATGGAAATGAATATAACATATGGAAAAAGAAGATGAAGGCATTTCTAAGATCCAAGGATCCTCTGGAATGGGATGTGGTAGACAAGGGAATCATTCCTAAAGCTGCATCTGTCTCAAAAAGAGGAAAAGAAGCCATTGAGTCTAGCGAAATGACTCAAGAAGAGATAACCAAGAGACAAGCTCTTGATGCAAAAGCAATTTATTCTTTATATTGTGCATTATCACCTACTAAATATAATAGAATATCTTCTTGTGTTACAGTTAAAGAAGTCTGGGATAGATTACACATCACCTATGAAGGAACTAATTGAGTTAAAGAAACCAGAATCAACATTCTGCTCGGTCAATACGAAACATTCAAAATGAAATAAGGAGAATCTATCATTGACATGTTTAATCGTTTTACAGAAATCGTGAATGGTCTTGAAAATCAAGGACAACCAATTTCTGATCCCATGAAAGTAAACAAGTTACTGCGTGGACTCTCCAAGGATTGGAATCACATAAAGACCTTAATAAGGGAGATACAAAGAATTATGCCACTTTTTGTCGATGAATTAGTTGGGACTCTTCAGTCTTATGAAGTGGAGCGAATCAATGAAGATAAAGATCCTAAAGGTAAGAAATCAATTGCATTAAAATCTAATGATGATTCTAATGTTACAGATTCTAAAGACGATATGAATGATGAGGAGCTTGCTCTCAAGATAAGAAGATTCAAAAAGCTAAACAGAAAAGGAGAAGATTCGATCCAAAGAAACAAAGTTTTCAAAAGTAACAGACTAAGTTTATTGAGGATGATGAATCCAATAGAGATGTAATCTGTTTTGAATGTAAGAAAAATGGACATATCGGACCCAACTGTCCCTTTCTAAGGAAAAAGAAATGAAAAACTGAGAAATATCGAAAGGCACTCAAAGCAGAAACTTGGAGTGATACAGAATGTGAAGAAAGTGATGATGATTATGTCAATATTTGTCTCATGGCACAATCAGACTCAAATTCAAACTGGCACAATTAGACTCAGATTCAAACTCTGAGACAGACTCAGATTCAGACAGTGAATTTGAGATAAGTAATTTGAATATTCATTCTAGAGTCTCTAAATACATTGATGAATTGTGTATTAGTCTAAAAACTTCTCTCAAAAGGATTTCCGAACTCAAAAAAGAAAATTCTGCACTGAAGCAACAAGAAAATGTTTAGAAAGAAAAGGTCAAAAATCTAGACAAAAATGTTCCTACTTTGAAAGAAAATGCAGTCAATCTTTCAAAAGAAAATGCATTCTTGAAAAATGACATCTCAAATATTTCTAAAAGATTTTCTATAGGATCTGAGAAACTTGAAAAAAATCTTTCAGTACAGAGACTTTACTTCAACAAATCAGGTTTAGGAATGACTGCTGAAACCATTCCTCTAATTGATTTTCCTAAAGTAATGGAAAGGATTAAGCAAAGACCTACAAGAAATGCTTGCAAAAATCATTTCCAAAAAGTTTTTGTAAAACCAGTAGGTTGCAGTGCTCTTAATTGTTCTAAGTTCAATAGATTAGATCATTTTGAGAAAGAATGTCATATGGTTTGGAAACCTGTTAAGAATGTATGAGCAAAGACCGTTTATAACACTAACACCAATGGACCCAAGAAAATATGGGTACCAAAGAAAGCTTGAGTCTCTTTTCTAAATGCAGGTCACTATCAAGAAAAAGATTAAATGGCACTTGGGTAGTGGATGCTCAAGGCATATGACAGGAGATTCAAATCGTTTCATAAAGCTTGTTCAAGTTAAAGGTGGAAATGTTTCCTTTGGAGGAAACAGCAAAGGAAAAATTGTGGGATACGGAACTGTAAAGATTGGAAGCCTCACGATCAGTAATATTTCGTTAGTGAAAGAACTCAACTACAATTTGTTAAGTATCAGTCAGCTGTGCGACACCGGTTTCAAAATCAACTTTCAAAAAGAAATATGTTCAAGAACCAGTAAAGACTCCTCTCAGTCTTTCATAGGTCGAAGACATGGAAATATCTACCTTTTGGATGTCAAACCAGATGAAACCCAATGTCTAATCTCAATTCAAGAAGAAGCAAACTTATGGCACAGAAAACTTGGGCACATCAACATGAAGCAAATAGCCAAAATTTCAGCAAATAAGCTTGTTCATGGACTACCCAATCTGTCATATCAAAATTCTGATCTATGCACACTATGTGTATTGGGAAAACAGGTAAGAAACTCATTCAAACCAATATATCAAGTTTCCACTAATCGTGTACTGCAGCTCTTGCATATGGATCTCTTTGGACCTGTTGGAGAAATCTTCTTGAAATGTTTTGAAGCTGACAAAACGTTTCCATCAGGCTAGTTTGAAGGTTTGCAGACTCTGTTGATTAAAGTCTGAAGACCTCCGGATAGCCAGACTCAAGATTCAAAGTCTATTCTCATTGACAGTTACTAATCCGTTGAAGAAAGGCTATCCAGAACTTGATGTTTTATTAAGGATATGATATTATTGACCGGAGAAGATCTCTTGGCTGGATATGACATAACGGAATCCTTTTTAATTGATCGAGATTGATTCGAAGATTAAGGATCCGTTGATTAGCGAAATATTCATTGAAGGTTCTACTTATGGAAACCGAGATCCTGATTGTATGGGCGAACAGGATTGATGGGCTATCGTCATGTTCCTTTAATAGCTCGAATGATTTTCTTAATTGATTCTATCCAACGGGTAGATTGGAGGAATTCCTTTGGTAAGTGCCAACGGGTATAATGGCGTAAAGGAGTATATAAGGAAGACGCTCTAAGTTGTTCAAAGAGTGCGCGATTGAAGAATTCCAATGTCTGAAGCTTCTTGTTATTTAGTCAATTCATTTGAGCGAAAACTTGTACGCAAAAGAGAGTTTATATTTGTGAGAAACCTTAAGGAAGTGTGGTAGAACATCTACACTTTGTGGAATCAAGGAAAAGCTGTCTTTGTAACATCTCTTTTGTTCATAGTGGAATCCAGCCGATAGGCTGTTAGTGCGGAAGAGTGGACGTAGGCTTGGGATAAGTCGAACCACTATAAACCTTGTGTTTAATCTTCTCTTCGCTACTCCTTACTTTGTTTTGATCGTAATTCATTTTGGTTAAGAAAAAGAGTACTTCCTTTCTATTGGTTGCCTAGTATTGCTTCCGTATCTCGAGAAATTATTTTTACACCTATTCACCCCCTCTAGGTGTTTATACTAGCTACATCAATTGGTATCAGAGCTCGTGTACTCACTTTGTTTGAAGTGTTTTACTTCAGAGTTAAAGATCCATGGCTAGTATGTTGGCTCCAGGGCTGGTAGAAGGGCAAGGCAATACCAGACCACCTTACTTTGATGGAAAGGATTACAACATATGGAAAAATAAGATGAAGGCGTTCCTAAGATCAAAGGATCCTCTGGAATGGGATGTTGTAGAAAAAGGAATCATTCCTAAAGCTGCACCTGTCTTAGAAAGAGGAAAAGATACTGTGGAGTCTAGTCAAATGACTCAGGAAGAGACAAGCTCTTGATACAAAAGCAATTTATTCTTTATATTGTGCTCTATCACCTACTGAATATAACAGAATATCTTCTTGTGTTATTGCTAAAGAAGTCTGGGATAGATTACATATTACCTATGAAGGAACCGATCGAGTGAAAGAGACCAGAATCAACATTCTCCTCGGTCAATACGAAGCCTTCAGAATGAAATCGGGAGAATCTATAACTGACATGTTTAATCATTTTACAGATATTGTGAATGGTCTTGAAAATCAAGGTCAACCAATTTCTAATCCCATGAAGGTAAACAAGCTACTGTGTGGACTCTCTAAGGATTTGAATCACATAAAGACCTCAATCAGAGAGACCCAAAGAATCATGTCACTATCTGTTGATGAGTTGGTTGGAACTCTTCGGTCTTATGAAGTGGAACGAATCAATGAAGACGAAGACCCTAAAGGTAAGAAATCCATTGCATTAAAATCCAATGATGATTCTGATGTTGCAGACTCTGAAGACGATATGGATGATGAGGAGCTTGCTCTCATGATAAGAAGATTCAGAAAGCTGAACAGAAAAGGAAAAAGATTCAATCCAAGGAAACAAAGTTTTCAAAAGCAACAGACTAAGTCTGTTGAAGATGATGAATCAAATAAAGATGTAGTCTTCTTTGAATGTAAGAAAAAAAGGGACACATCAGACCCAACTGTCCTCTTCTGAGGAAGAAGAAAGGAAAAGTTGAAAAGTATCGAAAGGCTCTTAAAGCAGAAACCTAGAGTGATACAGAATGCGAAGACAGTGATGATGATTATGCCAACATATGTTTGATGGCACAATCGGATTCAGATTCAAACTCCGAGACAGACTCAGATTCAGACAGTGAATTTGAGGTGAGTAACTTCAAAATCCCTATTAAAGTTTCTAAATACATTGATGAGTTGTGTTTTAGTCTTAAGACTTCTCTTAAAAGGATTTCCGAACTCAAAAAGGAAAATTCTGCCTTAAAACAACAAGAAAATGTTTTGAAAGAAAAGGTGAAATGTTTAGATACGAATGTTTCTTCTCTTAGAGAAAGTAAAGATAATCTTTCAAAAGAAAATGTATTATTGAAAAATGATATCTCAAATATTTCCAAAAGATTTTCGATAGGATCTGAGAAACTAGAAAAAATGCTTTCTGTTCAAAGACCTTGTTTCAATAAATTTGGTTTGGGAATGACTGCTGAAACCATTCCTTTAATTGATTTTCCTAAAGTGAATGAAAGAATCAAACAAAAACCCTCAAGAAATGCTTACAAAAATCATTTTGAAAGGACCTTTGTAAAACCAGTAGGTCGCAATGCTCTAAGATATTCAAAGTGCAATAGTGCAGATCATTTTGAAAAATAATGTCCTATGGTTTGGAAACCTGTCAATAAAGTATGGGAAAAAACCGCATATCATACTAACACGAATGGACCCAAGAAAAGATGGGTACCAAAGAAAGTTTGAGTTTCTTTTTTAAATGTAGGTGACTATCAAGAAAAATGTAAAATGGTATGGATGGTGGATGCTCAAGACACATGACAGGAAACTCAAATTGCTTCATAAAACTTGTTCAAGTAAATGGTGGAAAAGTCTCATTTGGAGGAAACGGCAAAGGAAAAATTGTGGGATTTGGAACTGTGAAGATTGGAAACCTCACAATAAGCAATGTTTCTTTAGTTGAAGGACTCAACTACAATCTGCTCAGTGTCAGTTAGCTATGTGATACCGGTTTCAAAATCTACTTTCAAGAGGGTATATGTTCAGGAACCAGTAAAGACTCTACTCAGTCATTTATGGGACGAAGACATGGAAATATCTACCTCTTGGATGTGAAACCAGATGAATCGCAATGTTTAATTTCAATCCAAGATGAAGCAAGCTTATGGCACAGAAAGCTTGGGCACATCAATATGAAGCAAATAGCCAAAATTTCAACAAAGAAGCTTGTTCGTGGTCTACCCAATTTATCATATCAAAAGTCTGACCTATGTACACCATGCATATTGGGAAAACAGGTAAGAAATTCCTTTAAACCAATAAATCAAGTTTCCACTAACCGTGTACTGCAGCTTCTTCATATGGATCTCTTTGGACCAACCAGAATACAGAGCATTGGAGGTAAGAAATATTGCCTAGTAATCGTGGATGACTACTCACGATTTACTTGGGTGTATTTCCTAAGTTGCTAAAAAGGTTCAAAATGAAAAATGATATGTTATTTCAAGTATAAGAACAGATCATGGAGGTGAATTTGAAAAATTTGCTAAAAAGGTTCAAAACGAAAAATGATATGTTATTTCAAGTATAAGAACAGATCATGGAGGTGAATTTGAAAATCAAGATTTTACAAAATTTTGTGATGAATCTGGTTTTCAGCATTTGTTCTTCACTCCATATACTCCATAACAAAATGGAGTTGTGGAAAGAAAGCATAGATCGCTTCAAGAAATGGCTAGAACTCTTCTAATTGAAAGCAACATCTCCTCACGTTTTTGGACTGAAGCAGTTTTTACAGCATGTTATATTATCAATAGAGTTTTTCTAAGGCCTATTCTAGAAAAAACCCCCTATGAATTATTCAAAGAAAAGAAGTCTATTGTTTCATATTTTCATGTGTTTGGATGCAAATGTTTTATACTGAAAAATGCAAATGATCGAGTTGGTAAGTTTGAAGAAAAGTCAAATGAAGGCATCTTCCTTGGATATTCAACCACAAGCAAAGCGTACAGAGTCTACAACAAAAAGACTCAAACTGTGGAAGAATCAATGAATGTCAAATTCTAGGATTCTATACAAAATGAATCTATTCAAACTCATCTTGAAGATCCTAAACCTATTCCAGACTCTACAAAGTCTAAATCTCAAGAAGCAGCTTAGACTTTAAAAGACCATCAGCAAGTGACTGTTGAAGATTCAAGTGAAGAAAGTGATCATCATTCTGACAAATTAACTAGCAACTGGAAGCATAAGTCCAGTCATCCTAAAGATCTTATCATTGGCGACATTAATGAAGGAATCCGCACAAGATCTAAAAGGCGCGAAGAGTCTAGTGCTGTGGCTCTTATTTATGAAATAGAACCCAAAAGCATAGATGAAGCTTTATCTGATGAAAGCTGGATTGAAGCCATGCAAGAAGAGCTCAGGCAACTTAGTATCAATGATGTATGGGAATTGACTCCTAAACCGAAAGGTAAATCAGTTATTGGAGCTAAATTGGTTTTCAGAAAAAAGATGGACGAGAAAGGAAAGGTCGTAAGAAACAAAGCAAGACTCGTGGCCAAAGGATACACGCAAGAAGAAGGGATAGACTATGACGAGACTTACGCACCAGTAGCAAGGTTAGAAGCAATTCGTTTATTACTTGCATTTGCTTGTCATAAAAATTTCAAATTATTCCAAATGGATGTCAAAAGTGCTTTCCTAAATGGATTCATTCATGAGGAAGTCTATGTGGAACAACCACGTGGGTTTGAAGATCCAAGGAAACCAAACTCAGTATTCAGACTCAAAAAGGCCTTATATGGCTTAAAACAAGCACCTCGAGCTTGGTACGACAGGTTGAGTAAGTTTTTAATTCAAAACGGTTTTGTGAAAGGTAAAGTAGACACTACTTTATTTATCAAAAGAGAAAGCAAAAGTTTTGTGCTAGTTCAAATTTATGTCGATGATATTATATTCGGATCTCCTAATGAAAGTCTATGCAAGAAATTCTCTAAAACTATGCAGGATGAATTTGAAATGAGCATGATGGGTGAGTTAACCTTCTTTCTCGGGCTTCAAGTGAAACAACTGAAGGAATGAACTTTTATTCATCAAGAAAAATATGCTAATGATCTCGTCAAAAAGTTTGGTCTCGAACAATTGCAAGAAGGCTGAAATACCAATGTCAAGTTCCTTAAAGATAGACAAAGATGAAGAAGGAAAGAAAGTCGACGGAAGCTATACGGGAGTATCATTGGCTCACTTCTTTATCTTACGACTTCTAGACTCGACATTTTGTTTAGTGTTTGCATTTGTGCCAGATTTCAAGCAGAACTTAAAGAATCTCATTTAAATGCAGCAAAACATATTATTAAATACATTGCTTCAACTTCAAACATCGGCCTATGGTATCCTAAAAGAGGAGACTTTATTCTTCTTGGATACTCGACGCCAGATCTAGCCGATTTGCGAGAGTTGATAGAAAGAGCACCTCGGGTACTGTCAACTATTTGGGAGCGGGGACGGTATCTTGGTTTTCAAGAAAGCGAGTAAAGTAGCTCTCTCTGACGAGTATGTAGCTCTTGGAAGTTCTTTGTTCACAAATTCTGTGGATAAAACAACAGCTAAAAGACTTTGGAATTGAAGATTCATGCACGAAGATTAACTACGACAACACCAGTGCAATCAATCTTACCAAAAATCCAATTCTTCACTCAAGAGCAAAGCATATAGAGATTCGACATCACTTCATTAGAGATCATGTTCAAAATGGAGAAGTTTCAATTCAGTATGTTGATTCAAAGAACCAACGGCGGATATATTCACAAAGCCTTTGGAGAAAAATCAATTTGAAATTATTCGCTCCAGACTCAACATTTTGAGGTATGAGGAAATCAAAGTCTAGAGACTCTCAAACTCAGATAAACAAGACATTGACTGTAAGTTATTCTCTCTCTTGAATCTCATCTTGAAAAGGTATGATCATCAACCGTGTTTGATTATTGCTATATTTAATTGACATGACTATTGTGACGTTTCGTTTTCGAAAAGGAAGTTATTTTTTGAAATGACTATTTTCGCAGAAAGGGCAGTTATTTTGAAAATGCATCTTTTTATTTTCCTTTGTGACGGTCCGTATGCCCCCTTTTTAACCGATTATGCACTGTTGCTTCTTCTTCGCTTTACTTTCCAAAAACCCTAAAAAGAACCGATCTTCCATTCCTGTTTTCTTCTCTTGCCTAATCTTCGAAAAAGTTGTCATTTTTCTTGTGAAAGTCAAGCAAGGAATCTTTCAAAGAGTGAGAAAGATGTCGTCTTCAAGAAAATCTTCGAGGATCGCAAGCAGGGGACCACGACGAATGAGTGAGGGGCCTACTCACTGTTGGAGAAATCTTTCCAGAATATTTTGAAGCTGACAAAACGTTTCTATTAGTCTAGTCTGGATATTTGCAAACCGACAGTTTAAAGTCTAAAGACTTTATGATCACCAGACTCAAGACTCAAGACTCAAGACTCAAGACTCAAGACTATTCTCACTGACAATCTTTCTAATCCAGTGACGAAGGAAATCCAGAGCCGAAGTATATGGTTGAGGATTCGATCCTATCCTCTGGAGTAGATCCCTTGATTGGATAAAAATAACGGATTCTTTTATTCGTATCTAGATCAATTGAAGATCCGATGGTCGACGAAATATTCTTGGAATGTTCTATTCATGGAAACCAATATCCTGATTGTATGGGCGAACAGGATTGATGGGCTATCGTCAGGTTCCTTAAATAGCTCGAATAATCTTCTTGATTGATTCCGTCCAACGGGTAGATTGGATGAATTCATTTGGTAAGTGCCAACGGCTATGATGGCATAAATGAGTATAAAAGGAAGACGTTCTAGTTGTTTTTAGTGACGTGATCGATAGAGAAATTCAGAGTCTGAAGAACCTTGATTATTAGTCGATCGGTTTGAGCGAAATTGTATACACGAGAGAGTGTTTATACTTGTTACCTTGAGCGAGTGTGGTAGATCATCTACACCTAGAAATCAAGGAAGATCAACACGTAACATCTCTTTGTTCATAGTGGAATCCAGCCAATAGGCTGTCGGTCTAAGAGTGGACGTAGGCTTGAATCAAGCCGAACCACTATAAACCACGTGTTCAATTCTCTCTTTCCTTTACTCGTCTTACGATTGATTATTAATTGTTGCAAATCCTTTAACCGTCTAAGTATTGTGCAATCATCAAGAAAAATCTTTTATATACCTATTCACCCCCCTCTAGGTACTCGTACTAGCAATATCAATTGGTATCAGAGCCCGTGTTCTTACTTTATTTGAAGTGTTTTACTTCAGAGTAAAAGATTCATGGCTAGTATGCTAGCACCAGGGCTAGTGGAAGGGCAAAGCAATACCAGACCACCCTACTTTGATGGAAAGGATTACAACATCTGGAAGAACAAGATGAAAGCTTTCCTACGGTCAAAGGATCCTCTGGAATGGGACGTTGTGGAAAGAGGAATCACTCCTACTGTTGCATCAGTATTTGAAAGAGGGAAATAAACTGTTAAGACCAGCGGAATGTCTCAAGAAGAGATAAATAAGAGACAAGCACTCGATGAAAAAGCAATTTACTCTTTATATTGTGCTTTGTCACCAACTGAATATAACAAAATATCTTCTTGTGTTACAGCAAAAGAAGTATGGGATAGATTACATATCACCTATGAAGGGACATACAGAGTGAATGAGACCAGAATTAACATTCTCCTTGGTCAATATGAAGCCTTCAAAATGAAACCAGGAGAATCTATAACTAACATGTTTAGCCGTTTTACAGATATTGTCAATGGTCTTGAGAATCAAGGACAAAAAAATTCTGATCCCATGAAGGTGAACAAGCTACTCTGCGTGGACTCTCCAAGAATTGGAATCATATAAAGACCTCAATAAGAGAGACGCAAAGAATTATGCCACTATATCGTCGACGAGCTGATTGGAACTCTTGATCTTACGAAGTTGAACGAATTAATGAAGACGAAGATCCAAGAGGTAAGAAATCAATTGCATTAAAATCTAATGATGATTCGATGATACAGATTCGAAGAAGATCGGACGATGAGGAGCTTGCTCTTATGATAAGAAGATTCATAAAGCTTAATAGAAAAGAAAGAAGGTTCAACTCAAAGAAACAAAGTTTTCGAAACAGCAAACCAAGTTTGTTGATAATGAGGAACCAAACAAAGATGTAGTTTGCTTCGAATGTAAGAAAAAGGGACACATCGGACCTAACTGTCCTCTTTCGAAGAAGAAGAGAGGAAAAGCTGAAAAGTCTCGAAAAGCTCTCAAAGCCGAAACCGGAGCGATACGAGTGTGAATAAAGTGATGAGGAATATGCCAACCCGTGTCCGATGGCACAATCGACTCGGACTGGATCGACTCGGACGGTGAATTTGAGGTAAGTGATTTTAAAATCCCTGTCAAAGTCTCTAAATACATTGATGAACCGTGTTTTAGTCTTAAGACTTCTCTAAAAAAAATTTCCGAACTTAAAAAGGAAAACTCAGCTCTAAAACAAAAGGAAAACATTTTAGAAGAAAGAGTGAAAAGTTTAGACTTAAATGTTTCTACTCTTAAAGAGAATGAAGATAATCTTTCGAACGAAAATGCTCTCTTAAAAACTGACTTATCAAATATTTCAAAGAAATTCTCAATAGGGTCTCGAAAAACTTGAAAAAGTTCTTTCGGTTCAAAGACCTTACTTCAATAAGTCTGGTCTAGGTATGACAGCGAAAACAATCCCCTTGATTGATTTTCCGAAAGTAAAAGAAAGAATTAAGAAAAGACCGTCGAGAGAGGCTTATAAAAATCATTTCAAGAAAGTTTTTGTAAAATCTGTAGGTCGAAATGCTCTAAGGTGTTCAAAGTGTAACAGTCAGGATCACTTTGAAAAAGTGTGTCCTACGGTTTTGAAGCCCGTTAAGAAAATATGGCCTAATAATGCTTATTCTACTAACGCCAAAGGACCCAAGAAAATTTGGGTACCAAAGAAAGCTTGAGACTCTCTTTTGAATGCGGGTCTGTGTCAAAAGAAGGTAAAGTGGTATCTTGACAGCGGATGTTCAAGACACATGACAGGAGACTCAAATTGCTTCATAAAGCTTATTCAAGTAAATGGTGGAAAAGTTTCATTTGGAGGAAACAGCAAAGGAAGCATTTTGGGATTTGGAACTCGTGAAAATTGGAAATCTCACAATAAGCAATGTCTCTCTAGTGGAAGGACTCAACTACAATCTTCTCAGCATTAGCCAATTGTGTGATACTAGTTTCAAGATCTCCTTTCAAGAAGGCATATGTTCTGGAATTAGTAAAGACTCGACTCAGTCTTTCATGGGTCGAAGGCATGGAAATATCTACCTCCTTGATGTAAAACCAAATGAAACACAATGCCTAATCTCAATTCAAGACGAAGCGGTCTTATGGCACAGAAAGCTTGGCCATGTGAACATGAAGCAATTAGCCAAAATCTCATCAAAGAAGTTTGTTCGAGGTCTACCTAAATTGCCATACCAAAAGTCTGATTCATGCACTCCATGTATTATGGGAAAACAGGTAAGAAATTCATTTAAGCCAATAAATCATGTCTCTACTAATCATGTACTACAGTTGCTGCATATGGATCTCTTCGGACCAACAAGAACCCGAGCATTAGAGGTAAGAAATATTGTCTAGTAATTGTGGATGATTACTCTCGTTTTACCTGGGTATATTTTCTTGCAAGTAAGTCAGAAACCTTTTCGTACTTTGAAAAATTTGCTAAAAAGGTTCAAAATGAAAAAGGGTGTGCTATCTCGAGTATAAGAACAGATCATGGAAGTGAATTTGAAAATCAAGATTTTACAAGATTTTGTGATAAATCTGGCTTTAATCATGAGTTTTCTTCTCCATACACTCGAACAAAATGGAGTTGTGGAAAGAAAGAATAGATCTCTTCAAGAAATGGCCAGAACTCTTTTAATTGAAAGTAAAATTTCTTCACGATTTTGGGCTAAAGCTATTTCAACAGCATGCTATATCATCAATAAAGTCTTCCTAAAACCTATTCTAGAGAAAACCCCCTATGAATTGTTCAAAGGTAAGAAGCCTATTGTTTCATACTTCCATGTGTTCGGTTGCAAATGCTTTATTTTGAAAAATGCAAATGATCGAGTTGGTAAGTTTGAAGAAAGATCATATGAAGGCATCTTCCTTGGATATTCTACATCAAGCAAAGCCTACAGAGTCTATAATAAGAAGAGTCAGTCTGTGGAGGAATCAATGAATGTAAAATTCCAAGACTCAACGCAAGATGAATCCAGTCAGACTCAGTATGAAGAGTCTGAACCTGCTCCAGACCTTCCAAGGCTTACAACTCAAGAAGCATCTCAAACTCTAGAAGTCCAGCATCAAGATGTTCATGAAGATTCAAATAAAGAAAGAGATCATCAACCGGGCAAATCAACCAGCAACTGGAAGCATAAGTCCAGTCATCCCAAAGATCTCATTATCGGCGAAATCAATGAAGGAATCCGCACCGAGATCAAAAAGGCGTGAAGAATCTAGTCTTGTGGCTCTCATTTCTGAAATTGAACCAAAAAGCATAGAAGAAGCTTTATCGATGAAAGTTGGATCGAAGCTATGCAAGAAGAACTCGACAGTTCAACATCAATGATGTCGGGAATTGACATATAAACCAAAAGGTAAAACTGTTATTGGAGCCAAATGGGTATTCAGGAACAAGATGAATGAGAAAGGAAAAGTCGTACGAAACAAAGCAAGACTCGTGGCCAAATGATATACGCAAGAAGAAGGAATAGACTATGATGAGACTTACGCACCAGTAGCAATGATGAGTTTGAAATGAGTATGATGGGAGAGTTAACATTCTTTCTTGGACTCCAAGTGAAACAAATGAAGGAAGGAACTTTCATTCATCAAGAAAAGTATGCAAATGATCTTGTCAAAAGGTTTGGATTGGAAAAGTGCAAAAAGACCAACATACCAATGTCATGTTCTCTGAAGATAGACAAGGATGAAGAAGGGAAGAAAGTAGATCAAAAGCTGTACAGGAGCATGATCGGATCACTTCTTTATCTTACCGCTTCTAGACCTGATATTTTGTTGAGTGTTTGCATCTGTGCTAGGTTTCAATCAGATCCTAGAGAATCTCATCTCGGTTTGCGAAACGTATTATCAAATACGTTGCCTCATCTTCAAGCATCGGTCTTCGGTATCCTAAGAAGGAGACTTTAATCTTATAGGATACTCGACGAGATCTGGCCGGTTGCAGAGTCGATAGAAAGAGCACTTCTGGAACTTGTCAACTGCTTGGAAATAGGACGGTGTCTTGGTTTTCAAGGAAGCAAAGCACTGTGGCTCTCTCAACGACAGAAGCAGAGTATGTAGCTCTTGGAAGCTGCTGTTCGCAAATTCTATGGATAAAACAACAGCTACAAGACTTTGGGATTGAAGACTCATGCACAGAAATCAGATGTGACAACACCAGCGCGATTAATCTCACCAAAAATCCAATCCTTCATTCAAGAGTAAAGCATATAGAGATTCGACATCACTTCATTAGAGATCATATTCAAAATGGAGAAAATCTCGATTCAATTTGTTGATTCAAAGAGTCAACTAGCGGATATATTTACAAAGCCTTTGGAGAAAAATCAATTCGACTTTATCCGTTCCAGACTCAACATTTTGAAGCTTGAAGAAGTTAAAGTCTAGAGACTCACCAACTCTCAGACTCTAATCTCTCAGACTCTAAAAAATCCTCAGACTCAGACATTCATGGCTATAGACTGTAAGTTGCTATTTTATCTAAACTCGAAAAGGTACGATCTCATCTATGTGAAGATTGAAAACTTGTCTTTTTTTTTTTTAAAAAAAAAGGGATTAACTTTGGCAGTTATTGATTTTAAAAAGAAATGTTCGTACACCTTCCTTGTGCCGATTGAACTTCCCTTTTCAAAACTGAGTTATATATATATAGTTTTCTTTTTCCCTATCTTCAAAACCCTAAAAGGCACTCTCTTCCCGATCCTATTTTTACTTCTTGTTCATCTTCGAGAAAGTGGTCATCTTTTCTTGGGAAAGCAAGTGAAGGAATCTTCCAAACGACAAAGAAAGATGTCATCTTCGAGGAAATCATCAAGAATCGCAAGACCACAAAGAATGGAGAAGGGACCGACACATTTCGATCTCACCGAGGAGGAAGACTTATCAAGTCAGCAACAAAGCCCGATTCACTCTCATCCACGTCATTCATCGCCTTCTACCCCACAAGGTGCAAGTCAACATCTGGAGGAAGAGATAATCGAGGAAGCCGACCCGGTAAGAGTCCAAAAACCCTCATTTATCTATAAGCTTTATCGTGCGTTGAAAAGCACCGGTACTCCATTGAACTATATATATGAATTCCTTAAGGACAAAAATTATGGGAATGAGTATCTTTTTCTATGGAAAATGGAGGAATTGGGAGTTGCTCCGAAAGGAAAGGCAGAGGACGCACTTGCGAATATTCCAAGTGATCCTCGTGTACCAGGACAAAATCTGATTGAAGGGAAGGATGATGACAGAATGTTCCTTGAATTCCAACCTAGAATGGGTGTGGCAGCAAAGGTGAAAGGAAATCGGATGGATTTGTTCAAATCAAAGGATCAGGAGAATGTGTATTTCAGACTATTGAAAAGAGGGGTGATAAACCCTAGAAGTGTCGATTTTGACTTCTTGGATGCCATCAACATGAACTTAAGAGAAAAGTTCAACTTGCTTCAACTTGAGAAATTTTGCTCCAACACCTCGGACGGTTATGCACAACTGACTGCATATTTCTATTTGAATCTCAGCTTTTTAGATGCGAATAGAATTTCATTCAGTGTTCGAGACCAAGTCTACGTGGTAGATATGGACATGTTGGCGGACATAGTTGGAGTTGAACGAGGACGTTATCATCCAATCAAAGTCTCAATTGCTCGTACTACTCTGGAGCTTGTCAAAGATAGGAATACAGAGAAGAAAATTACCTACTCAAGGATGAATGCCATCAACATCGTGCTTCATAAAATTGTGATCAATTGTCTCAGACCGAAGTCTACATCAAAGACTGCGTGTCTAATTCTCGAAGCAAAATTGATGTTCGCGATCAACTCGGGACGGAATTTCTCTCTCCCTCACACCATTTTCTTCCACATGTACGAGCAATGTCGAAAGACAAGGGACAATTGCCTTATCCAGTGCGGTGACCAAGATCTTCGACACATGAATATTGAACCGCCACATACACTTTGTGTTCGACCATGCAATAAGACGGTGATAGGTTTGAAGATGTTAACGAAGATGCGTCTTCAAGAACTTTCCAAGGCAATGGAGAAATTCAGAGTTAAGTCTCCAGTTCCGTCGCTTCAAAGAGAAAAGGAAAGGAGGCCATTGGAGCCCCATCGAAAAAGAAAAGAACTCTCATCCGGAGGATGAAGATGAAGAGGATGAAGATCCCACTATCTGTGCATTGACAAGAACCGGACGTTCTATGCCTCAACCGACAGAACTTCAGAAGAAACAGAGAGAAGAAGAGGAGCAAGCCAAGAACAGAGAAGAAGAAGAGCAGAAAGAGAAGGAGAAAGAAGCTGAAGAAGAAAGAGAAGTAGAGAAAGAAAAGTCTGCAGCTGAATTTGGAGAAAAAGGAAATCAAGATACAGAAGAGCATTATCATCATTCTTCCCATTTTGATGTCCTAGAGACAGGGGGAGTTGGCGAGCAAGAAAGGTCTACACCTCATGCTGTCGATAGTGAAGGTCTAAGACAATCTCCAGCAGACCCAGAAGAAGTTCAAGTTTCTCAATTGCCTGAAGAAGGACACGATACGTCGACTCCAAATCTACAAGATTATACAGAAGCACCATCGTCTACATTCACTCCATCTGAGAAAGCTCATGCAAGTACACAGACGGTCAACTCAGCAGATTTTCGTCGTATTCTTGATATTCTTCTTGAAATGCGGGGACAAATTTATGCTCTGGACTATTAAATCCAAACCATGAAGAAAGCTGGACAAGAATCTTCAGTTACCCTGGAGGACAAAATGAAAGACCTCGCTCTACAACTTCAAGCCAATGCCAAAGGAGAGGAGGTAGCTCAACTAAGGGAAGACTTGAAAAGGCTAGAAGGCATAGTCCAGTCTATGGGAGATTTCCAGATCATACGCATTCCCAAGCAGACCTGACTCATTTCTCATCCTTTTTAATGATGACAAAAAGGGGGAGAACCAATTTGAACCAACAACCAACAACTTTTAAACTGACTTTAAATTTGTTTTTGTGGTTATGTTTGTTTTTGAGTTTGACTTGAGTGAACTTGGGTGTGAATTTGAATTTGACTGAATTAGCTGTGGATTTAGATGCTTGACTGGTTGCATTTATATCAAGTGTTGTTATATGGTATTACTCATGAAAGACTAACCAATTTTCGTGGATGCGAGTCGGTTGTTTTATTAATCTTTATAAGTTAGCCATATTGCTTGAGAAATGTTTTTGCAGGTCAAAGTTGTTCAAATCTACAAGAAAGTTTTGTCACCATCAAAAAAGGGGAAATTGTTGGAGAAATCTTTCCAGAATATTTTGAAACTGACAAAACGTTTCTATCAGTCTAGTCTGGATATTTGCAAACCGACAGTTTAAAAGTCTAAAGACTTTATGATCACCAGACTCAAGACTCAAGACTCAAGACTATTCTCACCGATGTCTTTCTAATCCGTGACGAAGGAAATCCAGAGCGAAGTATATGGTTGAGGATTCGATCCTATCCTCTCGGAGTAGATCCCTTGATTGGATAAAAATAACGGATTCTTTTATTCGTATCTAGATCGATTGAAGATCCGATGGTCGACGAAATATTCTTGGAATGTTCTATTCTTGGAAACCAAGATCCTGATTGTATGGGCGAACATGATTGATGGGCTATCGTCAGGTTCCTTAAATAGCTCGAATAATCTTCTTGATTGATTCCGTCCAACGGGTAGATTGGAGGAATTCCTTTGGTAAGTGCCAACGGCTATGATGGCATAAAGGAGTATAAAAGGAAGACGTTCTAGTTGTTTTTAGTGACGTGATCGATAGAGAAATTCAGTCGAAGAACCTTGATTATTAGTCGATACGGTTTGAGCGAAATTGTATACACAGAGAGTGTTTATACTTGTTACCTTGAGCGAGTGTGGTAGATCATCTACACCTAGAAATCAAGGAAGATCAACACCGTAACATCTCTTTGTTCATAGTGGAATCCAGCCAATAAGCCGTCGGTGCGAAGAGTGGACGTAGGCTTGAATCATTTGAACCACTATAAACCGCGTGTTCAACTCTCTCTTTCCTTTGCTCAGTCTTACGATTGATTATTAATTGTTGCAAATCCTTTAACTGTCTAAGTATTGTGCAATCATCAAGAAAAATCTTTTATATACCTATTCACCCCCCTCTAGGTACTCATACTAGCAATATCACTCACTTCGATCTCACCGAGGAAGAAGAGACTCCAAATCAGCAACAAAGCCCACAACATTCTCAGAAAGCATCATTCTCCACCATCTAGTCCTCAAAATGTTGGTCATCAACAAGAGGAAGAAATCATTGAAGACGCATATCCTGTAAGAGTTCAAAGACCCTCTTTTATTTCTAAGCTTTATCGTGCTTTAAAAGGGACTCGTACTCCATTGAACTACGTCGATGATTTTCTTAAAGGCAAAGGATATGGGAATGAATATACCTTTTTGCGAAAAATGAAAAGTTTGGGAATTGCTTGAAAAGGGGTGGCAGAAGAATCCCTTGCAAATATCCCAAGTGATCCTCGTGATTGGGGATTTAATCCGATAGATGGGAATGATGATGACAAATTGTACAACCAATTTCAACCGAGGATGGGTATTGCGGCGGAAAATCGAGGAAAAAGAGAAGAGTTATTTAGATCGAAGGAACAGAATGATCTATACTCAAAATTGCTGAAGCGTGGGGTGATAAACCCTAGGAGTGTGGATTTTGGTTTTCTGGATGCTGTAAATGTGAACTTGAGGGAAAAGTTTAGTTTTCTTCAACTTGAGTAGTTTTGTTCTGATACCACAGAAGCTTACGCTGAATTAACTGTTTATTTCTATTCGAATCTTAGTTTCCTGGATGCGAATAGATTCTCTTTCAGTGTCAAAGATCAAGACTTTGTAGTGGATATGGATATGCGAGATGTCTTTGGGGGTTGAGAGAGGAATATATCAACCGATCAAAGTTTCTATTGCTCGTGCTACATTGGAACTTGTTAAGGACAGGAGAATAGAGGAAAAGATTTCCTACCTAAGGGTGAGTGCATTTAACATTCTGCTTCACAAGATTGTGATCAATTGCCTCAGACCGAAATCAACTTCCAAAACTGATGTTTCAAGTTCAGAGGCAAAGCTGATGTATGTCATTCTCACTGGGAAAAAGTTTTCTCTTCCTCACCTTTGTTATGTTCCACATGTATAGAGCAGTGGTGAAAGACAGAGGTCAACTTCCTTATCCAAGTCTTGTGACGAAGTTATTCAGACATCTGAACATTCAGCCTCCACAAATTCTTTATGCTCGATCATGTGATCATATGGTGGTAGGACTGAAAATGGTGACCAAGATGCGTCTGAAGGAACTAAGCAAGGCGTTGGAGAAATTTAAAAAGAAGACTCCTGTAAAGTCTCATCAAATCTCTTCTGCTTCAAAAAGAAAAGGAAAGGAGCCCATGGTTGCTCCATCCAAGAGAAGGAGAGCTCTCATCGTTGAAGATGAAGATAATGAGGAAGACATCACCATCTCTGCAATGGCGTCGAAACATCTGAGTCGTTCTGCTCCAGTGAAAGACTCAGAACAGAGGACTCGAGAAAGAGAAGAGAAAGAAGCAGAAGAGAAGGAAGCAGAGGAGAGAGAAGCAGAAGAAAAGGATGCTGAGGAGGCAAGGGATGAAAAAGAAGAAGAAGAAAGAGCACTTGGAGAAAAAGAAGCAGAAGAAGAAGAAGAGAGAATGAATTAAGAGGAAGGAGAGCCTGAAAAATACTCTTCTCCACCTAAAGGCATAGAAACAGGGGGAGATAATGAGAAAAGAGGGATGTCAGCTGTTACTAGTGAGGGAGTCAGCCGCTCTCCAGTCGACCCAAAAGACATTCATTCCTCTCATTTTCTTGAAGAAGAACATGATACTTCATCGCCAAATCTGCGTGATTATTCTGATATGCCATCATCTGCAGATCGTGCTAAAGCTAGTACGCAGACCGACAGCTCAGCAGATTTTCGCAGAATTATGGATATTCTCTTGGAGATGCGCGGTCAAATTTATGCTCTGGGATGCGAGATTCAAAGCTTGCAAAATGCAGGTCAAGTTTCTTGAGTTTCTTTGAAAGATCATATCCAAGGCCTCTCTATTCAGATTCAGGCTAATGCTAAGGGTGAGGAAGTTGCACAACTGAAGGAAGACTTGAAAAGACTGGAAGGGATAGTTCAGTCCATGGGAGATTTCCAGCTTGTCCGCGTTCCCAAGAAATCTTGACTTTATTCCATTTTCTTCTCAACCTTTTTAATGCTGACAAAAAGGGGGAGAAAGATTTGAATCAAACTTTGAATTTTTAATCGTTTGGATTGTTTAATTTGGATTGATGTTTGACTTTAATTTTGTGTCTGGATGTGAATTTGGATTTGACTGCTATTGACTGCTATTGATATCTTATGGATGGCTTTATCATATTCAAGACTAACCTATTTTCTGTGGTTGCAGATTCTAGTGTTACTCATTTAGTCATTTATCTTTATAAGATATGTATATTTGTTTGAGAAATATTTTGCAGGTCAAAGTTATCCAAATCTGCAAGAAAGTTTTGTCACCATCAAAAAGGGGGAGATTGTTGGAGAAATCTTCTTGAAATATTTTGAAGCTGACAAAACGTTTGCATCAGTCTAGTCTGAAGGTTTGCAGACTCTGCTGATTAAAGTCTGAAGACCTTTGGACAGCCAGTCTCAAGATTCAAAGTCTATCCTCATTGACAGTTACTAATCCGTTGAAGAAATGCTATCTAGAATTGGATGTTTTATTAAGGATATGACCTTATCGACTGGAAAAGATCTCTTGGCTGGATATGACATAACGAAATCCTATTTAATTGATCGAGATTGATTCGAAGATTAAGGATCCGTTGATTGGCGAAATATTCGTGGAAGGTTCTACTTATGGAAACCGAGATCTTGATTGTATGGGCAAACATGATTGATGGGCTATCGTCATGTTCCTTTAATAACTCAAATGATCTTCCTAATTGATTCCGTCCAACGGGTAGATTGGAGGAATTCCTTTGGTAAGTGCCAACGGGTATAATGGCGTAAAGGAGTATATAAGAAAGACGCTCTAAGTTGTTCAAAGAGTGCGCGATAGAAGAATTCCAAAGTCTAAAACTTCTTGTTATTTAGTCAATTCATTTGAGCGAAAACCTGTATACAAAAGAGAGTTTATATTTGTGAGAAACCTTGAAGAAGTGTGGTAGAACATCTACACTGTGGAATCAAGGAAAAGCTGTGTTGTAACATCTCTTTTGTTCGTAGTGAAATCCAGCCGATAGGTTGTCAGTGCGGAAGAGTGGACGTAGGCTTGGGATAAGCCGAACCACTATAAACCTTGTGTTTAATCTTCTCTTCCATACTCCTTACTTTTTTTTTTTTATCGTAATTCATTTTGGTTAAGCAAAAGAGTACTTCATTTCTATTGGTTGCCTAGTATTGCTTCCGTATCTCGAGAAATTGTTTTTACACCTATTCATCCCCCCTCTAGGTGTTTATACTAGCTACATCAGGACCAACCAGAACTCAAAACATTGAAGGTAAGAAATACTGTTTAGTGATTGTGGATGATTATTCATGATTCACTTGGGTATATTTCCTGACAAGTAAGTCTGAAATCTTTTCTTATTTTACAAAGTTTGCTAAAAATGTCCAAAATGAGAAAGGGTATGTTATTTCAAGTATACTGACAGATCATCGAGGTGAATTTGAAAATCAAGATTTTACAAAATTCGGTGATGAATCTGGTTTTCAGCATGTGTTCTCTTCTCCATATACTCCAGAGCAAAATGGAGTCATGGAAAGAAAGAATAGGTCGCTTCAAGAAATGACTAGAACTCTTTTAATTGAAAGTAACATCTCTTCACGTTTTTGGGCTGAAGCAGTTTCTACAATATGTTATATTATTAATAGAGTCTTTATAAAGCATATTCTGGAGAAAACTCCCTACGAGTTATTCAAAGGAAATAAGCCCATTGTTTCATATTTTCATGTGTTTGGATGTAAATGTTTTATATTGAAAAATGCAAATGATTGAGTTGGTAAGTTTGAAAAAGAATCAGATGAAGGTATTTTCCTTGGATATTCTATTACAAGCAAAGCTTACAAAGTTTACAATAAGAAGACTCAATCTGTGGAGGAATTAATGAATGTCAAATTTCAAGACTTTATGCAAAATCAATCAATTCATACTCATCTTGAAGAATCCGAACCTGCTCCAGACTCTACAAAGTCTAAATCTCCAGAAGCAGTTCAACCTTCAGAAGACGAGAACAAAATGATCAACGAAGATTCAAATGGGGAAAAAGATCAACAGTCTGTCAAATCAACCAACAACTGGAAGCATAAGTCCAATCATCCCAAATATCTTATTATTGGTGATATTAATGAAGGAATTCGCACAAGATCCAAGAGGCGCGAAGAGTCTAATGCTGTGGCTCTTATTTCTGAAATAGAACCCAGGAGCATCGAAGAAGCTTTATTTGATGAAAGCTGGATTGAAGCTATGCAAGAAGAACTCAGGCAATTCAGCATCAATAATGTCTGGGAGTTGACTCCTAAACCGAAAGGTAAATCCATCATTTGAGCTAAATGGGTTTTAAGGAACAAGATGAACGAGAAAGGAAATGTCGTAAGAAACAAAACAAGACTGGTGGCCAAGGGATATACACAAGAAGAAGGGATAGACTATGATGAGAGTTATGCACCAGTAGCAAGGTTAGAAGCAATTAGATTATTACTTGCATTTTCTTGTCATAAGAATTTCAGGTTATTCCAAATGGATGTCAAAAGTGCCTTCATAAATGGATTTATCCAAGAGGAAATCTACGTGGAACAACCACCCGGTTTTGAAGACCCAAGGAAACCAGACTCTATATTCAGACTGAAAAAGGCTTTATATGGTTTAAAGCAAGCTCCTCGAGCTTGGTACGACATACTAAGTAAATTTTTAATTCAAAATGGTTTTGTCAAAGGTAAACTAGATACTACATTTTTTTTTTTTTTTTGATGCCCAGGGAACCCCGTACAGTTGGCATCTGGCGTGTAAACCCTGGGGCGACGTTAGCAGAGGACCCACCACCCCAACGTCGCGCTTAAGATCCCGTGCGTCCTGCGAGATTTGAACCCCTCCATTCTGGGTAGACTTCATGGGGGCTTTTATCCAGCTAGGCCACCGCAGGCAGTGGTTAAATACTACATTGTTTATCAAAAGAGAAAGCAAAAGTTTTCTACTTGTTCAAATTTATGTTGATGATATTATTTTTGGATCTTCTAATGAAAATCTGTGCAAGAAATTTTCTAAGTCTATGCAAGATGAGTTTGAAATGAGTATGATGGGTGAGCTAATCTTCTTTCTCGGGCTTCAAGTGAAACAACTGAAGGAAGGAATCTTTATTCATAAAAAAAATATATATATGCTAAAGAACTTATCAAAAAGATTGATATACCAATGTCAAGTTCTTTGAAGCTGGACAAGGATGAAGAAGGAAAGAAAGTTGACCAGAAGTTATACAGGAGTATCATTGCTTCACTTCTTTATCTAACTGCTTCTAGACCTGACATTTTGTTTAGTGTTTCTATTTGTGCCAGATTTCAATCAGATCCTAAAGAATCTCATTTAAGTGTTGTAAAGCGTATTATCAAATACATTGCATCAACTTCAAACTTGGGTCTCTAGTATCCTAAAGAAGGAGACTTCACCCTTCTTGGATACTCAGACGCAGACCTAGCTGGTTGCAGAGTTGATAGAAAGAGCACATCGGGCACTTGTCAACTACTTAGAAGCAGGACAGTATCTTGGTTTTCAAGGAAGCAAAGAACAATAGCTCTTTCTACGGCAGAAGCAGAGTATGTAGCTCTTGGAAGTTGTTGTTCACAAATTCTGTGGATAAAACAACAGCTGAGAGACTTTGGAATTGAAGATTCATGTACTGAAATCAAATGTGACAACACCAGTGCAATCAATCTCACCAAGAATCCGATTCTTCATTCAAGAGCAAAACATATAAAGATTCAACATCATTTCATTAGAGATCATGTTCAAAATGGAGAAGTTTTGATTCAGTTTATTGATTCAAAGAGTCAGCTAGCGGATATATTTACAAAGCCTTTGGAGAAAAATCAATTTGAAGTTATTTGTTCCAAACTCAATATCTTAAAGTCTGAGAAAGTTCAGACTCAAGACTAAAAGTCTAAAGGCTCTCAGACTCAATCAATCAAGATCGACGACTATAAGTTATTTCTATCTATCTCTCGGATCAAATCTTGAAAAGGTACGATCATCCGGAATTGATTGGTGTTATTTCCCAGTTTTCGTGATTATCGCAAACCTTCCTTTTCGAAAAAGAAGTTATTTTATGACAGTTATCTAATTTTTTAAAAGGCAGTTATTTTTAAATGGCATTTTTATATTTCCTTTTTACGACGTTCCGAATGCCTCGCTTCAACTGCCTTAAATACTGTCAGTTCTTCTTCGTTTTACTCACAAAAACCCTAAGAGAGCACCGATCTTCCACTTCTATCTTCTTCTCTTGATTAATCCTCAAAAAAGTTTTCATCTTTCTTGGGAAACAAGCTTGGAATCTCTCAAAGACTGTGAAAGATGCCATCTCAAAGGAAGTCTTCAAGGATCGCGAACAGGGGACCATAGCAAATGCGTGAGGGGCCTACGCACTTTGATCTCACCAAAGAAGAAGAAGAATCTCCTAGACGGCAGCAGAGCGCACAACATTTTCAGCAGCATCCATCTCCTCCATCTAGACCTCAGGATGTTGCACATCGAGAAGAGGAAGAAATCATCGAAGACGCAGAGCCCGTAAGTACTCATAAGCCCACTTTTACCTATAAGTTTTACCGTGCTTTGAAGAGGAGTGGTACTCGGTTGAACTACATTGATGAATTTCTTAAGGACAAAGGGTATAGAAATGAAACTTTCTTCTTACGCACCATGGAACGTTTGGGAATTGCCCGTGTGAGGTCGGTGGAAGAAGTTTTGGCGAATATCCCAAGTGATCCACATGTTGGAGGGTTGAATCAACCAGATGGGAAGGATGATGATAAGTTGTATAGTTAGTTTAAACCTAGAATGGGTGTTGTAGTGAAAATCCGAAGCAAAAGGACGGATTTATTTCGATCGAAGTAACACAAGAAACTGTACTCTAAGTTGCTGAAGCGTGGGATGATAAACCCTAGAAATGTGGACTTTGATTTTCTTGACTGTGTAAATGTCAATTTGTGGGAAAAAATCCAGTCTTCTTCAACTCGAACAGTTTTGTTCTGAATCTACAGAAGCTTATGCTGAACTTACTACTTATTTCTATTCGAATCTTAGTTTCTTGGATGCGAATAGATTCTCTTTTAGTGTTCGATATTAGGACTATGTGGTTGACATAAATACGTTGGCTGATGTGATTGGGGTTGAAAGAGGGAGATATCAACCTATCAATGTGTCTATTGCTGGTGCAACGTTGGAGCTTGTTCAGGATAGAAGGACGGAAGGAAAGATTTCCTATGTAAAAATGAATGTGTCCAACATTTTGCTTCACAAGATAGTGATTAACTGTCTTAGACCAAAATCAACCTCAAAAAAGGCGACGTTTCAAACTTGGAAGCAAAGTTGTTGTACGCCATCAATGCTGGTAAGAAATTCTCTCTTTCACATACTATTATGTTCCACATGTACACGGCAATGGTGAAGGACAATGGTCAACTTGCTTATCCAGCTCTTGTGACCAAGTTATTCAGACATTTAAACGTTCAGCCTCCCCGAATTCTTTGTGTTCAAACGTGCGATCAAATGGTGGTGGGACTGAGAATGGTTTCTAAAATACGTCTGAAAGAACTAAGGCTTTGGAGCAGTTCAAGGAGAAAACCCTTGTCAATACTCATTCAGTCTCTTCGGCAGCAAAGCGAAAGGGAAAGAGCCCATGGTTGCTCCATCCAAAAAAAGAAGAGCACTCATCATTGAGGATGAAAAGGATGAGGATGAGGTCACCATTTCTGCGATGGCATTGAAGAACTTGAGTCGTTCTATTCCAGAATCGACGGAGAAATAGGAAAAAGACAAGAATGAGACAAAACAAAGGATTGGAGAGAGAGAAGATTTGGAGAAAGAAGCAGAGGAGAGAGATACAAAGGAGGAAAAGATTGAAGAAGAAGAAGAAGCAGAGCATGAGGAACACTTTTCTCCACCTAAAGGCATGGAAATAAGGGAAGATCCTATGAAAAGAGGAACGTCCTCATTCCCTACCACTAGTGAAGGAGTAAGTCGTTCTCCAGCAGATCCAGAGGACATCTATGCCACTCAATTTCCTGAGGAGGGACATGAGGTTTTATCGCCCAATCTGAGTGATCGTATTGAATTGCCATCATTTGCCAATACTCTGTCTGATTGTGCAGAGGCAAGTACTCAGACAGACAATTTGGCAGAATTTCGCAAAATTCTTGATGTTCTTTTAGAGATGCGAGGCCAGATTTATGCTTTGGGATGCGAAGTACAGAACTTGCAAAATGCAGGTCAAACCTCTTCAGTTTCTTTGCATGATCATATCAATGCCCTTGCTATTCAAGTTCAAGAAAATGCTAAGGGTGAAGATGTGGCACAACTGAAGGAGGATTTGAAGAAGCTGGAAGGGATTATCCAGTCAATTGAAGATTTCCATCTTGTTCGTGTTCCCAAGTAATCTTAAGGCCATTCTCTTTTCATCTCTACCTTTTTAATGATGACAAAAAGGGGGAGAGATGTGGTGCAGATTTGATTTTAAACTTTGAACTCACTTTTTGAACTTTTGTGTTGATTATGTTTGATTGACTTGACTTTTGTGTTTGGTTGTTTGGATTTGGATTTGACTGTTTGAACGTTTGTTTATCTTAAGCACTATTGATATCTCATGGCTTTGCTCATTTACATAACTAACATATTTTCTGTGGATGCAGATTATAATGATATCTTCATTAAGCCATTTATTTTTTTGTGAGATATCCTTGTTTGCTTGAGTAATGTTTTGCAGGTCAAAGTTATCCAAATCTGTAGCAAAGTTTTGTCACCATCAAAAAGGGGGAGATTGTTGGAGAAAACTTCCTCGAGTGTTTTGAAGTTGACAAAACGTTTCCGTCAGTCTAGTCTGAAGACTTGCAGACTCTACTATCAAAGTCTGAAGACCTCCGGACTGTCAGACTCAAGACTCAAAGTCTATCCTCATTGATAGTTTCTAAGACCGTCGAAGAAGGCTTATTCGAAACGAAGTATTTCGTTAAGGATTTGATTTTGTCGATTGAAGAAGATCTCTTGGCTGGATATAGCATTTCGGAATCCATTATTCAAATCAAGATTGATTCAGAGATTTTGGATCCGTTGATTGGCGAAGTATACTTGGAATGTTCTACTTATGGAAACCTAGATCCTGATTGTATGGGCGAGCAGGATTGATGGGCTATCATCATATTCCTTAAATAGCTCGAAGATCTTCCTAATTGATTATGTCCAATAGGTAGATTGGAAGAATTCCTTTGGTAAATGTCAATGGGTGTGATGGCATAAAAGAGTATATAAGGAAGACGTTCCAGTTGTTCAAATGTGTGCACGATAGAAAAATTCCAAAGTCTGAAGCTCCTTGTTCTTTGTCAATTAAATTGTTGAGCGAAATCTTGTACGCAAAAGAGAGTTTATATCTTTGAGAGACCTTGAGGAAGTGTAGCAGAGTCTCTACACTGTGGAATCAAGGAAGAGCTTTTCTGTAACAACTCTTTTGTTCATAGTGGAATCCAGCCGGTGGGCTATCAGTGCGGAAGAGTGGACGTAGGCTTGGATTAAGCTGAACCACTATAATTTCTGTGTTCATATTGTCTTCTCTACGCTCTTTTACTTTGATCATAGCTCATTTTATTTACAAGAGACGAATTTCCTTTTCATAATCTATTGTTGACTAGTGTTGCACACTTATCTCGAGAAATTGTTTTTACACCTATTCACCCCACTCTAGGTGCTCATACTAGCTTTCACAAAAGTAAATTCATTTTTTAGTTGAAGTACGGCACTTTCATTTTTAGGTTATACATACAAACATCATATATTGGGATATTGTCTTTCAGAACTTGACCATGATATCAAATTATGAAGCCAACTTGTGTTCGGCATTACATCCTAGAGTAAATAAAAGAGTATTAAAAGCCGTGAAATCTTATGATGAAATTTGGTGTATTTCTCAATAAGATTCAAATACTTTTTCGTAAGAAATGGCTGCTTATAATTGGGGTGTATGATCAATATTAAAAGTATTTGAGTGATCAAAATATGATTATAATATTCATTATATCACTTGATAAATGTTGAAATTTGTATTGTTCTTCCAGCGAGTGTAGGTCTTATCACATGCTTATTTGTGCAGCAATTTGCCAGTGGAGCCTTGTCAATGTCAACTATCTCTTGGATCGATTTTCTTTTCGATTGATCGTTTATATCCTTAAAACTCCAACACACAAGTCCATAAGTGGGAAAGAAAAAAAATTAAAAGAAGGATAAGCATATCTAATTGAAAAAGTTTCACAACGGGCTGATTAATGCTCAACCTTATTAAGAAAGCACACAATCATTACAACATTATTGGAGAAGAAATGCCACAGACAATTATTTAGATATCAATCACTCTAAACTTCTTCCTCCTATTAAAATAGCAGGAAATAACATTACAACAATATCAATATATGGAATTATATCATATGTATTATTAATTACTTTCACCCACGGGTCACCGTTGGTACGCTGTGAAGAACCACCGTCTCCACCGTGAGGCCTGGCCCAAAACCGAAGAGGACGCCCCACTCCAACCCCTCACCGGGGTCGCAAGTCCTTCCTCCGCCGACTTCCTTCGCATCTCATCGAGGATGAACGAGACGCACGCGCTCGACATGTTCCCGTACTCTCTAAGGACGTGCCTCACGGCTCGGAACCTCTCCTTTTTCAACCCTAGCTTGGCCTCAATTTGATTGAGTATGGCCGGGCCACCAGGATGAGGCACCCAAAAGATGGAGTTCCAGTCACTTATGCCGAGCGAATCGAACGCCTCTTTCAAGCTCTTCTCGATGTTGTCTGCGATCAAATGGGGGACCCCGTCGGATAACCCGAAGGTGAGGCCAACGTCACGCAGTTGACCTCGATGGCACCCTCGGAGTTTGGCAAAACGGTCTCCGCAGTCCACACGAGTTGGAATATGGGCCGCTCAGCAGGATCTCTCGGGTCGACCCTATGATGAGCGCAGCTGCTCCGTCCCCAAAGATGGCCTGGCCTACGAGGTTGGCAAGGTTCTCAGCAGACGGGCCTCGGAAGGTGGTGACAGTGATCTCAGAGCAAACAATGAGGACTCGAGCGCCGGCATTGTTCTCGGCAAGGTCCTTCGCAACACGGAGGACGGTGCCACCAGCAAAGCAGCCTTGGTGGTAGAGCATGACCCGCTTGACGGAGGGGTTGAGGCCGAGAAGGCGCATGAGCTGGTAGTCGCACCGGTGCATGTCGACGCCGGAGGTGGAGCAGAAGACTATGTGGGTGATCTTGGACTTGGGTTGGCCCCATTCCCTGATGGCCTTCAACGCCGCCTCCTCGCCGAGCTTTGGGATGGTGTCGATGATTATGTCCTGGCGTGGGTTGAGCGAAGGGTCGTCGTACGAGCAGATCTCGGGGTGTTTCTCCATAAGCTCCTCGGTCAAGTGCATGTAACGCTTGTGGATCATTGACTTGTCACCTGCGACATTCCCATTTTACTTTCCAAGAACAACGTTGACATGCGTGCATTTGAGATTTTCTTTGTTCAATTTTTTTTTTGGGCATATAGTAATAAAGAATTTGCATGGCTAGCTAACATGTACTACTCGATAACCTTTTTTTTTTACCATTCTAAGATTGTTAAGAATGATTGCAGATTCATTACGAAACGAAGCAAACTATAGTAATGCAATTTGTCCACCAATAAGATCCAAAAAGAAAGATGGTTAGATTTTCTAAAAGGGTGTAATAAGCGAAACACATCATATATATTTCATGAGAAAAAATAAACTGTGAAGTTAGGATAAGGATACTCTAAACTTGAATATATATTTTGTAGCTAGGGCAATCTAGAGAAAAAGTAAACTGTGAAGTTAGGATAAGGATACTCTCAACTTGAATATTTATTTTGTAGCTAGGGTAATCTAGAGTGTGGCTCACATATGCGGATGAACTTCTGCTTGAGGGCCGTCATGTGCTCGCTCTTGGTCATGCGGAAGTAGTAGTGTGGGTACTCGGCCTGGTACACACAGTTCGCCGGATTCGCCGTCCCAATAGCGAGGATGGTCGCTGGCCCCTTGGCCCGCTGGTTCTCGCGGATCTTCTCGACGGCACCCATCTATCTCAGACCTGCGTCCGAAACTTTGGAGCTTCAATGTAACCCCTTTTTGTATTGCGGATAGATAGAAGTTCAAAGTGAAGTTGAGACACCACAACTTTGTTCGGCTGTGAACTTTTGCAGCCCATTGCCTTGCCTTTTATAGATGCGAGGTGGGCAAGCTGGAACTTCGTTTTTTCTCTTGAGGCACTGACGTTCCATGCATAATTATTGACTAAATTTAATGTAAAGGCTCGTCGAAAGAAAATCTTCCACGTGATTGACTATGTTGATTTGATGGTTGGTATTGTATGCTTTCTTTTTTTATTTAATTAATCAATTAGGTGAGATACATTTAAAAGTCACCGGATCGTGCGTAATAAACCTTTCGTTGTGATCCCAGAACCTCTAATTATCAATGGATGCACAAGTTTTGTTCGATCAGTGGTGTTTGGTGGGACCAGATGAGGAACAGATTGGTCATTTTCCGGAGAGATTGAGCTCAATGCTTAAGCAGGAAAGTTAAGTCACGAGGCCTTCTTATTAGTATCATTCACGAGGACTTATTATTATCTTGAATAATAATGTAAGCATCATGAAATATATTGAATAAGACCGATAGACAGATTGACAATGGAACACCAATCAACTGGGAAAATTATCCAAATAAAAAATAAAAATTAAGCAGACATAAAAATAAAATACACACACACATACACACACAAAAAAGGAGGGAAAAATAAAGGAAAACTTAGGTGAGGGGGATTGTAGCCCTCGCTGCTGCAGCCCAACCATTGCTGAGACGATGGTTGGGGAATGGTTGATGAGGGCCAATACGCTGCAGTTGGCGAGGGTCGTTATAGCAAGGCTTAGCAACTCTCTCACCATTGTCCTTATGTCATATAAGATCATGTGCTGCTTGTCGGCCCTCTTTGTAGTTGGTGAGGGGTCGTTATAGGAAAGACAGTTGATGATGACCGATGTCTCTAGTTTGGGACAAGAAAAACTCATCAACAATAAATTTTAGAAACGTCAACTTAGTCTCCGAAAAATTGTCAGAGATTCTGAGATTTTTACGGAAAATCATTTTCGGCTTAAAAAATTAATGGAAATTTGGATATCGAATCAAGAAATTCTCGACTTGCAAACTAAGCTACTTGGCGAAAGGGGCTTGTAGAAATTATGCGCTTTTTCTACATCAAATTTGGACATCAAACGGAAGAATTTGGATGGAAATCGCTCATTTATTATGAAATTCGTGTCATTTCATTCCTTATGCATTTTGGACCATTTCAAGAGGTTGTGAAAGAAGTGTAGTTAGTTCGTTGAGCCAAGGATATATGCTTGGCCTAGAATGAACCTTGGGGATCAAGTTTGGAAAAATAAGGGTAAGGAGGCCCTCCATCTCACCCTCATCTCTATCCTCTCCCTCACTCTCTCTCTCTCTTACCATTGGTCCTCTCTCTTTTCCTTTCGACCACCCCCCCTAAACCGAACATCTCTCTCTTCTCTGCTTCTGGTTTTGTTTCCTTCGATTTTTCCTTTTTGTTGTTCTTCATTTGAAGCTGCCCATCCACCGACCCTCCGTCTCTCTCTCTCGCTTCCATCCTCGTCCATGTGTCTTCGATAATCAACCGACGAAGCCTTTCATTGACCCGAGCCCACTGTCTAGAAGACGTCCACCGAATGCTCAATTTCTGTGGCCCATAAATGCTGCAACACCGAAATTTCTGCTTCTTTCCCTGTCCAGCAATTGCTACACGTTCGGTCAAACTGTGAAGCATCCTCATCGATTTGTTGACCCAGCAAACCCACCGAGCGAAGCTCCTCCATGCACGCGTCTTCAACCGAGCAAAGCCCGAAGCAGCTCCATTCTTCGCCCGCGTCTTCATCAGCTTGTGTCTTTTGCTCGGTCAATTGCCCGACTTCAACGCCGTTGATTCCAGCAAATCTCGAAGACCCAGCAAGCTGCTCCCTTCGTCCGCGTTACCTCTCTCCTTCGGCGAACACTCCACTCCGTTGAAGCCTTGCTCGACGCCAGCTGAAGGCTACCGAATTTCCCAGCTCGAAGACCAGCGAAGCCACACGATTTCAGCCGCCCGTTTCCTCTCCTGCGTGACTTCACTTCAGCGGGCCATCATCACGTGGGCTTCTTCAGCAACCGTGGATCCAGCGAGTCAGCCGACGGTTGGGCTCTCCTTCAGCCCACGTGATCCACAGAACCAACAGCTTCTTTGGGCCTTCTTCTTCAGCCCGTGAAGCCAGCGAAGTTCAAAGTCCAGCAGCCCACTTCGCAAGCCCAATTCAGTTTTGTTTCAGCCCAGTCTTGAAGCCCGGATCAAGCTCAGCCCAAGAATTCTACATGCCCAAGCCCAGATATGTCTGTGGGCTTGTAAAGTTTCTTGGCCCGCCCGAGAAATTGAATTTTTAGTATTTATTTATTAATTTTCAAAATTTATTTAATCAGGCATTATGCCGTATAAGATCCTGTGCTGCGCTGCTTGTCGGCCCTCTTTGCAGTTGGTGAGGGGTCGTTATAGGAATGACAGTTGATGATGACCGAGACATCTAGCTTGGGACAAGAAAAACCCATCAAGAATATCTCTCGCTATATAAGATCACGTGCTGCTGTCTAATCCTTATTCCTTGATTTGACTTTTTTATAGGTTCAATTTTTCTCCACAAAAATAACAGTGTTCATATTCCAATTATTTTTCTTGTTCTAATTTTAATTCTAAGTCTATTTAATGAATATGTTTCTATTTGATTTAAATTAATCCAAAATTAATCCTTTTTAAATATTTCTAACTTTGAGTTCTCATTATTTTTATTCCCATTACATAAATAATTTTATGATGTTGGCTATTGTCATATAATGTATTTTAAAAAGTATAATTACCCCTTGTTTTACTTTTTCATTCATTCGGATCTCTTCCCTTATCTTATTCGGATCTCCTTTTCTTCCAAAAAGAGGGAAGGAAAAGGATCTTCCTCGATGGATTTCTCTTATTCCTCTTTAGTTTTCTTGGTTTCTAAAGTTGAATTTTTTAACAAAAATGAATAAAATTGATGTGTCAATTATATAGATTAACAGTGTCGACTTACCTAAATCTAATAACTATTAATTTTAGGATTGGCATCCTCTAAAATCAGAAGGCACCTTATGAGCCTATCCAAAAACAAAAAAGAAAAAAAGAGAGAAACAAAACCATAAAGTCTAAAGAAATTCACTCAACGAGCAAATCTCTCTCAAATTAGAGGTCGCCAGAGGTCGGTGACTTCCGATTTTGAGGCTGTGGCCTCTACTGGGGCGAGGGCAAAACATAGAAAGTTCTTTTTTTGGTAAGGAAAACAAAGAGAGTTTGAGTGTTGTAGAGTTGCAGAAACGGTATGAGGGAATAGTGGGGCAAATGGAGGGTCGTCGTGCTGGCTGTGACGGGCGGTGGTAGTGTGGTCACGTGACTTGTCGTGGCGGCGATAAGCGATGTGCCGACGAACGGAGAAGAGAGAAAGGGTAGGGCGTCCGTGTCTATGTTTTGTGATGATAGGGGAGGGCTATGGAGCACCGCCCAAAATGCCCTACCTCGCCCCTTGTTTACTTTTAGCCATAAAGAATTATTTTATTTTGTTTTATTTAAAAGGTTTTCAGCATGAAATACTACGAGGAAACAATTCTTATTAAAGTGTAAAAATGAAAAAAAAATAAAAATAAAACCCTAAGAACAATCTCTTCTTGCAAGTCTTACTTGAAAAGGAGATGCAAGTTTATAAAGTCCTCTGGGTAATTAATGTGGGGCAATTTTTTTCATGCGGTTCATCTTCACATTGTCTCACATTGACTAATTTGCAAAGGCCTGAGGTTGTTTGGCTCTATAAAATCAACCCGTTAAAGCCATTCTTCTTCTTTGTCGCATCTACGACCACATTAGCTTATCATGCCATGTCACCATTCCCTAATCTATGTATTTATTAACTATCAATTCCATACCATCAATTGATTAGACTATTGATGTCTTTATCAAGACAAATCCATCCAACGCCTGTTTTTATTGTCTTTTCTCCAAATTTCAATTGATTTATGTTATGTCATCCTAAATTTAAAGAGTGATTTTCAAACATGATTGAGAATTTCTCCATATCCCTCTTGAATCTCCATAATTTTTTGTAAATTCATCCTAAAAATACATTGATTTTGGTCATATTTTGGTCGAATTCGAACTGAACGATGACAGTCAATTCCTCCGTCCCAGTTGACTGATGCCAGGTAAGCGTCGCCGGGATATTCCTCCCAGCAGGAGACGAAACTGGTTTTGCTTGTACTCTAGTCAACCCGGGACTTCCAAGTACACGACGTGGTCCAATCTCTTTAGGTCCCTCGTGTTGTCCCAACAACCCTCGAAAGAAAAAAAAAATAGTTTCTTTTGTGTTGTTTTTTCTTTTGCGTTCAGTCATTATTCAAAATCAAAACTAGGAATGCTCATTGCTGTCGGACCTTCTCTCAGTATTCACGTCAACACTTTGACACTTCTTTCCTTTGCTTGAAAGAAAGTGGAAAGTTAGCTTAGTTGACTAAAGGGTTCTCTTTGTTTTGGGCTGTGAACATCGCAATGAAACTTGCCGTGTGCAACTTAAAAACTCGAAATCGGTTGGTGATCTAGCTTTTTTTTACCCTTATGAAGACCAATGTCTACTTTAAAAAAGTAAATAAATTTATGTACGCACTTGTCGAATAGCTTCATCAATACACGGATGGTTCTTCCCTTGCCAATAAGATCTCTAAAGTATCCAATGGTGTTTTTGACTTTTCACTTTCATTCCGTTTTGGGTCACTACTTGCTTGAGATTCATTGAATGATCCAAGGACTGGTGAGATATCAAACGTAATTATCCTAGCTTTGGACTTGCAAGCCCACCCTAATTTGATTGCCTCTCTTGTTGTTTCGGGATAAATACACTAGAAGTGCCAAGAGTTGTGTACGGTGCTCATTTTAATGCCAAATCGAAGAAAAAACGATCACTTAAATGTCAATAGTGAGAAATTCTGGCCAAATTGATTACGTGGCATTTATAATTAAAATTATAATACGACTAGGCAATTTTTATTTCAAAAGTTCAGTCCACGTGGCATTTCCATGTGGTATGCTTGGCATTGAAGTGATCACTTCAAACAAAATTTGACACTCAAATGATCACTATTTAAAACTTTAGACAATGTCATTTAGGTGTTATATGCTGAATAGGCACACCGATGAGCCATGTAGGATTAAGAAATTAATAAAATATTACCACAATTTTTTGCACTTCTAGTGTATTTACCCATGTTGTTTCTCGAATATTCTTGACAAATTGAGTCATAAGTATGAATATAACTTTAAAGTGAACCAAAATGAAGAAATTATCAAGAAAGAGATTTTTCTAATCATTATTATGATAAAAAGATATTTTGCACCATTTTCTAATATGTACAACTTTTAAGACTTAAAAAAGATAAAAATGGACAGAAATAGACTTCTACAACAAAAAGTTGCCGACTTCAACCCCCCAAAAAAGAGAAGAATAGAACTTTGATTCCTCATATCCTTTATATTCACTTTTGCATCTAATTGAGCCATTTTGTAAGATCATTGCAAACTATTTTGTAAGATCCTTTATATGACGATAAGTCAATATTTTTCAAAGGTTAAATCTATTTGTGAAGAAATTTCAAAAGTTAAACCCTCGAAATGCCATCTCTAAGACAAGAATGAGAATAATGATAATTCACGGATTAAGGCCAGAATATAATGGTACTGTTACGGCCACCCGTGGATGGGTAAGCAAGCCACCTCTAATTGAGTTAGAGAATATATTAGCCAACCAAGAGGCCTTAGATAGGGATATGTCTAATGTCTCGGTTAAGGAGGATGAAAGTGCCCTCTTCAGTAATAAAAGAAGGTTCAAGGGCTAGAATAGAAAAAAGTAGGCACAAGAGATGGCAAACCATGGAAATATCATGGAGATTGGCGGAGGCAACCGGAAGAGAAGGGTTATCAACCAGGGGGAGCTCGTCAAGATCACAACAATGATGACAATGAAGACAAGAGCAACAAAAGGTGTAGCAATGGAGCTACGTTTGTGGCAAGGTATGACATATTGCTAGAGTTTGTTGGAATAGGTGGGAAGAAGGAAATGTCGTCATTGCTTGCAAGAAGGAGATTGAAAGCGAAGAAGAATGAGACTTTCAAGCGCCTATTGTAGTGAAGGATCAAGAAGAGCTTGCAACCGCTTGTATAATTGAGTTGGATAAATCGATAGGTTCTATCACGACCCAGAATAAGAGCAAGCCAAGGGAAAACTTGAAGAAGCAACTAACAATGCAAACAAGCAATAGTGAAAGGAAATTGCAAAAGAGATGCAAGAGATGATAAATAAGCTGAAAATTGAGAAGGAAAAGATGGAGAATATGTTGAAGAAGAGGGACGAGATGCTGAGACAAAAGGACCGAGAACTCAAGGAAAAATCCCAGGTAGGATGGAAGCCTAGCTTGAGTAGATAAACCGTTAGAAAATCCCATTCCACTATATTGTATGCCTTCCGCATGTCCATTTTTAACATCGTCGGAAAATTTCTTCGTCGTTTCCATATCTTTATCTGATGGAAAATCTCTTGGACCATGAGGATGTTGTCCTGGATTTGTCATCCAGAAACAAAAGCGGTTTGTTCCATAGATATTAGGTCAGGTAGTAAGGGCTTCAGCCGATTGGTGAGGACTTTGGATATGATTTTAAAGGCGTAATTGCATAGGCTAATGAGACGGTAATGGTCCAGACTTTTGGGTAGTGGTATCTTTGGTATCAGAGTTACAATAGTCTTATTGTGGTGCGGGGGGAGCACACCTAATTGAAAGGAATTTTGAACTAAAAGGAATATCTCATCCTGAAGTGTGTCCTAGTTAGATTGGTAAAACAAACCGTTCAAACCATCCTGGCTCGGGGCTTCTGTAGTCCCAACTGAAATGTTGCAAGGCGAACCTCCTATTTAGTTACCTTAGCTGTTAGAATGGAATTCATGTCATTGGTAACTATACCTAGGGATTGAGCAAGGATGGGATCGTAGTTGCGGTAGCCCACTGTTTTGTAGAGGTTAGAGTAGAAATCCTGCATCATCTCCTTCAAAGTCTCCTCGTCTCTCACCCATCTTTGGTTGCCATCCAGTGGCATGGAAGAATCTTGTGTTCTTGTCGCCTCATTTCAGCCAATTAAACCTTGACCTTATAGCCCAATATTGCTTCTCTTGCTGCCAAAGTTTCTATATCTCTATCTTGATTTTGGTTGCTATCATTTTATCATATTAAGAATTAGTTTGATTTGTAATCTGTTGTAGCTGAAGTTGCAAGTCTGATATTCTGTTTTTGGCCTTGGAGAACTTTTCGAGACTCCACAGGGTAAGTGCTGAACTAACAAACTTTAATTTATGTGGCAGATCAGAACCATAGCTGGTTGCAATGTGCCATGCGTTGGTAATAATCATCATGCAGTCCAAATCTTGTAACCAAAACGCTTCAAAGATAAATGGCCTACTTCTTCTGACTAGAATGACTTCAGTATTTAATAGTAAAGGATTATGGTCCGACCCCACTGCCGGTAAAGCAAACACCTCAGCTTCTGGGAAGGTGAGTCGCTTATCTAGATTGTAGAGAACCCTATCCAATCATTCCTTAACAATGTCATCACCCACACGATTATTTGTCCAACTGAACGCGCACCCCTTATTCTCCATGTTGATTAAGGAACAATCATGTAGTACCTCTCGAAAGGAGTTCATACGGTGAAAATCTACTAACCTTTTGCCAACCTTCTCCCAATGATAGGTTATCTCGTTAAAATCACCAGCACAAACCCAAGGTGAAGAATTGGAATTTGCAATTTGTCAGAGCTCAATCCAAAGCTGTTGTCGAAGCTGAAACACAGCTGGTGCATGGACATAAGTCACATGTATAGGTATGTTGTTCCTTGAATCAATGCATATCAAATCTATGAGGTCCTGTTGTGATTGAACCACACTGAGAGAGATGTGTGCCTACCAGAATATGGCCAAACCCCTCGCCGAGCCAATAGGATTAACCAAATAAGAATTTGTGAATTTGAGCCACCACTATAGTTTTGTGAGCATCTCCGGTCTATTCTTGGTCTCCATCAAAAACACCAGATCGGGTCTTTCCTTGGCCACGAGTGCCTTAAGGGCTTGAGCTATTAGGGAAAAACCCAGACCCTGACAGTTCCAACTAACAAACTTCATTTTTCTGTTGGTGGCTTTTGAGGGCAAGCCACCTCAGCCCATTTGCTATTCTCTTCTACAGTGAGTATCGGAGTGTCCATTAGTTGGGTTTCATCCAAATCCTCTATAATATGAGCTCTAAACTCATATGTGTTATATCTCTATAATTTCATGGAAGTTCCTACTCTAGTCGGTAGTCTTGATTTGCTTCATTTTTTTGGGTATTGGGACGTCCGTGTGCTGATCTTGTATGAATGTATGTATATGTTGTGTTTCGATTATTAGACCCTATAAGAAAGTCTTAACTATCTTTCTTTTTGGATCTTACTGTGGACAAATTGCATGACTACAATTTGCTTCTTTGCGTGATGAATTTGCAATCATTCTTAACAAGCTTATAATGGTTGAAAAAAAGATTGTCATATAGTATATGTAAGCTAGCCGTGCAAATTCGGAATTACTTTCATGGCATGCATGTCAACGTTGTCCTTAGAAAGTAAAATCAACGTAAGGGAACGTCGCAGGTGACAAGTCAATGATCCACAAGCGCTACATGCATTTGACCGAGGAGCTTATGGAGAAACACCCCAAGATCTGCTCGTACGACACCCCTTCACTCAATCCACGCCAGCACATAATCATCGACACCATCCCAAAGCTCGACGAGGAGGCAGCGTTGAAGGCCATCAAGGAATGAGGCCAACCCAAGTCCAAAATCACCCACATCATCTTTTGCTCCACGTCCGGCGTTGACATGCCTAGCGCCGACTACCAGCTCATGTGCCTCCTCGATCGGAGCCCCTCAATCAAGCATGTCATGCTCTACCACCAGGGTTGCTTTGCTGGTGGCACTGTCCTCTGCATTGTGAAGGACCTTGCTGAGAACAACGCCGGTGCCTGCGTCCTCGTCGTCTACTCTAAAATCACTACCACCATCTTCTGAGGCCCGTCCGCTGAGAACCTTGCCAACCTTGTCGGCCAGGTCATCTTTGGGGACGAAGCGGCCACGCTCATCATAAGGTCCAACCTGGAGATCCCTATTGAGCAGCCCATATTCCAACTCGTGTAAACTGCGGAGACTATTTTGCCAAACTCCAAGGGTGCCATAGAGGGCTAACTGCGCGACGTTGGCCTCACCTTCGGGTTATCTGATAGGATCCCACATTTGATCACAAGCAACATGAATAAGAGTTTGAAGGAGGCGTTCGATTCGCTCAGCATAGGTGACTGGAACTCCATCTTATGAGTGCCTCATCCAGGTGGCCCGGCCATACTCAACCAAATTAAGGCCAAGCTAGGGCTGAAAAAGGAGGGCTTCGAGCCGTGAGGCACGTTCTTAGAGAGTATGGGAACATTTCAAGTGCGTGTGTCTCGTTCATCCTCGCTAAGATGCAGCGGAAGTCAACAAAGGAAGGGCTCACGACGACCGGCGAGGGGTTGGAGTGGGGTGTCCTCTTTGGGTTTGGGCTGGGCCTCATTGTGGGGACGATAGTGATTCACAGCGTGCCTACAGTGACCCATGGATGAAATTACTTAATAATTTATATGATAAGAAATTAATTGACATTCTTCAGATGTTATTTCCTACTGTTGGGAAGACGGTTTCGAGTTTGCAGTGATTGATATCTAAATAATCGTATGTGGAATTTCTTAATCATTAATGTTGTAATCATTGTGTACATTCTTAATAAGGTTGAGCATTAATCAACCAGTTGTGAGACTTTTTCAATTAGATATGCCCATCTTTCTCTTAATTTTTTTTCTCACTTATGAACTTATGTATTAGAGTTCAAGGATATAGACCATAAGTGGGAAAAGAAAATCAATTTAAGAGATAGTCGATAGTAATAGAGCTTTATAAGATATATGTGTCAATTATGTTAGAGAAGTTCTACACTGAAAATTGAAACGATGTAGAACATTTAATCTATCATAGTCAGAGGTGTGCAACTAGATCAAGTCTACCCGAGAACTGGACTGGCCCACCTAGAAAACAAGTTTAGGAACCAGTTCCCATTGAAACTAGTCTGAGAACAGGTTTCCAATATTCAAAACCTCTTTGAATTGGTCTAAGAACTAAGTCCAAGTGAATACCCACCCGAGAACTGGATCGACCGGATCGTTTTGGAACCAGTTCTATGAGCCCAAAAGTCCAATACCTATCTTTCTTTCCCTTGATTTCTAATATTAAAATTGTGTTTTTCCTCTAGCACGGCACTCATCTTTTGTCATTCATCTTCCTCGCTCACTTCCCTCCTATGACGGCTCACGGTCGTACCGTCCATCACCGGCTTATGGTCGCATTGTCCTTCACATAGGATTTTTGCTTTACCTCATGATGCTTGTTTATGATAATTAGCATTGTGAATTCTTAATCTCATTTAGTCAAAAATTTCATATATTTATTTATTACGTGTGCTTAATGTTTCAATACAAAATTGTAAGTCGTATAGGATATTGAGTGGTTACAAAATAGGTTTCAATGGAAAATAGGGTTGACCTTAGAATAGGACCAGAAAAATAAGGTGGTTACAAAATAGGGTACAATGCAAATAGGGTAGAGTACAGAATCCAAAAAAAGGGAAACCAATTGAAATAAAGTCAGATATATGGTCCAAGTCTAGAACCTACCCACCCTGGATATAATTAGCTCATAACTAATTAACTTAAACTTTTATTTTATTTTAATGAAGGTGGGTTGTATTACTATGATTTTTTTACACATACATCGCTTTATTTATAATGCTAGAAAGAAAGGTGAAAAACAGGGGAAAAAATATACAAGATTCATTTTCCTATTTTGCCATACAAATTATGGATTGACTGAACCAATTACTCCATAATCAAAATCGGTATCACAATCATATCAATCTACATCTCCTATAATATCAAACCGTTTCTCCAACATGAAAGGCAAGTAACTAATTTACTGCAAATCATTGTTATATTGTGGGGAAAGTAAACAAGAAAGACCAACATAGGCTTATTGGCCCAATGGTTTTAGGCTACACAGGGGCTGCGCACTTAGCTCGTTCTCTAAATAGAAGAGGATTCCCATCATTTTATTCTTAAAAAGTTGAACCAAAAACAATTTGGCTTTTGTTTGGGTGATTAAAGGCTGAATAAGACAAATTTATATTCTTGTTGGATCCTTATTTCCATCACATATATAACTACTTTGCATTGTTTTTTTGGTTCTCACTCTAAAAAAACGACAACTTTCTCAATTTACATGTTGTCACATTTCTCTCTACTGTGTCAAATTATGCTGTTTGAGAGCATTGATAAATGATAATTCACATATCTACTAGATTGACCATACAAAAGCAGTAATGCATACCATTGAATGGACCTAGAAACTAAACCAGAGAGGACCAAGTCAGTTTCCTATAGGTATGGCTTCCCACAGTGGGCGAACAACAGCAGTTCAAGCCCTTTAAGGACAGCTTTTAGCAGAAAACCACTCTGCCATTTAGTTCAGAATCTAGAGACACCTAGATAGAATTAGGATGGTAGCATTCCTAACTATATGAGCTGCATTTCTCAGAGAATCCTACCAAGCTAGAGAAGAAGAAGGAGTTTAGAAAGCCATGAGAGAATTTCACAAAACACTCACTTTACTTCAAGGGATTCTGCCCAACACATTACATCATCCTCGCCTTTTATAGGCAATAAGAGGTCACACACAAACAAGGACCAAGCTCACGGGTTCGGGAACAAACAAAGGCTTCCGAAACCTCGGTAGGGAATTATTCGCACGGTATGAACAAGGACAAAGTGAATGTAAGAACTTACCTAACCCATCGCTACTATAAAAGTGAACAAGTAAATTCGTACAAACAATGATCAACGGTCTCGTCCATCACGAGCATTGTAGTCATAGTCTGAGTCATCTGAGCTGTGGATTGTTGCAAGAGTATGTTCATCATATTTTTGTTCAAGGGCTTCAAGATCTTCTGATGTGAGGATCTAGTTTAGTTGGTGTGTTCTAGATGCAGATGCTTCCTCGTGAGCCTAGTGGGATGCTTCTTCTTGAGCCCAGTCTATATTGTCATCATCTGCAGTGTTGATAGGAATGCTTGGCTATGGCCAATTGGATGGTTGTGTATAAAAGGATGTGTCCATGCCATGAGATAAGGACAAGGGTCCTTGGCTGTAAAGGTCTTGAGAAAGAGGACCTCCCCATCTAACATAGGGGTCTTGAGAGGTCTGTGCATGTTCCTCGGATGATACAGCTTGTCTGAATTCTTCAAGTGCTTTTTTGGCTTCTGGTGCTAGGTTATAATGATCCCATGTAGTGGGTAAATTATAATTCCATGCATCTTGAGGAATGGTCTTGTTTTTTTGGCATAGGATTCTCTGGAGCTCTCGATACTGGTGCTCACAACAACCAACAGGTCCTGGATAGGATTTGTGAACTCGAGCCTCTACGCTATGTGGAACGGGTCTATAAGATGAGGTTCCTATACTCAGGGGAGCTTTGATAATGTTACAATTATTAGTGAGAAAAGCCCATAGTCTTCAGAAAAACAAGATGGTATGGATTTCAGGGTTTGGCTGTGTGGTTCTCAATTATTTTTCCAAGAGCCATTTTCAGTGAGTCGGAGGATAAAACCAGTTAAGAAAATCTAAAAGATTTTTGTTACTTTCATTTTCAATCTTACCTTTGCCGAGTTCAAATATCCTAGTGAGGTTGGCAATGAATCTTCTGGTTGGAATTTCAATAGCTATTAAGTACTTATTGGTTAAGTACCATAATAACCATCGAAGTTGATCAGGAAAATCATCTTCTTTCCAACTCAAAGGATGTATGAACGGATAATCTGCATTTAATCCAAAAGGATAAAGAATCGAACCTCCATTGAGTCTGAACAAGTTTGCATGGCATTGCCACATGAGTTTATCCAAATTTTCAATAAGACTGTCTTTATGGATTTGTTCAATGATCTCTGAGGGATATCGCCAGCTTGACCAGTCTTTAACTTTCTCGATTTTGTACTTCTCATTATGATGAGTAGTAAGAAAAACATGTCTCATGATATACATATTGATTTCTGCTAGGGCTTTTGGTCTTGACAAAAAGTCAGCAGGCACATTTTTCTTTCTAGCAATGTGTTTGGTTTCAAAATAATATTTTGAAAACCATTCGGTCCATTGAAGTAGTTGAGAATTTGGAATTTGCTTCTATTTGAATTTAGTCATATGAGGGAAAGATGCCATATCCAATTCTATTAGGAAGTGATGACCAATGAGATGAAATTCAAACTTTTTTATGCCATTTTTCACTGCCAAGATTTCTTTGAAAGTGGAATGATAATGCATCTCAACTTGAGAAAATTTTCCACTTTTGTAGGCATATAAATGTCTCTTACCATCAATTTCTTCGAATAGGATGGTAGTCCAGTATTCATCACCGGCGTCAGTATGGAGAATTCTTTTCCCAATTGATGGGATTTGTAAAGGAGGAAGAGACTGCATAATCTCTTTGAGTTTAGCAACTGCAGTAGTCTGAGATTTTTCCAAAGGTGGGGGATTATTTTTCATTATCGTCTGCAATGGAATTAATGGCTTTGCAAGATCTGGAACAAAATCTCTAAGATAATTAATTATCCCAAAAAATTGTTGAACTTGTTTTGTTGTGAAGTTTTCTTCATGAAATTTTAATAATTCCTTAGCAATATGTGGCCCTATATAGTATGTCCCTTTATTAATGTGCATACCAAGAAATTCAATTTCTGTTTTGGCAATGTTCATCTTTCTTTGAGAAAGCATAATTCCATGCTTTTTTATAATTTCGGTGAACTGTTTGAGAAGTTGGCAGTGTGATTGCTCATCAGGACTGTAGAGCAGGATATCATTAAAGTATATTGCAGCTCTCGAGAGAATCGGTTGAAAGATCTGACACATTTCTTTTTGGAAAAGAGATGGTGCAACCTTTAAACCAAAAGGAAAAACTTTCCATTGAAAGTGCTGGTTTGGAATATAGAACCATGTCTTGGATTTATCTTCAAGATGAATGCCCAATTGCCAAAATCCGACTTTGAGATCAAATTTGGAATAAATTTGGGCCTTGGATAATCCAGCTAAAAGAGAGTTTCCGGAGGGTAGAAGGAATTTATCATCTTGAATGAAAAGGTTAAGGGGCTGGTAATTAATTACAAATCTCATCTTTCCACGGTTTTGCTCAACACGCTTGTTAACGTAAAAGGCTTCATTTGCCCATTGAGAATGTGAGACCTCAAATTGCAGAGTTCGAGCATTCCTTTTGAGCCAAAAGTAGATGTTCAAGATTCATTCCCATATGACTCGCCTTGGTTGGATTGATATCTTCATTCTTTTATAAAGGAAGGCGAATATAGAATTTTGGATTTTTCCATAAAGGATGGAAACACTTCTGAGCAAACTCATAATGAGATTCTGAACAGGATTCCAACAATTTTTGCATGATCAGATCCAATAGACTCATTTGGATGGAAAAAGTCTCTGAATATTGAAAAATTCATAAAATTGATCTTTATACTTAAGACATTTTCCTGGAATGATGCGAAGTTGAGAAATTTGAGTCATAATGTCCCAACCGATGATTAAATCTTTGTTGGGAAGACTTGAACCAAAGATCTTTGTGGTCATAGAACATTGTGGAAAAAACTGGATGGTGATCGGAGTAGTTCTGACATTTGTAGAGAATGTATCTCCTGAAGCAGAATTGAAATATCGGACACAAGAAGTCCAATACTCTTCAGAAAGAACTTTAGTGTCTAAAATGGAAGAAGCAGCTCCAGTGTCTATAAGAGCAATGACAAGAATTGGCTCAAAAACTTTGAAGTGAATATTTTGACAGGAAATGGGGACAATGAGTTTGACTTGAAAATATGTCAAGTTGCTTTCCTCCGAAGGAGTCAAAGATATGAGGAAGATATCTTCGGGATTTGATTCGAATCGGTTTCCGGGAGTTTGATAATAAGGAATGACACAAAGAGTTTGTTCACATGGTTCTTCATCCATAGAGAATAAAGATTCAATATCATCATTTTTAAGAGAAATACCAGTTTCATTCTCTATATGATGTATTAAATGATTCTGACCTTTTTTTTGCCTGAGGATAATTTTTGGCAAAGTGTCCTTTTTAGTTGCAGATGAAGCATCGTTTTGATTTCTTGTGGCCTGAATGATCCTTCCTCTTTCGTTAGTATCGCCATTTTTTCTTCTTTCTGAAGTGCTTAGAGCCATGTCTAGATTTATTTATCCAGAGCTTCTTGAAGTGCTTCTTTTTCTGGACAATTTTCCACAAGAACCATCCCAATCCTTCTTGGAGCATTTAATTTTCAAGTTCTGGCGAGAACAAGCTCTGTCAAGTTCTCTATTGTCGTTGACATAGGACTGGATAATTTGGCGTTTGATACATAGTTCTTCGAGGTGCAAATGAATTTCTTGTTGGATTTCTCCAAACGGAACATCTTGGATCCTTCTCTGTCTGGACACAAAGGTTCTTTCTACTTTCTGAGATAATTCTTTGGGGATTGAGGTCAAGAAATTATGCTTCAAATTTGCATCAACTCCAATTTGATTGAAAAGTTTAAGCATTTCTCGATAATGTTTGTCAAGATGTTTTTTCTGGAGAGAGCGGCTTTTTCTTTCAAAAAATTCTCTTCTTTTAAGTTCTATAAGATCAATAGGTTTTCCTACAAAGAAATGGTATAAGGGAGTAATGGCATGGCCAAAGTTTGGGGAAAGCAAAAGGTGAATTTGATCTTGTTCTACTAAAGATTGTCACCAAAGTTTAAGGTTACCTGTGAATCTTGTGACAAAGTTGAAAAGAACATCATACTTGTTCTGGTTGGTAATGGCTTGAGTATTCAGCCAAGTATGAAATTCCTCAAGTCTTTTTGGCTATTTGTGGTACGGTATGTCATCAAAAGTGAAAAGTTGTTTTGATGAAGTGGACACACTCTGGGAATGACCATTTGGCTGAACAACCTCTGGTTCAGAAGGATTTGATTCCATATCATGGTCCGAGGGGTCAGCCATGAAAATTGATGAAGTTACTTGTGCCATAGGAAATGAATTAATGGTAGGGATTGAAAAAGATGATGAGGATGAAAGAGATACCGAATCTGATTCGGTGTCAAAAATATTTGGAAAAGCCGGTTCTATTGGAAATAGAATTTGATCTGTTAGAATAACATGATCAATTTGGGATGGAGGTTATGGAACAACAGGATCAGGATCAGGCTATGGTTCATGATTACCCAAATCTCTTAAAAAGGATTCCAATAGATTCGACAACATCATCTTATCAGGCTCTCTTATGGTAAGAGAGGATTATTTGGGCATCTTTTCTTTCCATTTTGCCTCCTTTCGTAATCGGTCTAATTCCCTGAGACGATTTCTCATCTCGGCCACATCTGTCATATCCGTCGACGGGTGTATCTGTAATAGCAGCAAAGATAGACGCCTGAGGTGGTGGAGGAGGGAGAGGATCTGCTTGCAGGATAGTTGGAAATGGATTGAGCCTTCCTTCCTCAAGGATTTGGATTTGCCTTTTAAGCTTTTCTATTTCTGCTCTAGGACTTTCAAGATGATGATAGCCTAGATGTTGTCTAGATTCTAAGGCATGAAGCCTTTTTGGAAATCTGAAAGCATCTTCTTAGTGGTTTCATCATATCTTCGCAAATTTTGCTACACATTTCCAATCTCGGAATCAATTGCTTTGAAAGCATTGTTGTGTGCAAGAAGAGTCTCCAATTACCAATTTAAGACAGCTTTGGCAACAGGAGTTCTTTTTTTTCTTCCATGCTCATCGACATTAGTTGGGGCAAGTATCTTAGGAACATGCCTATATCTGCCTTGTGGATCAATAAACTCTTCTAAAGTAAGGAAAGAGAGTTTAGAACCTTCCTGAACAAGAGGAGGAAAGTCTGTTTCTTGGAACATAGCAATGGAAGAACTTGGTGGTGTCTCGGGTGGAACCTCAAGTGGATATGAATGTTTCTAGGCCCATTTTACAATTGGCTTATAAAATGGGGAGATGGTTGGTTTTTTCTGAGGAGGAGATGGAGGAGGTGATTGTGGTGGATATGGTGGTACTGAAGAGGAAGCAGTAAAATCTAGTGATGAATTTGGTAGATAAGAGACCATGAATTGGAATTTGTTACATTCACCAAGAGTGTCAATAGAGGGATCTCCATTTAAGTACCTTTGGTACACAGGGTTTTTTGGCTTTTTTCTCCGAGCGGAGATTTGGCAAATGGATCTGCCTCATTAGGAGAATGGGTACAATAAGAACACTGGCAAAAAGGATCCCAAAAACAATGACCATACTGGTTTTTATAGTAATGGACAGGATGTCCATCACTGTTAAAGTGTCGAACAAGCTTTTTTGGATCTGGCTCGGAAATAGACTCAGGATCTATCTAAGGACATGAATGCATGATGCTTGATCATTTTGCATGGAAATGAACAAGGCATCTTCATTTCCATTGTGGAAATTTAAGTCAAGTGCATGGTTCTGCACTCTGTAAACCATCTGGTAGTGCAAAGTTGTTGCGACTGAATCAGCAGTCTGAGGTGCTCCAGTGAGCTAGATCTAGACTTTTAGAAAGGAAAGTAACTGTGGATCTGAGAGAGCGATGTTGAAATTTGGGTACAGTGTTACAAAGACTGTTCCGACATTTAAAGTGGTCTGAACAGTACCAATGCAAGCATGCTAGTATTCTAGAAACTAATATCTAGTAAAGCAATTCTTGCCACAATTGGCAAACCTTTTCGGCCATGAAAAGTAAGAGCAAGACGAACAACTCCATAATGAACATGAGTGTACCCTTGTTGACTCCACTTCTTAGGAAACTCTGGAGGGATCTGGAGAGTAACAAAGTAATCATTTTCAGTAGCAGGAATGGGGTGCTGGTCAAACTTAGAGGACTGAACATAGTCCTTTACCTCCTTTGGAGTCTGACGAATGAGTATGCGAATAGAGCGGATGGGTGAAAATGATGAAGTGGGTTTAACAAAAGCCGAATAGGGGTACATCAAAGGAAGCTGGGTTTCAGAGATCTTAGTTTAAGGAGAATAAACTAATTCTATTGAAGATATATTCACTTTTGAGTACCAATTTCGTTTCAATTTCAAAAAAAGAAAAAAAAATGAGGGCGAGTGTCTATAAATGACAAGTTGATTTAATTCCCAGTTTAGTTGCTCTCCGTTGCCAATTTCAAGTTATGTATATTCTCACTAAATGAATTTCAAGTTGTTGACATTTAAAAAAAAAAAAAAAACAGAAAAAGAAAGATCAACTTTAATTGTCGACATAATTGCCATCAATGTACAGGCTTCTAATTTATACTAATCATAGATCATCAATAGAGATATCGACATTAGATGTGATGGAAGTTATGGCCCTCATCATTCAACTAATGCATCGACAACCCATTACTACATATCTTGCTAACTGTTAAGAGATGGAAGACAGAGAATGTATCGATTCCAGTACAAAGTGATGGTTGGATATCCCGTGATGGAAGTTGTAGCTTCTTTTTTAATAATGATTTAAAGTACGAAAAGCGTGCAAAAAATCTTTTACAAAAATCATGAATTCTTTATTCTCTCTTGCACGATAATCAATCAGTAGCAAATTTATTTCTTCATTTCACGTTTTGCAAATTTACTGTCCTTGCACTTTAAATTCTAGCGCTTGCGATTTTTCGCTACTACCCAAGCCATTTACTTTTTCCGTCCAAGATTAGCAAAGGACCCCTTTACTCTTAAAAACAAATCAAAATCAATCTTTTTTGGTAAAAAGGTTTTTCACTTTCTAGGTGAAAATACAATTACTTATGATTCTCTCACGGTCTAAGAATTCATCAATTTCACATGAATCTTAAGGGTGCATTTGATAACAATTGTTAATTGGATATTACCATGAATAGTATAAGCATTATGTTTTCTTTTTTATAGATTTCACCTCCTTCATGTTTGCTTTGTTCAAGAGAGAACCTCCAAGAAACCTAATTCTTCATTACCTTATTGAGCAAATTTATGAATTAATTATCAATAGAATCGAGAAAACTTTGAACTTAAATTACTTTTTAACATAGTCAAATATTTACAAACTTTTTACTTTGTAGTGTATTTCGCTATTAAATTGTTTCTTATTAGTTAACTTTTATATTCATGTAACAACCCTCACCACATATAGGCAAGGGTGTTGTGCCTTCGCCTTGCCTTGTGTCATGTCACCTCGCCCTTGCCCTCACCTTGCTTGTGCCACGTCATGTCGCCTCACCTAGGTCTCAACAATTAGTGAAGGAAAATAGGAAAAAAAATTCAGAAAATTTAAAGAAATTGCAAGAATTGTCCATGCCAAGGCCAATTGTGCCAAGTAGGATGGTTGTCATTAACTAGATCGTCACGTCATCGATTTTTGGTCTAAAGTGGCTATAAAGACTAGATTAACAAATTGCCAAAATGTTTAAGTCTAAATTAGCAAAATTAAAAAATGTAGAACCGAATTGGCAACCATATAGTAGATTGAGGATTTTTTGGACAATTTCCCAGATAGACATAGTCTCACCTTTTTATTCGTAGTAACTACATATGTTCTATTAAGACATGATTATTTCCGCCATACTATCACATTTACAAATTGATAGTTGCTATCATCCACCCTTCCTTTCACCACTATATCAATGGGAAATTGCCAAAAAAGTCCTAAACTTGTTATAATATTTCCAATTAAGTCATAAACCTTTTTTTTTACCAATTTGATCCTAAACTTATTGTTATCTTGTGTAGTTATGCCAATTCAATCCATCTGACCAAATTTGGTTGATCGGCGCCGCTAGACAATTTTTTAATAATATTTTACTTTATTGAATTTTTCTTTTGTCTTTTCCTTTTCCTTTTTTCTCTCTCACTCTTTTGTTTTTTCCTCCTCCCTCCTTCCTCTTGCTTCAGTGATAGGCCAAAGGGGAGGGCCGATCACTAGCCAGTGACGAGCTTGCCTCACTGTCATTGGGCAAGGGCAAGCTCGCTCAAAACCACTAGTGAGGCGAGCCACCATCGAATCTGGAAAAGGCTCGCCTTGCCAGTGGATGGTGAGGCCAACGTCACCCAAATCCGACGAGGCAAGCCTCGCCCAACTAGTGGATCATGGAGCTGCCTCACCATCGTTGGGGCGGGCAAGCTCGCCACTAGCCAGTGACTAGCCCTCCCCTCTAGCTATTTGCTGAAGTAAGGGAAAAAAGAGAGAGGAGAAAATGAAAAAAGAGAGAATTTTTTTTTAAAAAAAAAATACAATAATATTAAAAATTTGTCCGTCGGCATCAGCCGATTTTCACGTCAGTGCTAGCCAACCAAATATGACTAGATGGACTGAATTGGTGCAATTATAAAAATTTTAGTACTAAATTGTGCAAAAAAAAAAGTTTATGACTGAATTGGAAAATTTGCAATAGGTTTATGATTTTTGGTTAATTTTCCCCTGTATCAATGGTAGATGAAGCTACTTATGGAATTCTATCGAGATTTATAGCACTATGGAAGAGTATCAACATATATTACATGTTCAGCAAAATGATTATAAGTAAGTTCAAACACACTTTCAATATGATTTATTAAAACTAAGTCTTGAATTTGAGCTTGTGTACAAAACTCGATCCGAATTAATGCATAAAGAAGTGCCGCCCAAATGGGAGCATGCTGTTTATAAGAAAGTTCGAAGTTTGGACTTTTCCCATTTCACTATGGGAAAAGTAAATTCGTTTTTAAGTTGAAGTCGGGCACTTTCAATTTTAGGTTATACATACACACATCATATGGGTTCTTGTCTTTCAGGCCTTGACCGTGATATCAAATTATGAAGCCAACTTGTGTTCGGCATTACATCCTAGAGTAAATAAAAGAATGTTAAAAGTCATGAAATCTTATGATGAAATTTGGTGTATATCTCAATAAGATTCAGATACTTTTTCATAAGAAATGGCTGCAAATAATTGGGGTGTTTGATCAATATTAAAAGTACTTGAGTGAACCGAATATGATTATAATATTTCATTATATCACGTGATAAATGTTGAAATTTGTATTGTTCTTCCTGCGAGTGTAGGTCATATTGCGTGCTTATCTGTGCAGCAATTTGCCAGTGGAGCCTTGTCAATGTCAACTATCTCTTGGATTGATTGAAGTTCAAAGTGAAGTTGAGACACCACAACTTTGTTCGGCTGTGAACTTTTGCAGCCCATTGCCTTGCCTTTTATAGATGCGAGGTGGGCAAGCTGGAACTTCGTTTTTTCTCGAGGCACTGACGTTCCATGCATAATTATTAACTAAATTTAATGTAAAGGCTCGTCGAAAGAAAATCTTCCACGTGATTGACTATGTTGATTTGATGGTTGGTATTGTATGCTTTATTTGTTTATTTAATTAATCAATGAGGTGAGATCCATTTAAAAGTCACTGGATCGTGCGTAATAAACCTTTCGTTGTGATCCCAGAACCTCTAATTATCAATGGATGCAGAAGTTTTGTTCGATCAGTGGTGTTTGGTGGGACCAGATGAGGAACGGATTGGTCATTTTCCCGAGAGATTGAGCTCAATGCTCAAGCAGGAAAGTTAAGTCATGAGGCCTTATTATTATCTTGAATAATAATGTAAGCATCATGAAATATCTTGAATAAGACCGATCGACAAATTGACAATGGACCACCAATTAACTGGGAAAATTATCCAAAAAAATTAAAATTAAGCAGACTTAAAAAAAAAAAAAACACACACACACACACACATACACACACAAAAAAAGGAGGGAAAAATAAAAGAAAACTTAGGTGAGGGGGATTGTAGCCCTCGCTGCTGCAGCCCAACCATTGCTGAGACGATGGTTGGGGAATGGTTGATGAGGGCCACTACGCTGAGGCTGCCTTGGGTAGACTTGGGCGAGGGCTTGTCAGACCTCTCTGCAGTTGGTGAGGGTCGTTATAGCAAGGCTTAGCAACCCTCTCACCATTGTCCCTATGCCGTATAAGATCATGTGCTGCTTGTTGGCCCTCTTTGCAGTTGGTGAGGGGTCGTTATAGGAAAGACAGTCGATGATGCCCAATGTCTATAGCTTGAGACAAGAAAAACTCATCAACAATAAATTTTAGGAATGTCGACTTAGTTTCCAAATTTTTTTTAGAGATTCCGAGATTTTTACGGAAGACCGTTTCGGACATCGCGAAAAATTAACGGAAATTCGGATTGGCCGAATTGAAGAAATTTTCGACTTGCAAACTGAGCTACTTGGCGAAAGGGTTTGTAGAAATTATGTGGGCTTTTTCTACATCAAATTTGGACATCAAATGGAAGAATTTGGATGGAAATTGAAGCCATTTGTTATGAAATTCGTGTGCCCCCATTCCTTATGGTCTTTGGACCATTTCAAGAGGTTGTGAAGAGTGCAAATGTGGTTCAATGTGAGCCAAGGATATATGCTTGGCCTAGAATGAACCTTGGGGATCAAGTTTGGAAAAATAAGAGTAAGAGCAGAGCTAAGCTCGAGGGAATCTTACTAAAAAGGAAACAATATGTGAAGAATTACTCTGGAGCAAATATCTATACATCTCTCCCAGTTTACTTTTTTTATTCTCTCCTCAAAGTTCACTGACATTGCAAAAACATGTAGTATATCAAATGGATTCATTGCAAAATATTAAAGAGGGATTAGTGCTCATGTTACAAAGCATTCTGTTTGGCTTATAGCCATCTTTGACTGACTTCTCAAGTCTTGGCAAATACGTAAGTGTTCATGCTATACAGCATGTATCTTTTCCCTTAATTCTTTGTTTAGGTTTCAGAGGGGGGGGAGGAAGAGAGAGAGAGAGAGAGAGAGAGAGAGAGAGAGAGAGAGGACCTCTCATGGTGTTAACAGCATTCTTAACTCTTCCCTCGCAGCCATCGCAGTCCATTTTAACCTTGATCTCCACTGTCTGAAAAACAAGTCAACAGCTTATGAAAAACTCCTACTTCTTGGGGAGCTGAAAAAATATCCATGTGGAGAGAGAGAGAGAGAGAGAGAGAGAGGCTCTAACTCATATTCCTATACTTTGCACCATCGCCTCTTCCATCGGATTTCATCTTCTTTTCTTTACTTTTCCAACTCTTTTTCTTTAACATGAAAACGACAAGGCATCGTTCTGGTTTAATGGCAGTTTATAGAGCTCCATCGACTTGTTAATGGCCATGTAGATGAGAAAATTAATGAAAAAGGTCAGATCAGATTTATTCCATTTTCATTGAAAGATAACATAATTTAGGAAAATTTTCAAATAAAGATTTAAAGTACTCTCAATTTTTTCAAATAAGTATCTGAAGTTAACATCATTTTAAATAAGGACTTGAAGTATTCTCATTTTCGCAAATAAAGACTGAAGTCGACATTATTTTAAATAAGAACATTAAAAGTGATCATATCAATCTCAAATAAAGGCTTGAACTCACCAACTGTTTTCCTTTCTTTCTTTATTTTTTCGTAAAAAATAAAAAAAACTAAAACTTAAGAAGAAGGAAAACATAGGTGTAAACGCTCTCTCTTGCTTATGGCCACTACCCCATCATCGATGGGGCGATGGCAACAACCGACAAGATCACTAACACTTGGGCAAGGGCGATGACCCTCTCCTAAGACTAGGCGAGCCCTTGCCTCTGGTCGGCAAAGGTCGTGAGCCCTCGCCTAGGTGCTGGTGACTCGTAGGCCGTTGTTGTCGCCCCACCGACGATGGGGCGGTAGTCATAGGTAGGCAGGAGCCCTCCTGCCTGTGTGTTCCTCTTCTTTTTTTAAATTTTTTTTTTGAAGTTTTAATATAATTTAATTTAATTTTAAATTGTGTTTGGACAAAAATATTATTAATCGATTGAATTTTTTTTTTTTACTAGTAAGCCAGTGAAGGTGGGCTTCTATTTTAAATAGTTATAATCACTCCAGACCATTTTTTGATAATGATATAATCACTTCAAATTATTATTTGAGAAAATAAAGATATTTCAAACTTTTATACGGAATTTTTGCTATAACTTATAAAAGAATTAAAGTGGAGGAAGATGACAAGTGTTAAAGACTTAGAACTTATTCGAATGAACTTTTTGCTTTTACTTTTCACTGGATCTAAATCTTGCTCTTCATGTGCTTTAATTTGTAATTTTGATGAAAAAGGAAAAAGAATTTTTATATATTGAAAGAAATAAATAAAATAAAAATGTAGGAGCGGAGAAAAATAAAAAGAAGAAAAAGGAAGCGGCTCCTCGACAGTTCCTCGCCCTCTCGGTTTTTCCTTTTTTATTTTGTTGACCAAATGCCTCAAGGCCTCGCTCTTAAAACCAAGAAGAGAAGGGGCTCTCCCTCATCTCTATCCTCTCCCTCACTCTCTCTTACCACCGGTCCTCTCTCTTTTCCTTTCGACCACCCCCCCTAAACCGAACATCTCTCTCTTCTCTGCTTCTGGTTTTGTTTCCTTTGATTTTTCCTTTTTGTTGTTCTTCATTTGAAGCTGCCCATCCACCGACCCTCCGTCTCTCTCTCTCGCTACCATCCTCGTCCATGCGTCTTCGATAGTCAACCGACGAAGCCTTTCATTGACCCAAGCCCACTGTCTAGAAGACGTCCACCGAATGCTCCATTTGTTTGCCCCATAAATGCTGCAACACCACCGAAATTTCTGCTTCTTTCCCTGTCCAGCAATTGCTAAACGTTCGGTCAACCAGTGAAGCATCCTCATCGATTTGTTGACCCAGCACACCCACCGAGCGAAGCTCCTCCATGCACGCGTCTTCAACCGAGCAAAGCCCGAAGCAGCTCCATTCTTCGCCCGCGTCTTCATCAGCTTGTGTCTTTTGCTCGGTCAATTGCCCGTCTTCAACGCCGTTGATTCCAGCAAATCTCGAAGACCCAGCAAGCTGCTCCCTTCGTCCGCGTTGCCTCACTCCTTCGGTCCACACTCCACTCCGGTGAAGCCTTGCTCGACGCCAGCTGAAGGCTACCGCATTCCCCAGCTCGAAGACCAGCGAAGCCACACGATTTCAGCCGCCCGTTTCCTCTCCTGCGTGACTTCCCTTCAGCGGGCCATCATCACGTGGGCTTCTTCAGCAACCGTGGATCCCAGCGAGTCAGCCGACGGTTGGGCTCTCCTTCAGCCCACGTGATCCACAGAACCAACAGCTTCTTTGGGCCTTCTTCTTCAGGCCGTGAAGCCAGCGAAGTTCAAAGTCCAGCACCCCACTTCACAAGCCCAATTCAGTTTTGTTTCAGCCCAGTCTTGAAGCCCGGATCAAGCTCAGCCCAATAATTCTAGCAGGCCCAAGCCCAGATATGTCTGTGGGCTTGTAAAGTTTCTTGGCCCGGCCCGAGTGTGCATCAACGTCACCGAAATTTTGGAATTCGGCTGCCGTCGCGGCGTCGTCACAGTGTCCCGGTCTTCGCTTTGCACAAGTGAGTTTTACTCACTAATGCTTTCTTAGTTTGTTAATTATGCTTAATGGTTGATTAGATTTAATTAAGTGCAATTAAGTGATTATATTAGAGTAGATTACTGATTATTAGATAATTGTGATGCATGTTAAGCAATTGATTAGATTTAATTAAGTGCAATTAAGTGATTATATTAGAGTAGATTACTGATTATTAGATTTAATTAAATGCTTTCCCCGAATTGTTTCGCTTCAATCAAAAGCATTATGGGCCTAAATTGGATTTTTATTATTTATTTATTAATTTTCAAAATTTATTTAATCAGGCATTATGCTGTATGAGATCCTGTGCTGCATGTCAGTTGGTGAGGATCCTTATAGGAAAGACAGTTGATGATGACCGATGTCTCTAGCTTGGGACAAGAAAAACCCATCAAGACTATCTCTCGTTGTATAAGATCACGTGCTGCTATCTAGTCCTTATTCCTTAAATTTGACCTTTTTATAGGTTCAATTTTTCTCCACAAAAATAACAATGTTCATATTCCAATTCTTTTTCTTGTTCTAATTTTAATTCTAATTCTATTTAATGAATATGTTTCTATTTGATTTAAATTAATCAAAAATTAATCCTTTTTAAATATTTCTAACTTTGAGTTCTCATTATTTTTATTCCCATTACATAAATAATTTTATGACGTTGGCTATTGTCATATAATGTATTTTAAAAAGTATAATTACCCCTTGTTTTACTTTTTCATTCATTCGGATCTCTTCCCTATCTTATTCGGATCTCCTTTTCTTCCAAACAGAGGGAAGGAAAAGGATCTTCCTCGATGGATCTCTTATTCCTCTTTAGTTTTCTTGGTTTTTAAAGTTGAACTTTTTAACAAAAATGAATAAAATTGATGTGTCAATTATATAGATTAACAGTGTCGACTTACCTAAATCTAATAACTATTAATTTTAGGATTGGCATCCTCTAAAATCAAAAGGCACGTTATGAGCTCATCCAAAAAAAAAAAAAAAAAAAAAAAAAAAAAAAAAGAGAAACAAAACCATAAATTCTAAAGAAATTCACTCAACGAGCAAATCTCTCTCAAATTAGAGGTCGCCAGAGGTCGGTGACTTCCGATTTTGAGGCTGTGGCCTCTACTGGGGCGAGGGCAAAACATAGAGAGTTCTTTTTTTGGTAAGGAAAACAAAGAGAGTTTGAGTGCTGTAGAGTTGGAGAAATGGTATGAGGGAATAGTGGGGCAAATGGAGGGTCGTCGTGCTGGCTGTACGGGCGGTGGTAGTGCGGTCACGTGACTTGTCGTGGCGGCGATAAGCGATGTGCCGACGAACGGAGAAGAGAGAAAGGGTAGGTCGTCCGTGTCTATGTTATGTGATGACAGGGGAGGGCTATGAAGCACCGCCCAAAATGCCCTGCCTCGCCCCTTGTTTACTTTTAGCCATAAAGAATTATTTTATTTTGTTTTATTTAAAAGGTTTTCAGCACGAAATACTACGAGGAAACAATTCCTCTTAAAATGTAAAAATGAAAAAAATAAAATAAAACCCTAAGAACAACCTCTTCTTGCAAGTCTTACTTGAAAAGGAGATGCAAGTTTATAAAGTCCTCTGGGTAATTAATGTGGGGCAATTGTTTTTCATGCGGTTCATCTTCACATTGTCTCACATTGACTAATTTGCAAAGGCCTGAAGTTGTTTGGCTCTATAAAATCAACCCGTTAAAGCCATTCTTCTTCTTTGTCACATCAACGACCACGTTAGCTATTCGCGCCATGTCACCATTCCCTAGTCTATGTATTTATTAACTATCAATTCCATACCATCGATTGATTAGACTATTGATGTCTTTATCTAGACAAATCCATCCGACGCCTGTTTTTATTGTCTTTTCTCCAAATTTCAATTGATTTATATTATGTCATCCTAAATTTAAAGAGTGATTTTCAAACATGATTGAGAATTTCTCCATATCCCTCTTGAATCTCCATATTTTTTTGTAAAACCATCCCAAAAATACATTCATTTTGGTCATATTTTGGTCGAATTCGAACTGAACGATGACAGTCAATTCCTCCGTCCCAGTCGACTGATGCCAGGTAAGCGTTGTCGGGATATTCCTCCCAGCAGGAGACGAAAGTGGTTTTGCTTGTACTCCAGTCAACCAGGGACTTCCAAGTACACGACGTGGTCCAATCTCTTTAGGTCCCTTGTGTTGTCCCAACAACCCTCGAAAGAAAAAAAAAACAGTTTCTTTTGTGTTGTTTTTTCTTTTGCGTTTAGTCATTATTCAAAATCAAAACCGGGAATGCTCATTGCTGTCGGACTTTCTCTCAGTATTCACGTCGACACTTTGACACTTCTTTCCTTTTCTTGAAAGAAAGTGGAAAGTTAGCTTAGTTGACTAAAGGGTTCTCTTTGTTTTGGGCTGTGAACATCGCAATGAAACTTGCCGTGTGCAACTTAAAAACTCGAAATCGGTTGGTGATCTAGCTTTTTTTACCCTTATGAAGACCAATGTCTACTTAAAATAAAAAATAAAAAATTTATGTACGCACTTGTCGAATAGCTTCTGCAATACACGGATGGTTCTTCCCTTGCCAATAAGATCTCTAAAGTATCCAATGGTGTTTTTGACTTTTGACTTTCATTCCGTTTTGGGTCACGACTTGCTTGAGATTCATTGAACGATCCAAGGACTGGTGAGATATCAAACGTAATGATCCTAGCTTTGGACTTGCAAGCCCACCCTAATTTGATTGCCTCTCTTGTTGTTTCGGGATAAATACACTAGAAGTGCGAGACTTGTGTACGGTACTCATTTTAATGCAAAAAATTTTCGTTGGCTCATTTAAATGCCAAATCGAAGAAAAAAACGATCACTTAAATGACAACACTGAAAAATTCTGGTCAAATTGATTACGTGGCATTTATAATTAAAATTATAATATGACTTGGCAATTTTTATTTCAAAAGTTCAGTCCATGTGGCATTTCCATGTGGTATGCTTGGCGTTGAAGTGATCACTTCAAACAAAATTTGACACACAAATGATCATTTAAAACAAAATTTGGCATTTAAATTATCACTATTTACAACTTTAGACAATGTCATTTAGGTGTTATGTGCTGACTAGGCACACTGGTGACCCATGTCAGACTCAGAAATTAATAAAATATTACCACAATTTTTTGCACTTCTAGTGTATTTACCCCTATTGTTTCTCGAATATTCTTGACAAATTGAGTCATAAGTATGAATATAACTTTAAAGTGAACCAAAATGAAGAAATTATCAAGAAAGAGATTTTTCTAATCATTATTATGATAAAAAGATATTTTGCACCATTTTCTAATATGTACAACTTTTAAGACTTAAAAAAGATAAAAATGGACAAAAATAGACTTCTACAACAAAAAGTTGCGGACTTCAACCCCCCAAAAAAGAAGAAGAATAGAACTTTGATTCCTTGTATCCTTTATATTCACTTTTGCATCTACTTGAACCATTTTGTAAGATCATTGCAAACTATTTTGAGTACTTGAATCGTCAATGAAGGCTTTGTTTAATATTTAAATTTTCTGGCACTCCCCCTGAACACATAAAAGCCTGGACTTTGGTTTAAGATTAAGCTTGCAAATATACAACAATAAGGCAAATAAGTGGCCTAAAAATATATGAATTCAAGACATCCTGCTCTAGCATCATGACATATGTTTCTTTATACATCATGGATTGAACATTGTATCCAGCTCACATGCACCACATTTTTGTCACCCTATTAAGAGCAGTCTAAGGCTCTTAACGTCCTTGCTATAACTGTTGAAGATGAGATATTGCAGCACATAAAGAGCTCAAAGACCCCAAAAGAGGCCTAGGATAACTTGGCAATACTATTTAGGAGGACGAATGATGCCAAGTTACAATGATTAGAAAACGAGCTCCTCTCAATTTCACAACAAAATATGACGATAAGTCAATATTTTTCAAAGGTTAAATCTATTTGTGAAGAAATTTCAAAGTTAAACCCTCGAAATGCCATCTCTAAGACAAGAATGAAAATAATGATAATTCATGGATTAAGGCCAGAATATAATGGTACTGTTACGGCCACCCGTGGATGGGTAAGCAAGCCAACTCTAATTGAGTTACAGAATATATTAGCCAACCAAGAGGCCTTAGATAGGGATATGTCTAATGTCTCGGTTAAGGAGGATGAAAGTGCCCTCTCCAATAATAAAAGAAGGCAACCGGAAATGTCATGGAGATTGGCGAAGGCAATCGGAAGAGAAGGGTTATCAGCCGGGGGGAGCTCGTCAAGATCACGACAACGATGACAATGAAGACAAGAGCAACAAAAGGTGTAGCAACGGAGCTACGTTTGTGGCAAGGTATGACATATTGCTAGAGTTTGTTGGAATAGGTGGGAAGAAGGAAATGTCGTCATTGCTTGCAAGAAGGAGATTGAAAGCGAAGAAGAATGAGACTTTCAAGTGCATGTTGTAGTGAAGGATCAAGAAGAGCTTGCAACCGCTTGTATAATTGAGTTGGATAAATCGACAGGTTCTATCACGACCCTGAATAAGAGCAAGCCAAGGGAAAACTTGAAGAAGCAACTAACAATGCAAACAAGCAATAGTGAAAGGAAATTGCAAGAGATGCAAGAGATGATAAAGAAGCTGAAAATTGAGAAGGAAAAGATGGAGAATATGTTGAAGAAATGGGACGAGATGCTGAGACAGAAGGACCAACAACTCAAGGAAAAATCCCAAGTAGGATGGAAGCCTAGCTTGAGTAGATAAACTGTTAGAAAATCTCATTCCACTCTATCGTATGCCTTCCGCATGTCCATTTTTAAGATCGTCGGAAAATTTCTTCGTCGTTTCCATATCTTTATCTGATGGAGAATCTCTTGGACCATGAGGATGTTGTCCTAGATTTGTCGTCTAGAAACAAAAGCGGTTTGTTCCATAGATATTAGGTCAGGTAGTAAGGGCTTTAGCCGATTGGTGAGGACTTTAGATATGATTTTAAAGGTGTAATTGCATAGGCTAATGAGATGGTAATGATCCAGACTTTTGGGTAGTGGTATCTTTGGTATCAGAGTTACAATAGTCTTATTGTGGTCTAGGGGCAGCACACCTGATTGAAAGAAATTTTGAACTGAAAGGAATATCTCATCCTGAAGTGTGTCCCAATTAGATTGGTAAAACAAACCGTTCAAACCATCCTGGCTCGGGCCTTTTGTAGTCCCAACTAAAATATTGCAAGGCGAACCTCCTCTTTAGTTACCTTAGCTGTTAGAATGGAATTCATGTCATTGGTAACTATACCTGGGGATTGAGAAAGGATGGGATCATAGTTGCGGTAGCCCACTGTTTTGTAGAGGTTAGAGTAGAAATCCTGCATCATCTCCTTCAAAGTCTCCTCGTCTCTCACCCATCTTTGGTTGGCGTCCAACGACATTCTTATTCTATTCCTTTGTCTTCTCTGGATGGTAGTTGCATGGAAGAATCTTGTGTTCTTGTCGCCCCATTTCAGCCAATTAATCCTTGACCTTATAGCCCAATATTGCTTCTCTTGCTGCCAAAGTTTCTATATCTCTGTCTTGATTTTGGTTGCTATCATTTTATCATATTGAGAATTAGTTTGATTTGTAATCTGTTGTCGCTGAAGTTGCAAGTCTGATATTCTGTTTTTGGCCTTGGAGAACTTTTCGCGACTCCACAGGGTAAGTGCTGAACTAACAAACTTTAATTTATGTGGAAAATCATAACCAAAGCTGGTTGCAATGTGCCATGCGTTGGTAATAATCATCATGCAGTCCGAATCTTGTAACCAAAACGCTTCAAAGATAAATGGCCTACGTCTTTTGACTAGAAGGGCTTCAGTATTTAATAGTAAAGGATTATGGTTCGACCCCACTACTGGTAAAGCAAACACCTCAGCTTACGAGAAGGTGAGTCGCCAATCTAGATTGCAGAGAACCCTATCCAATCATTCCTTAACAATGTCGTCACCCGCACGATTATTTGTCCAGGTGAACGCACATCCCTTACTCTCCATGTCGATTAAGGAACAGTCATGTAGTACCTCTCGAAAAGAGTTCATACGGTGAAAATCTGCTAACCTTTTGCCAACCTTCTCCCAATGATAGGTTATCTCGTTAAAATCACCAGCATAAACCCAAGGTGAAGAATTGGAATTTGCAATTTGTCGAAGGTCAGTCCAAAGCTGTTGTCGAAGCCGAAACACAACTGGTGCATGGACGTAAGTCACACATATAGGTATGTTGTTCCTTGAATCAATGCATATCAAATCTATGAGGTCCTGTTGTGATTGAACCACACTAAGAGAGATGTGTGCCTGCGAATATGGCCGACCCCCGCCGAGCCAATAGGATTAACCAAATAAGAATTTGTGAATTTGAGCTGCCGCTATAGTTTTGTGAGCATCTCTGGTCTATTCTTGGTCTCCATCAAAAACACCAGATCGAGTCTTTCCTTGTTCACGAGGGCGTTAAGGGCTTGAACTGTCAGGGAAGAACCAAGACCCTGATAGTTCCAACTAACGAACTTCATTTTTCTGTTGGTGGCTTTTGAGGGCAAGCCACCTCAGCCCATTTGCTATTCTCTTCTACAGTGAGTATCGGAGTGTCCATTAGTTGGGTTTCATCCAAATCCTCTATAATATGAGCTCTAGACTCATATGGGTTATATCTCTTTAATTTCTTGGAAGTTCCTGGTCTAGTCCGTAGTCTTGATTGCTTCATTTTTTTGGGTATTGGGACATCCGTGTGCTGATCTTGAATTCCTTTTAACTTTGCAAGTACAGAAATTAGAGCCCCCTTGGAAGATGTTGGAAACATGGAACTCAAGTGAAGTTGTTGTGTATGCTGTTCACCCTTTCGATCTAACTGAGGTATTGTTGATAGTTGCATAGTCCCTCTCGCTGCTCTTTATCAGACATATGAAAATCTTGTATACCCTTCAATTTAGATATGGCAGGGGTCAATTCACCTATGGAGGATTGCCCTGCTGTCATTCCATGAAGGCCATATGGCATGGTGGGATCGTTGATACCTCTTGTAGTATTATCATTAGTAGGGGCAGCGTTGGGGCTTTAGTTTCGAGAAAATGAGGGGTTTCTAGTATCACTTCCTCTGTCTCTGCGGATCTATCCTAATCACCATAAAAGGTTAGCCAATAAGGATTGTTTTCTTTAACTTCTGTACGTAGCCATTGGTTAAAGGCCATCTTTTCCTTGCCTGCTATTTTTGCTTCGGTAAAGGGAATTTCCTGACAGGACATGGCAAAATGGCCTAGCCTACCACATGAATAGCAAAAATGTGGGAGGCGTTCATATCGGAAGTCTAGCCATATAGTTTTTCCGTGGATGTGAATTAAGTGCCCTGTTTTTAAAGGTTGCCTTAGGTTGATTTCCACCCAAGCTCTACATGCTCTGAAGTTGGAACCTTCCTTTGTGTCTAATTTGACTTCAATTACTCTCCCAACTTGTTTAATTGCTTTACTCAGCATCTGATCTGAGCACCATTCTAGTGGTAGACCGAATATTTGAACCCAAAAAGCACATGTGGAGAAATCAAAACAATGCAAAGGATATTAGGTAGCCATGGCTTTAAAATAACGAGGTGACAAGAGAATGACCACGGACCTCCCTCTAGGATTCTCTGTTTATCCTCTTCAGATTTAAATTGTGCAATGTATAGGCCAGCGTCACGTTGTGTGATTTCTACCTGTTTTGTATGCCATGCTCTTTTCAGAGTATTTTGTAATGTCTGGAAGTTTATCGAGGGGTTTGAGAGAATTTTACCGAGTAAGATTAGCTTGCATTCCTCGATCTTCTCCAGCGGCGGCAGGTCATCCCAAACTTCAATTTCATGAGCAGAGCAAAGTCGGCCCAACCTGTTGCAAAGTGCAGCAAGGTGTGAATCTTCCTCCAAGTCCTTCTCATCCACGAAATCGAGGCTCTGGACAAGATATGGATTGGGCGAGATTGAAAAAGATGCGGCATGCAATGAAACAGGGGTGGAGAGGGTTTGCAAGGAGAAGAGAGATGTGTCGAGGCAGAAATTGGAGTCGGAGAGGTGGAGCAAGGAGAAAAGGAATCGAATAGCTACGAACCCTCAAACCGGAGCTTGTAGATCCCTGAAGAAGAAATCAGTCACGAGCAAATGCGGTTGGAAGTCGAAGGCGTCCACCTAGTGGAGGTTGTATCCATTGTAACTACAAGCGATTTCGAGGGAGTGAAAGGCGGATGAACCAGGGGGGAATGTCAAAGTAAAGGAGGGTATGAGGGAAGGGGCGATGGACTTTGTGGGAACATCTTCAGATTAGGGTTAGTTAGGGAAAACTACCATGACGGTAGACAATGGACTCTACATGTCGAGAGAGAAGGGCGATCTCAGGTTCCTTTTAACGTTATCTCCGATTTGAATATCTCTAATTTGCTAGAAACATGCCGCGAGTGCTAGTATTTTAAGATTAGCGTAATTCTCCACTATATTTTAGTTGATGGGATCTGATTGATTTGTACGATTTCAAAGGTGCAAATTACATGTTTAAAAACTAAGGCGAGCTGAGTGAGATACAGATAAAAGTTGAGGACAATTTGTGACACTTTCATCGCTAGACAAAACACGAGGAAACATCCATTGCGTCGCCATCCATTTATCTTATCTTGATCTATAAATAGCATCGTCGTGTTAAAGCAAACTAATAAAATACTTAAGGTATTGATCAATAGCTTAGAAATCAATTATGGCCGTCATTGCTTTGGTCGGCGGTGACTAAATCAAGTTAAATGGAGTTAATTTGATTCATCAATTTAACAAGTTTTAAGACTTGATTGCATCTTTTGAAAGTTTTAGAACTTAATTATATTTTTGTGATAAATTATAGAATTTTCAGTCTACTTATCCGTAAAAAGCAAAATGCAACTTCTCTTCATCCTCGCAGATCCATGTGGGATCTCACACTTGGGCTTTTATTTTTTTTTTATTTTTTTTCGCTTTTAGTTTTCTAAAGAGGGTGTCCCACATCCATCCAAAAGGAAAACGGCATGCTATCTTCTTTTTCTTTTCTTTTTTACTTTTAAACCATTTAGAGAAAAAAAAAAAAAAAAAAAAAAAAACCTAGACATCTATTGCTTAGTCATGTTTCGAGAACCGAACTGGATCAATCAATTCTGGAATTGGATTGGTCCTTATTAGTTCGGTTGCTAGTTCCGAAATTTTTGAATAGGGAGCCAAACGGTCGCCACTCAACTGGCCTTACTCAATCACCCATAATGAAAGTAGATCCAACTCAATATGTCGTGAGTTCAAATTTTAACTTCCTTCTTGGTGATCACTTCAGGTGAAGGTTGAGCCTTTGCCATATGCTTCCAACAAATAAGCTTTCAAGGGCTCCTTCTCACACACCCTTGCTTGCAGCCAGCAAGGGCCCGAAGACCCTTGTTGGCCACAATAAAATAAATAAATAAATAAGGAAGGAAAAAAGAAATAAAAAATTAACATTAAATATTAAAATATTATTAAAAATTGTCAATGTTACTGCCAGTTATATCACGTAGAACGATCGACGTCCACATTAGTGAATTCCAGTCACATTGATCAGATGGACTCAATTGGCTAAATACGAAAATGTTTATGATTTAATTGGTAAGAAAATGTTTAGAATTGAATTAAGAAATGTGTAATAGATTTAAGACTTTTTGAACAATTTTATGATTTTGGTAGTCGATTGTCAATAATGATCTCTATCGGTCTTCTTCGAGATGTTTCACGATGCTTAGATTATTAATGTTCTCGCGATTCCTGTTGGCTATAATAATAATGCCTCGCGAACTCATCTTTCCTGCTTAAGCATCGAACTCAATTTCTTGTGAAAAAATGGCCAATCTGTTCCATGTCATCATCGTCCCACCAAAACCCTACCGACCAAATAAACATGCGCATCCAATGATAGTCAGAAGTTCTAGGATCACAAAGAGAGGTTTATAAAATTGGATTACGCATCATCTGATTACGCATACAATACCAACCATCAAATCAACATAGTCAATAGTTACACGTGGAATAATTTTTTTTTTTTTTTCAACGTAAGTGCCTCAAAACCCAGCTTGGGCTTGCCCACTTCATATCTATAAAAGGCAAGGCAATGGGCTGCAAATGTTCACAGCCGGATCAAGTTGTAGAGTCTCAGCTTCACTTTGAACTTCATTATATCCGCAATACACAAGAAAAAGTTTCGAACGCAGGTCTGAGATAGATGGGTGCTATCGAGAAGATCCGCGAGAACCAGCGGGCCAAGGGGCCAGCCACCATCCTCGCCATTGGGACGGCGAACCCTGCGAACTGTGTACCAGGCCAAGTACCCTGACTACTACTTCCACATGACCAAGAGCGAGCACATGACGGCCCTCAAGCAGAAGTTCATCCGCATATGTTAGTCGCACTCTAGATTGCCCTAGCTACAAAATATATATTTAAGTGTTAGAGTATCCTTATCCTAACTTCGTAGTTTATTTTTTCTCATGATATATATATGTATGTATGTATGTATGTATGTATGTATGTATGTATGCATGTATGTATGTTGTGCTTCGATTACTAGACCCTTTAAGAAAGTCTTAACTATTTTTCTTTTGGATCTTATTGTGGACAAATTGCATGACTACAATTTGCTTCTTTGCATGATGAATTAGCAATCATTCTTAACAATCTTAGAATGGTCGAAAAAAAGATTGTCGTATAGTATATGTAAGCCAGCCATGCAAATACGGAATTACTTTCATGGCATGCATGTCAACGTTGTCCTTGGAAAGTAAAATCAATGTAAGGGAACGTCACAGGTGACAAGTCAATGATCCACAAGCGCTACATGCATTTGACCAAGGAGCTTATGGAGAAACACCACGAGATCTGCTCGTACGACACCCCTTTCGCTCAATCCACGCCAGCACATAATCATCGACACCATCCCGAAGCTCGGCGAGGAGGCAGCAGTGAAGGACATCAAGGAATGAGGCCAACCCAAGTCGAAAATCACCCACATCATCTTGTGCTCCACCTTCGGCGTTGACATGCCCAGCGCCAACCACCAGCTCATGCGCCTTCTTGGTCTGAGCCCCTCAGTCAAGCGTATCATGCTCTGCCACCAGGGCTACTTTGCTGGTGGCACTGTCCTCCACATTGCGAAGGACCCATCGAGAACAACGCCGGTGCCTCGCGTCCCGTCGTCTACTCGAGATCACTATCACCATCTTCGAGGCCCGTCCGCCGAGAACCTTGCCAACCTTGTCGGCCAGGTCATCTTTGGGGACGGAGCGGCCACGCTCATCATAAGGTCCGACCGGGAGATCCCCGCTAAGTAGCCCATATTCCAACTCGTGTGAACTGCGGAGACTGTTTTGCCAAACTCCAAGGGCGCCATCGAGGTCCAATTGCACGACGTTGGCCTCACCTTCGGGCTATCTGACAGGATCCAACATTTGATCACAAGCAACATGAATAAGAGCTTGAAGGAGGTGTTCAATTCACTCAACATAGGTGACTGGAACTCCATCTTTTGAGTGCCTCATCCGGGTGGCCAGGCCATACTCAACCAAATTAAGGCCAATCTAGGGCTGAAAAGGGAGGGCTCCAAGCCGTGAGGCACGTGCTTAGAGAGTATGGGAACATTTCGAGTGCGTGTGTCTCGTTCATCCTCGCTGAGATGCGGCGGAAGTCGGCAGAGGAAGGGCTCACGACGACCGGCGAGGGGTTGGAGTGTGGCGTCCTCTTTGGGTTTGGGCCAGGCCTCAAGGTGGAGACGATGGTGCTTCACAGCATGCCAACAGTGACCCATGGATGAAATTACTTAATAATCTATATGATAAGAAATTAATTGACATTCTTGTGATGTTATTTCCTGCTGCTGGGAAGACGGTTTCGAGTTTGGAGTGATTGATATCTAAATAATCGTATGTGGAATTTCTTAATCATTAATGTTGTAATCATTGTGTACATTCTTAATAAGGTTGAGCATTAATCAACCAGTTGTGAGACTTTTTCAATTAGATATGCTCATCTTTCTCTTAATTTTTTTCTCACTTATGAACTTATGTATTAGAGTTCAAGGATATAGACAATAAGTGGGAAAAGAAAATCAATCCAAGAGATAGTCGATAGTAATAGAGCTTTATAAGATATATGTGTCAATTATGTTAGAGAAGTTCTACACTGAAAATTGAAACGATATAGAACAGTTAATCTATCATAGTCGAGGTGTGCAACCGGATCAAGTCTATTTTTATTTGTGACATCCCGATTTTCCAATTCTATTTTCAATAAATTGAGATGGACATTTCGTTGGCACGCATATAGTTCATTTCCTTGAGTCGGACACTCATGTGAATTTGACTAGAAAGCGACCTTTCGACCGAGCTAATCTATAAGGGTCATTACGGCAAAAATATGAATCAATTAGAGACCGGAAATAGGTCGACTTGATAGAGGCATGTGATCAAGTGTGAGTGATTCCACTAGATCGCATGGCACTGGACCGACTTTTCTGTCGATTAGGTATCATGTGTCTGTATTTGAAACCTTGAGATTACCCCAACAATTGAAATTCGCCAATGTGTCAAAGATGTACATTGTGACTTGAATTGATCAACCACGGGTCAAATGCATGAAAATTTCTAAAAGATGCCCAGTAGATCAAGACGCGCTAGTATCGTGCCAAAGTGAAATTAACCGTGAAATTGAGATCGAATTCAGAAATTGGAAGTCATGGTGTGTCACAAATCATTTTAGGGTCATTGACTCATCTTCGGAAGATTTTTCTTGCAATCAGAGTATTTCACCAAATCAATTAAGGAATGGCTAATTTGGCTCGAGAAATTAGAAGGCTCGCTTTTGGTCGTGCTTTTGGGACTTAAGTTGGTTCTATGGACACGTGAATATGTAAATTGAAGTGTAGTGACATTGGATTAATTTATGGACTTTAATTGGACTCAATTGGAAGAGAATTAAATGGAATTAAAGAATTTGATGTAAAAAATTTCATTTCATGGCGGAAAAGAAATTTGCACCCATTGAAAGATGTTGTGGAGGATTGAGATAGTGGAAGATGACATCACTTGATGTCATGGTGGTTGGGGCCAAATGAAGAAGAAGTTGACAAGTGGAGTGTGGAGATGGACTCTCATAAAGTGGAGATTTCACTTCCACCTATCAACACCATCCTCCTCCTTGAATCAAGGGAGTCTTGGAACTTGGAAAGGAGAGAGGGGCATCGTGCGAACTAGGGAGCTTCGGCCGTGCCTTCCGCCCAACCGCCGCTTGGCCGCTTAGCCGCCTCGTCGCGCAGTCGCTCACCGCCGCCGTCACCGCTCGCCCTCCGTCTTCCTCTCTTCCCATGCTATTCGACCATATCTCCTCCTTCTTTGGTGTGCCTTGAAGGTTTCGAAACCCAGCAGCAAGCCAGCAGCTCCGCTCGTCGCTGTCGCATGCCGCTGGATCGCCACCGTCGCCATTCGTCCTCGCGTAGCCCATCGCTGCTCGCCGTTACTCCCCACAGCTTCGCCTCCCTCACGCCGTCGCCCTGCTCGTCCTCACTTCCAGGCGGCTGTTCGGCCAGCCCAAGCCACGGATCAGCCACCTCTGGCCACCGTTCGGGTCTCGCCTAGGTCCGGTTCGACCCCTCAACCTTCACCGGTCCATCCTCGCCTCAACCCAAGCTTGATTCCGCCTCTTTTTGGCCAAGATCAGCAGCTCACTGAGTGGGTATTTCAGCCCAGTTTTGGCCCGTTTTGGCCGGCTCGACTCCGGATGCTTGGCCCCGCTTGAGGAAAGTCGATCCCCACGACGTCCCCGTGGTTTTGGTCCGATCAGTTTGTTAATCGGGTAAGTTTAGCTCACTAAATCTCGATTAGAGGGTTAATTACGCTTTAGGTGTGTCTAGTTTAAGTTAAATAAGCTTAGATGGTTAGTTTAGTTTATTTAGTTATGAATTAGATTAAGGTGTTTAATTAACTTAAGGTGTGTTTAAATTAGGGCTAAGTGGATGTTTATTTTAATATAAGTCTTGATGTGACTTAAAGGAATTTATTTTGATTTAATTAAATAGTTCGAAATTATTTAATAATTTGATAATATATTATTATTCGAAATTATTAAAATATTAATATTTAATTAATTTCGGAATAAATTAATTATTTATTAAATTTTGAAAATTTTGTCGGGACCCTAAATTCTCAAAATTTCATACCGATCCCTGTGTATTCGGATTGTGAATTTGATGAGTGGATATTGCAAATTGAGTGTTGATTGTGAAAATATGGATTTTATTCGAGAAAATCCCAAGTGTCGGGTTTTGATACCAAAATTTGATTTTAAGGATTATATTAAATAGTGGGGTTTGAAAAATTGAAATATTGGCTTTCTGGTTCGAAATTAACGTGCCCCCCACACACGTGAATAATTTTTGGATATTTTTAATATGAAGAAAAATGACTAGGATTACTATTTTAAGTGGAAGCATTGAGTGAAATGCAAAGTGTCCAGGGGCTAGTATTGAATTGTTGTGTGCTGGTTGAAAGACTCGGTCGCAGTAGTAGTTAGGCCAACCGGACCTTTATTCCTTTAGAAACGCCGTCAAGATAGTGACGAGGCTCGGGTCACAGAGAGGCTAGGCCAACTAGACCTATGCTCCTTCGAGAATGCCGTCGACATAGTGACGAAGCCGTGCTCCAAGGGGGGAGGCGTGCGTGACATTAATGTTAGTAGATAGCCGAACTGCGAGTAGGCTATGCCCTTGCGTGGCAGTGAATATCAATTGGATCGCATGCTGAGTGTTATTGACGGGTTGAATTATGGGACAGAATCATGTGGCATGATATGGGACGTGTCATAACGATTTTTTCTTATAATCCAGACTCCTAGGGTCATTTGAAATGATATTGTTGGCGCTCCAGTTGTTTAAGTTTCTATTACTATCTGTGATTGAGCGATTTAAATTGTGCTAACCTGCAGGAAGGAACTAAGGCAAGGTAAGTCCTCTATGTGGTGTGGCTAGGCCACTTTTGGACGTGTCTTCTTTCTAATAAGGGTTTAGGGGTTGAACTTGCCGAGACAATGTCTCACCCTGGTTGTGGGCTTACATTTTCAGGTCCCTAGTGGACGGAGTGGCTAGTTCGTTATGGTTGCCTTGTGAAGTTGTAGAGGTGAAGTCTATTGGATTGGAGTTCATGTCCGACTTGTAGGTCGTAAGACAATTTCTTTTTAAGAGCTGGTCTTTTGAAGACTTTTGGCTGTAGATCTCTATTTGTAAACTCCGTTGGTTTATGAAAGTGTATTGTGGTGAAATTGCTTCCTGCTTTTTTATCCCATATTTTATTGTCGGGGGTTTTATAATACGTTCTGCTTGCGCAATAATAAATGAATGGGATCGGCGACACTACTTGAGAATGTTGCATTTCAATGACCATGGTGGGATGTTGGCGCGCCCGAGGTTCGGGGCTTGACAAAAATAATAGGAACGCATTTGGTGTGACCAACAAGTTTTTTTGTAATGTAGAATTTCCTTTAATTTTTTAATAATTTTATGAAATTTTTCTTTTTTCTTTCCTCTCTTCTTCCTCCTCTAGCTGGTTGCTGCTATTGCCAGCGCCAATGGTGGGGAAGAAGAAGAAAAGAAAAGAAAGAAAATAACTTATTTCTAAGAATTGTTCCAGAGAGTAGGAAATTACTTTTTTCTATTTATTATTTATGTTTCAAATCTATTCTCTAACTACTTTTTTATTCTGGATAATAGAAAAATTAACGACGTTACCAAACAAAATTTTTCTCTTTTTTTTCTATTCCAAATAGCAAAAGAATAAACAAATAGAAATTTTGCCATGCAAACCCTAAAAGTCTATGGCCAGGAGGAACTCGAAGAGCACCTTAGAATTGTGCAACAAATTATGAGGGAGAAGAAAGTTTTTGTGAAATTGAAGAAACAAGAATTGAAAGGAGGAGATCAGTATCTCAAATACTTCAATGCTACAATAATGGCAAAAAAATAATGGGAGAATTACTTCCTTTTAGAATCCCACAAAAATAAGAAAATATAGAAATAATAACAGATCTTTTCATGTCCAACTCCAATAATGATGAGTTCGATAGAGAGATAATAGGAAATTTTGATTTTATAAATTGAAAGGGTTACAAAACTTGCATATTGCATAAGAAAAATTTGCAATACCAAATGAGAAAGGAATATAAATTAGGATCACTATTAGACTTGATTTTTATTTTAATCTTTCAAGGTTGAGGATCTAGGCAAACAATTATGTAAAATTTTATGAGACTGCTACCAATTGCTCTAGAAATCGCATAGGCTAGACTTTGGCTTAAGACTAAAGCTTGTGAAAAACTCAGGATAGGCAAATAAGAGATATGATAAATATTTGAACTCAAACTTTATGTTCTGACACATGCAAATTCTTGTGTATCACTGCTAAATTGGTGTAAAAACTTAAGTCGTTAGATGAAAATGTGCTTTAACATTTAAATATTTTAACAAGCTGATTTTACTTGTAAATTATCAATTTTTGGTGAAATTGAACTATAAATTAAATTGATGAAGCTGTGATCTCGTTACGTGCTCTAATAAAAAAAAGATGAAATGGAGATCGATAATTTGGTGGGTGCAATCAACTCTTCAATTTAGGTAGGTTAAGGATAGTGACTGAAAACTACATGCACGACCTCATGACCACCAATGGATACTCTCAACATGGAAGATCTCCTTGCCATTTCCAAACATTTCTCACCCACTTTAGTTTCCTTCCTCTTCACTAACTCCTCCATTAAGCAATTATTCTTACATATATCACTTTCAATTTCCATGGTAACGGAGTTCGTGAAGCTACTTCTTTCTTGCTATCCATTATTTAGTCTATTGTGGTTGACAAGTCCCTTTTTCTGCATCAGATTGAAGTCTTAGTCATCACTTGGACTTCTAAGTTTCTAATTAACTGAGGATACATGCTAAATTGTAAAAACACTTGGCGTTGTCATAGTGTCGCCTCTATAAGTAATATACGGGAGGAAAATCATTCAGCTCGAGATACAAACGCGTATAAGTAGTTATTTTCATTAAAAGTAAATTAAAAAAATTTAACATTATTATAATAGAACCATAAAATGATGTTATCGAGATTTTACATCAACTGCGTTATACATAAAATAAAATAAAAAAGGCATCATCGTTATAAAAGAACAATTTGAATGACAAGAACTTATATAAGAATCTTACGTAGTAATTGAATTTTATTACTAATTCATGTTATCTAATGAGAAATCAAAACACTATTATACTTATTTATGTGGATATGATATAAAAATAACCGTATTTTGGGTATATAAATGATATTTCGCAGGCAACATCAAGAATTGACTAAAAAAGGATAATTAAATAAGTTTATATTGAAGAACTTCTACCTAATTATAATGAGGCATATGTTTTGCACGTATATAATTCGACTCACCTCCAAAGAGAATCATCTAAAGATGAGAAATAGTTGAGTAACCAGGTGAAAGACGTACAAGCTTTTATGTAAATAATGTCCTAAGAGAATCGTCTAAAGATGAGAAATACACTATTCTATCGATGGGGAACAAAGCATTGGGTGTAGAGGTATCTACAAGTTGGAGGTACTTGAATATAAGGAACCAGAGGTATCTACAAGTTGGAGGTACTTGAATATAAGGTGAACAAGTTTAGAATGGAGAGTTTGGTAAAGCTTAGACATTTCATGGCTAGGTGAATAGTGAGGTAAAGCTTCGAAATATACTTGGAAGGACCATAAGAGAAAAGCTAGAGTGAAGTTAAATATCAGGAGGAAGTCTAGAATAGAGAGTTCGGTAAAGTTTGGATATAATAATGTAGATTAAAGCTCTAGTTTTCAGTTCTGCAATTTTTTTCAATGTTTTTAGCCACGTCAAATTTTTACTGGAGAAGCATGCTGCCGTGGTGCTACATGGATAGCCATTTGTATATTCTATTTTATGTGTTTGTTGAAAGGACTAAGATGAACAAACCAATACATAGTCTAATTATTCACAGGCCAGAAAAGTCTAAAGGCTACACTGCATAAATCGAAATTTTTTTAGAAATTTCCAGGTCACCCTATCTTTATTAAATGAATAGAATTGTATTAGCAAATGGCAAGAACCTGCTAAACGATCAAATGAAGAAAGTTAATAATTTCAAGACAGTACTTTTCTCTTGTAATGTATAATTTGGATGATCACCTATCAAGTACATTTAACAAATCTCGGAAAATAATCGTTAACAAGAGTCAAATAAATATTAGTCACTTTGTTTTTGCCTGGATCTTGTTTTGAGGAACCGGTTTGAATCCTTGTGTGAACCCTATTCTACGGAAGAAAGCTCAGCCATACAATTAATGACTATAACTTTTGGCTAACCCAACATTTGTCCAAAGTATAAATATCATATCCTCCCAAATTAATTAACCAAACAAATCAGCCTTGCCAAACACCAAATGGAGTGCTATGCAGCTTGCCTTCTGTTGCTATGCCTGCTGTGGTGGAGCATCAATCTGCTCTGGCGACGGTTAATCCGTAAGCCAGGCTCCGGCGGCAACCAGCTGCCGCCGGGCCCACGCCCACTCCCAATCGTTGGGAACATCCTCGAGCTCAGTGACAAGCCCCACCAGGCGCTCGCCAAGCTCTCCAAGCTATATGGCCCTGTTATGACCATAAAGCTAGGGGCAATCACAACCATAGTCATCACCTCTCCGGAGGCTGCCAAGGAAGCCCTCCAAAAGAACGACCAGCTCTTGAGCGGCCGGCAGATCCCTGACACCGTCAAGGCGAGTGGTCACTATGCTGAGTCCGTTGTGTGGCTGCCCGCCTCCGATAAGTGGAAGCAGCTCAGGAAGGTGTGCACCGTCCAGATGTTCTCGGTACACAAGTTGGACGCAGGCCAGCTCCTCCGCCGCAAGAAGGTGGACGAGCTCATCAGCTTCATCCACCAGAGCTGCAGGCAAGGCCATTCTGTTGACATCGGGAAGGCCGCCTTCACGACAGTGCTCAACTTGATCTCGAGCACGCTCTTTTCTGTCGACTTGGCACACCATGACGAGGGCTCCTCCCAGGAGTTCAGGGACCTCGTGTGGGACGTGATGGAGGAGACTGGAAAGCCCAACGTGTCAGATTTCTTCCCAGCTCTCAGGTGGTTCGACCCCAGGGCGCACGCCGGAGGATCTCAGGTTACTTCAGCAGATTGTTTGCCATCTTCGACAGGATGATTGAAGAAAGGACTCAAGCGACGGCCTCACCGGTTGCCTCTTCACCGAGCAACGATGTGCTTGATTCTCTGATTAATTTACAGGAGAGTGGTGAATTGAGTCGCCATGAAATTAAGAGCTTGCTTCTGGTCAGTACATTATTGAGGGATATGCAAATTGATATGAACTATATATGCTCCTATTCAATAGTTTCTTTCCTCTGTATTTATAATTGTTCGATATATTTTGAACTATGAAGAGGAAGCTCTGTATTTAGACTAGTCTAATGACTTCTTTTGATATGGAATTGTGATTTCATGTTGCTAGCAAGTAATGTTATCCATATCTTGTTACTGTCAAATTTGTTACTGACCAACTTTGGGCAATTAACTTCAATTTGCTCCAGAAAATGAAGATGTATTTAGCAAAAATCACTTGGCTATCTCTCACGATTCCTTTTCCAGGACTTGTTCATTGCGGGAGTCGACACAAGCACGAGCTCACTGGAGTGGGCGATGGCAGAGCTGCTGCACAATCCAGAGAAGATCGCGCAAGCCCGTGAAGAGCTCGACCGAGTCATTAGTAGCGATGGAGGAACGCTGCAAGAGCCAGACATCACGAGGCTCCCCTACTTACAAGCAATAGTCAAGGAGACTCTAAGGCTGCACCCGCCGGTTCCCTTCCTGATCCCACACAAGGCCGAGAGCGACGTGGAGATAGGCGGGTTCCGACTGCCTCGGCACGCCCAGGTGCTGGTCAACGTCTGGGCCATGGGGCGGGACCCGGGTGTATGTTCAAACCCAGACAGCTTCATGCCGGAGCGGTTCCTGGGCGGTGAGATTGACTTCAAGGGCCGCGATTTCGAGCTCATCCCATTCGGGACCGGACGGAGGATATGCCCCGGGATGCCCTTGGCCTATAGGATGGTGCACTTGATTTTGGCCTCTCTCTTACGCTCATTTGAATTGGAAGCTTGAGGAGGGCGTGACGCCTGAAGAGATGGACATGACTGAGAAATTTGGGATCACATTGCAAAAGGCAACGCCTCTCTGTGCTATTCCCATGCAGGTGTGACTTTAATTAGTCTGTACCCTCTCTTCCTTAGAGAGACGTTTATATCTCAGTATTGTTTTCTTAAAATTGATATAATAGTAGGAATTTACCCAGAAGGATTTTCGTCCTATTGTCCTTTTGCTTCCATATATGTTTGAAATTAATTCGATGAACTTAGTTTCATAAACGATGTATTTGTGTATGCAAGTATATGCGGTGAAATGGATGAATAATTGTGTAACACGAAATTGTCCGATCATAAGTATAGTGTGATATGTCTAAACAGTTACCAATTTCAAGATAGCTGGAGCTTTGGTTTATCTCTAATCATCCAATTGAAATTTAAAGTGGTTAATCCCGAACTCATTCATTCATTCTTCTTCTTCTTCTTCTTTTCTTTTAGTTCGAAATTTTATGTGCGATCTTATTGCCATAGTCGAGAATATCACATGTTAAATATATTTGTAATTGGATATTACCACGAATAGTATAAACATCATGTTTTCTTTTTTTTTAGATTTCACCTCCTTCATGTTTGCTTTGTTCAAGAGAGAACCTCCGAGAAACCTAATTCTCCATTGCCTTATTGAGCAAATTTTTGAATTAATTATCAAATAGAATCGAGAAAACTTTGAACTTAAATTACTTTTTAACATAGTCAAATATTTACAAACTTTTTACTTTGTAGTGCATTTTGCTATTGAATTTTTTCTTATTAGTTATCTTTTATATTCATGTAACAGCCCTCACCACATCTGGGCAAGGGCGTCATGCCTTTGCCTTGCCCTAGCCTTCACCTTGCCTTGTGTCATGTCACCTCGCCCTTGCCCTCACCTTGCTCATGCCGCGTCATGTCGCATCACCTAGGTCTCAACGACAAGTGAAGGAAAATAGGAAACAAATTCAGAAAAATTAAAGAAATTGCAAGAATTGTCCATGTGAGGACCAATTGTGCCATGTAGGATGGTTGTCATTAACTAGATCGTCACGTCATCAATTTTTCATCAAAAGTGGCTATAAAGACTAGATTAACAAATTATCAAAAGGTTTTCTCCTGTTCTGACCCATCTTTGGGTGTTCTGGATGTGGTTGGCTCCTGGGATGATCCCCTACCTGAACTCAATGATGAAGATGATCGCTTTCTTTGGCTGGGCAGCTCGGATGGCACTTTCTCTGCTGCGTCTGGTTGGGACACTCTTTGGCCGACCAGCCATCCGGTACAGTGGACGCCCTTCATTTGGAACAATTCATTGGTTCCCCACTACCAATTCCTATTGTGGTTTATTACAAAAAATAGACTACCAACTCAGGTACTACTCCTTACCTATGGTGGAATACCGAATGTGAACCGTGCCTTCCGCTCTTGTCGGCCAGATTCAATTGATCACTTGTTTTTTGGATGCCCCATTCCTACTGCCTTAGCTACTTTTTGGGCCGCAAGATTTAATTATGCTTAGCGGAATAAATCTTGGAAGGAAAACCTGCTTTGGGCAATCAAATCTCTCTTAGGACCCTCCTTCCGCTCTTCTCTTGCTCGCTTTGCATTTGCTGCTTTATGCAACATCACTTGGAAGGAGCGTAACAATATACTGTTCCGGGGTAGACCTCCCTCCCTTTTGGCCATGAAAAGGCACCTTGAACAGGTTATAAAGGACAAAGCCTTGTCTTTCCATCAAGTCCCTCCCACTGCGGCTAATAGGAGATTATTGCAAAGCTAGTCACTCAACCCCTCCATTTTGGCGAGCTGATCACCTTGTTAGTCGACTGGTTTTTCTAGTTGGCTTTCTTCCTTTCTCTTGCCTGCTCGGAGGTTCTTCTGGATTTCGCCCTTCTCCTGGCTTCCGAGATGGCACCTTACCAACCTTAAAGTTGTGCTTGGTTTTCTTCTGTTGGTAGTTCTTTCTCTTTGCTATTTGTGTTGGTTTAGGCTTGCTGGTTCTGTGCCGTTGTTTGGCCTTTTTCCTTCCTTTGCCCTTGGCTTGGTTTCTTTTACCTTGGCCCCCTTTCACTTGCTTTGACTTGTTGTCTGCGTGAGTGCAAGTTTCTGGGACCGAGTTTTTGCTGTATAACTATATATAACTCTTTTGGTTTAAAATCAATATATCTCTTACCTTTCACAAAAAAAAAAAAAAAACAAACAAACAAACAAAAAAAACAAATTGTCAAAAGGTTTAAGTTTAAATTGGCAAAATTAAAATGTGTATGACTGAATTGGCCACCATATAATAGACTGAGAAACTTTTGGACAATTTCCCAGATAGACATAGTCTCACCTTTTTATTGGTAGTAACTGCATATGTTCTATTAAGACATGATTATTTCCACCATACCATCACATGTACAAATTGATAGTTGCTACCATCCACCCTTTCGTTCACCACTATATCAATGGGAAATTGCCAAAAAAGTCCTAAACTTGTTACAATATTTCCAATTCAATCTAAACCTTTTTTTTTTGGCCAATTTGATCATAAACTTATTGTTACCTTGTATAATTATGTTAATTCAATCTATCCGACCGAATTTGGCTGATTGGCGCGGTGGACAATTTTTTAATAATATTTTATTTTATTGAATTTTTCTTTTTTCTTTTATTTTTCTTTTTCTCTCTCGCTCTTTTTTTCCTCCTCCCTTCTTCCTCTTACTTCATCGACGGAGTTAGAGGGGAGGGCCAATCGCAGCCGTGATGAGCTCGCCTCACTATCATTGGGCAAGGGCAAGCTCGCTTAAAACCACTAGCGAGGTGAGCCCCCATCGAATCGGCAAGGGCTTGCCTCGCCAATGGACGACGAGGCCAACCTCACCCAAATCCGACGAGGCGACCTCGCCTAGCTAGGGGATCAAGGAGCTGCCCCATGGTCGTTGGGGGAGGGCAAGCTCGACACTAGCTAGTGATCGGCCCTCCCCTCTGGCTATTTGCCAAAGCAAGGGAAAAAGGAGAGAGGAGAAAAGGAAAAAAGAGAGAACTTTTTTTAAATACAATATTATTAAAAAATTTGTCCGCCGGCATCAACTGACGTTCATGTTAATGCCAACTTTTTTAACTTTTGTGTCAATTATGTTTGATTGACTTGACTTTTGTGTTTGGTTGTTTGGATTTGGACTGGATTTGGATTTGACTATTTGAACGTTTGTTTATCTTAAGCACTATTGATATCTCATGGTTTTGCTCATTTACGTAACTAACATATTTTCGTGGATGCAGATTCTAATGATATCTTCATTAAGCCATTTATTTTTTTGTGAGATATCCTTGTTTGCTTGAGTAATGTTTTGCAGGTCAAAGTTATCCAAATCTGCAGGAAAGTTTTGTCACCATAAAGAAGGGGGAGATTGTTGGAGAAAACTTCCTCAAGTGTTTTGAAGTTGATAAAACGTTTCCATCGCCTAGTCTAAAGACTTGCATACTCTACTATCAAAGTCCGAAGACCTCCAACCGCGTACTCAAGACTCAAAGTCTATCCTCATTGACAGTTTCTAAGACCGTCGAAGAAGGCTAATCCGAAACGAAGTATTTCGTTAAGGATTTGATTTTGTCGACTGAAGAAGATCTCTTGGCTGGATATAGCATTTCGGAATCCATTATTCAAATCAAGATTGATTCAGAGATTTTGGATCCGTTGATTGGCAAAGTATACTTGGAAGGTTCTACTTATGGAAACCTAGATCTTGATTATATGGGCGAGCAGGACTGATAGGCTATCATCATATTCCTTAAATAGCTCGAAGATCTTCTTAATCGATTCTGTCCAACAAGTAGATTGGAAGAATTCCTTTGGTAAATGCCAACGGGTGTGATGGCATAAAGGAGTATATAAGGAAGACGTTCCAGTTGTTCGAGTGTGTGCACGATAGAAGAATTCCAAAGTCTGAAGCTCCTTGTTCTTTGTCAATTAAACTGTTGAGTGAAATCTTGTACACAAAAGAGAGTTTATATCTTTGAGAGACCTTGAGGAAGTGTAGCAGAGTCTCTACACTATGGAATCAAGAAAGAGTTTTTCTGTAACAACTCTTTTGTTCATAGTGAAATCCAGCCGGTGGGCTGTCAGTGCGGAAGAGTAGACGTAGGCTTGGATTAAGCCGAACCACTATAATCTCTATGTTCATATTCTCTTCTCTATGCTCTTTTACTTTGATCATAACTCGTTTTATTTACAAGAGACGAAATTCCTTTTCATAATCTATTGTTGATTAGTGATGCACACTTATCTCGAGAAATTGGTTTTACACCTATTCACCCCCCCTCTAGGTGCTCATACTAGCTTTCACAATTGGTATCAGAGCATGTGTACTCACTTAAGTTGAAGTGTTTTATTTTAGAGTTAAAGATCCATGGCTAGTATGTTGGCCCCAGGACTGGTTGAAGGGCAAAGCAATACCAGACCGCCTTATTTGGATGGAAATGAATATAACATATGGAAAAACAAGATGAAAGCATTTCTAAGATCAAAGGATCCTCTGGAATGGGATGTGGTAGACAAGGGAATCACTCCTAAAGCTGCATCTGTCTCAAAAAGAGGAAAAGAAGCCATTGAGTCTAGCGAAATGACTCAAGAAGAGATAATCAAGAGACAAGCTCTTGATGCAAAAGCAATTTATTCTTTATATTGTGCATTATCACCTACTGAATATAATAGAATATCTTCTTGTGTTACAGTTAAAGAAGTCTGGGATAGATTACACATCACCTATGAAGGAACTAATTGAGTGAAAGAAACCAGAATCAACATTCTGCTCGGTCAATACGAAACATTCAAAATGAAATAAGGAGAATCTATCATTGACATGTTTAATCGTTTTACAGAAATCGTGAATGGTCTTGAAAATCAAGGACAACCAATTTCTGATCCCATGAAAGTAAACAAGCTACTGCGTGGACTGTCCAAGGATTGGAATCACATAAAGACCTCAATAAGGGAGATACAAAGAATTATGCCACTTTCTGTCGATGAATTAGTTAGGACTCTTCAGTCTTATGAAGTGGAGCGAATCAATGAAGATAAAGATCCTAAAGGTAAGAAATCCATTGCATTAAAATCTAATGATGATTCTAATGTCACTGATTCTAAAGACGATATGGATGATGAGGAGCTTGCTATCATGATAAGAAGATTCAAAAAGCTAAACAGAAAGGAGAAGATTCGATCCAAAGAACCAAAGTGTTCAAAAGCAACAGACTAAGTTTTGTTGAGGATGATGAATCCAATAGAGATGTAATTTGTTTTGAATGTAAGAAAAATGGACATATCAGACCCAACTGTCCCTTTCTGAGGAAAAAGAAAGGAAAAACTGAGAAATATCGAAAGGCACTCAAAGTAGAAACTTGGAGTGATACAGAATGTGAAGAAAGTGATGATGATTATGCCAATATTTGTCTCATGACACAATCAGACTCAAATTCAAACTGGCACAATCAGACTCAGATTCAAACTTTGAGATAGACTCAGATTCAGACAGTGAATTTGAGATAAGTAATTTGAATATTCATTCTAGAGTCTCTAAATACATTGATGAATTGTGTATTAGTCTCAAAACTTCTCTCAAAAGGATTTCCGAACTCAAAAGAGAAAATTCTGCCGAAGCAACATGAAAATGTTTAGAAAGAAAAGGTCAAAAATCTAGACAAAAAAGTTACTACTTTGAAAGAAAATGCAGTCAATCTTTCAAAAGAAAATGCATTCCTGAAAAATGACATCTCAAATATTTCTAAAAGATTTTCTATAGGATCTGAGAAACTTGAAAAAATTCTTTCAGTACAAAGACTTTACTTCAACAAATCAGGTTTAGGAATGACTGCTGAAACCATTCCTCTAATTGATTTTCCTAAAGTAATGGAAATGATTAAGCAAAGACCTACAAGAAATGCTTACAAAAATCATTTCCAAATTTTTTTTGTAAAACCAGTAGGTCGCAGTGCTCTTAATTGTTCTAAGTTCAATAGATCAGATCATTTTGAGAAAGAATGTCATATGGTTTGGAAACCTGTTAAGAATGTATGAGCAAAGACCGTTTATAACACTAACACCAATGGACCCAAGAAAATATGGATACCAAAGAAAGCTTGAGTCTCTTTTCTAAATGTAGGTCACTATCAAGAAAAAGATTAAATGATACTTGGGTAGTGGATGCTCAAGGCATATGACAGGAGATTCAAATCGTTTCATAAAGCTTGTTCAAGTTAAAGGTGGAAATGTTTCCTTTGGAGGAAACAGCAAAGGAAGAATTGTGGGATACGGAACTGTAAAGATTGAAAGCCTCACGATCAGTAATATTTCGTTAGTGAAAGAACTCAACTACAATTTGTTAAGTATCAGTCAGCTGTGCGACACCGGTTTCAAAATCAACTTTCAAGAAGAAATATGTTCAGGAACCAGTAAAGACTCCTCTCAGTCTTTCACAGGTCGAAGACATGGAAATATCTACCTTTTGGATGTCAAACCAGATGAAACCCAATGTCTAATCTCAATTCAAGAAGAAGCAAACTTATGGCACAGAAAACTTGGGCACATCAACATGAAGCAAATAGCCAAAATTTCAACAAATAAGCTTGTTCGTGGACTACCCAATCTGTCATATCAAAAGTCTGATCTATGCACACTATGTGTATTGGGAAAACAGGTAAGAAACTCATTCAAACCAATATATCAAGTTTCCACTAATCGTGTACTGCAGCTCTTTTATATGAATCTCTTTGGACCTGTTGGAGAAATCTTCTTGAAATGTTTTGAAGCTGACAAAACATTTCCATCAGGCTAGTCTGAAGGTTTGTAGACTCTATTGATTAAAGTCTGAAGACCTCTGGACAGCCAGACTCAAGATTCAAAGTCTATCCTCATTGACAGTTACTAATCCGTTGAAGAAAAGCTATCAAGAACTGGATATTTTATTAAGGATATGACCTTATCGACGGAGAAGATCTCTTGGCTGGATATGACATAATGAATCCTTTTTAATTGATCGAGATTGATTCGAAGATTAAGGATCCGTTGATTAGCGAAATATTCGTGGAAGGTTCTACTTATGGAAACCGAGATCCTGATTGTATGGGCAAACAGGATTGATGGGCTATCATCATGTTCCTTTAATAGCTCGAATGATCTTCCTAATTGATTACGTCCAACGGGTAGATTGGAGGAATTCCTTTGGTAAGTGCCAACGGGTATAATGGCGTAAAGGAGTATATAAGGAAGACGCTCTAAGTTGTTCAAAGAGTGCGCGATAGAAGAATTCCAAAGTCTAAAGCTTCTTGTTATTTAGTCAATTCATTTGAGCGAAAACTTGTACGCAAAAGAGAGTTTATATTTGTGAGAAACCTTGAGGAAGTGTGGTAGAACATCTACACCGTGGAATCAAGGAAAAGCTGTCGTAACATCTCTTTTGTTCATAGTGGAATCTAGCCGATAGGCTGTTAGTGCGGAAGAGTGGACGTAGGCTTGGGATAAGCCGAACCACTATAAACCTTGTGTTTAATCTTCTCTTCCCTACTCCTTACTTTGTTTTGATCGTAATTCATTTTGGTTAAGCAAAAGAGTACTTCCTTTCTATTGGTTGCCTAGTATTGCTTCCGTATCTCGAGAAATTGTTTTTACACCTATTCACCCCCTCTTGGTGTTTATACTAGATACATCAATTGGTATCAGAGCTCGTGTACTCACTTTGTTTGAAGTGTTTTACTTCAGAGTTAAAGATCCATGGCTAGTATGTTGGCTCCAGGGCTGGTAGAAGGGCAAAGCAATACCAGACCACCTTACTTTGATGGAAATGATTACAACATATGGAAAAACAAGATGAAGGCGTTCCTAAGATCGAAGGATCCTCTAGAATGGGATGTTGTAGAAAAAGGAATCATTCCTAAAGCTGCACCTGTCTCAGAAAGAGGAAAAGATACTGTGGAGTCTAGTCAAATGACTCATGAAGAGATAATCAAGAGACAAGCTCTTGATGCAAAAGCATTTTATTCTTTATATTGTGCTCTATCACCTACTGAATATAACAGAATATCTTCTTGTGTTATTGCTAAAGAAGTCTGGGATAGATTACATATTACCTATGAAGGAACCGATCGATTGAAAGAGACCAGAATCAACATTCTCCTCGATCAATACGAAGCCTTCAGAATGAAATCGGGAGAATCTATAACTGACATGTTTAATCGTTTTACAGATATTGTGAATGGTCTTGAAAATCAAGGTCAACCAATTTTTGATCCCATGAAGGTAAACAAGCTACTGTGTGGACTCTCCAAGGATTGGAATCACATAAAGACCTTACTCAGAGAGACCCAAAGAATCATGCCACTATCTGTTGATGAGTTAATTGGAACTCTTCAGTCTTATGAAGTGGAACGAATCAATGAAGACGAAGACCCTAAAGGTAAGAAATCCATTGCATTAAAATCCAATGATGATTCTGATGTTGCAGACTCTGAAGACGATATGGACGATGAGGAGCTTGCTCTCATGATAAGAAGATTCAGAAAGCTGAACAAAAAAGGAAAAAGATTCAATCCAAAGAAACAAAGTTTTCAAAAGCAACAGACTAAGTCTGTTGAAGATGATGAATCAAATAAAGATGTAGTCTACTTTGAATGTAAGAAAAAGGGACATATCAGACCCAACTGTCCTCTTCTGAGGAAGTAGAAAGGAAAAGCCGAAAAGTATTGAAATGCTCTTAAAGTAGAAACCTGGAGTGATACAGAATGCAAAGAAAGTGATGATGATTATGCCAACATATGTCTGATGGCACAATCGGATTCGATTCAAACTCCGAGCAGATTCAGATTCAGACAAAGTGAATTTGAGGTGAGTAACTTCAAAATCCCTATTAAAGTTTCTAAATACATTGATGAGTTGTGTTTTAGTCTTAACACTTCTCTTAAAAGGATTTCCGAACTCAAAAAGGAAAATTCTGCCTTAAAACAACAAGAAAATGTTTTGAAAGAAAATGTGAAATATTTAGATACGAATGTTTCTTCTCTTAGAGAAAGTAAAGATAATCTTTCAAAAGAAAATGTATTCTTGAAAAATGATATCTCAAATATTTCCAAAAGATTTTCGATAGGATCTCGAGAAACTAGAAAAAATGCTTTCTGTTCAAAGACCTTATTTCAATAAATTTGGTTTGGGAATGACTCAAATTGAAACCATTCCTTTAATTGATTTTCCTAAAGTGAAGGAAAGAATCAAACAAAAACCCTCAAGAAATGCTTACAAAAATCATTTTGAAGGACCTTTGTAAAACCAAAGAGGTCGCAATGCTCTCGATGTTCAAAGTGCAATAGTGCAGATCATTTTGAAAAAGAATGTCCTATGGTTTGGAAACCTGTCAATAAAGTATGGGCAAAAACCGCATATCATACTAACACGAATGGATACAAGAAAAGATAGGTACCAAAGAAAGTTTGAATTTCTTTTTTAAATGCATGTGACTATCAAGAAAAAGGTAAAATGGTATCTGGATGGTGGATGCTCGAGACACATGACAGTAAACTCAAATTGCTTCATAAAACTTGTTCAAGTAAATGGTGGAAAAGTCTCATTTGGAGGAAATGGCAAAGGAAAAATTGTGGGATTTGGAACTGTGAAGATTGGAAACCTCACAATAAGCAATGTTTCTTTAGTTGAAGGACTCAACTACAATCTGCTCATTGTCAGTTAGCTGTGTGATACCGGTTTCAAAATCTACTTTCAAGAGGGTATATGTTCAGGAACCAGTAAAGACTCTACTCAGTCATTTATGGGACGAAGACATGGAAATATCTACCTTTTGGTTATGAAACCAGATGAATCGCAATGTTTAATTTCAATCCAAGACGAAGCAAGCTTATGGCACAGAAAGCTTGGGCACATCAATATGAAGCAGATAGCCAAAATTTCAAAAAAGAAGCTTGTTCATGGTCTACCCAATTTATCATATCAAAAGTCTGACCTATGTACACCATGCATATTGTTCAAGTTTCCACTAACCGTGTACTACAGCTTCTGCATATGGATCTCTTTGGACCAACTAGAATACAGAGCATTGGAGGTAAGAAATATTGCCTAGTAATCGTGGATGACTACTCACGATTTACTAGGGTGTATTTCCTAAGTTAGTCTGAAACTTTCTCTTACTTTGAAAAATTTGCTAAAAAGGTTCAAAACGAAAAATGATATGTTATTTCAAGTATAAGAACTGATCATGGAGGTGAATTTGAAAATCAAGATTTTACAAAGTTTTGATGAATCTGGTTTTCAGCATTTGTTCTCCACTCCATATACTCTAGAACAAAATGGAGTTGTGGAAAGAAAGCATAGATCGCTTCAAGAAATGGCTAGAACTCTTCTAATTGAAAGCAACATATCCTCACGTTTTTTGGGCTGAAGCAGTTTTTATAGCATGTTATATTATCAATAGAGTTTTTCTAAGGCCTATTCTAGAAAAAAAAAAAAACCCCCCTATGAATTATTCAAAGAAAAGAAGCCTATTGTTTTATATTTTCATGTGTTTGGATGCAAATGTTTTATACTGAAAAATGCAAATGATCGAGTTGGTAAGTTTGAAGAAAAGTCGATGAAGGCATCTTCCTTGGATATTCAACCACAAGCAAAGCGTATTAATCTACAACAAAAAGACTCAAACCGTGGAAGAATCAATGAATGTCAAATTCCAGGATTCTATACAAAATGAATCTATTCGACTCATCTTGAAGATCCTAAACTCCTTTCCAGACTCTACAAAGTCTAAATCTCAAGAAGCAAAGCTCGACTTTGAAGGACCATCAACAAGTGATCGTTGAAGATTCAAGTGAAGAAAGTGATCATCATTTCGACAAATTAACTAGCAACTCGAAAGCATAAGTCCAGTCATCCCAAAGATCTTATCATTGGCGACATTAATGAAGGAATCCGCATAAGATCCAAAAGGCGCGAAGAGTCTAGAGTCGTGGCTCTTATTTCGAAATAGAACCCAAAAGCATAGATGAAGCTTTATCGATGAAAGCTGGATTGAAGCCATGCAAGAAGAGCTCGTGCAATTCAAGATCAATGATGTATGGGAATTGACTCCTAAACCGAAAGGTAAATCAGTTATTGGAGCTAAATGGGTTTTCAGAAAAAAGATGGACGAGAAAGAAAAGGTCGTAAGAAACAAAGCAAGACTCGTGGCCAAGGGATACACACAAGAAGAAGGGATAGACTATGACGAGACTTACGCACCAGTAGCAAGGTTAGAAGCAATTCGTTTATTACTTGCATTTGCTTGTCATAAAAATTTCAGGTTATTCCAAATGGATGTCAAAAGTGCTTTTCTAAATGGATTCATCCATGAGGAAGTCTATGTGGAACAACCACCTGGGTTTGAAGATCCAAGGAAACCAGACTCAGTATTCAGACTCAAAAATGCCTTATATGGCTTAAAATAAGCACCTCGAGCTTGGTACTACAGGCTGAGTAAGTTTTTAATTCAAAACGGTTTTGTGAAAGGTAAAGTAGACACTACTATGTTTATCAAAAGAGAAAGCAAAAGTTTTGTGCTAGTTCAAATTTATGTCGATGATATTATATTCGGATCTCCTAATGAAAGTCTGTGCAAGAAATTCTCTAAAACTATGCAGGATGAATTTGAAATGAGCACGATGGGTGAGTTAACCTTCTTTCTCGGGCTTCAAGTGAAACAATTGAAGGAAGGAACTTTTATTCATCAAGAAAAATATGCTAATGATCTCAAAAGTTTGGTCTCGAACAATTGCAAGAAGGCTGAAATACCAATGTCAAGTTCCTTGAAGATAGACAAAGATGAAGAAGGAAAGAAAGTCGACTTAAGCTATACAGAGTATCATTGGCTCACTTCTTTATCTTACTGCTTCTAGACTATATATTTTGTTTAGTGTTTGCATTTGTGCTAGATTTCAAGCAGACCTTAAAGAATCTCATTTGAATGCAGCAAAGCGTATTATTAAATACATTGCTTCAACTTCAAACATCGGCCTATGGTATCCTAAAAGAGGAGACTTTATTCTTCTTGGATACTCAAACGCAGATCTAGCCAGTTGTAGAGTTGATAGAAAGAGCACCTCGGGTACCTGTCAACTACTTGGAGGCAGGACGGTATCTTGGTTTTCAAGAAAGCAGAGTAAAGTAGCTCTCTCTACAGCAGAAGCAGAGTATGTAGCTCTTGGAAGTTGCTGTTCACAAATTCTGTGGATAAAACAACAACTAAAAGCTTTTGAATTGAAGATTCATGCACGAAGATTAATTGCGACAACACCAGTGCAATCAATCTTACCAAAAATCCAATTATTCACTCAAGAGCAAAGCATATAGAGATTCGACATCACTTCATTAGATATCATGTTCAAAATGGAGAAGTTTCAATTCAGCATGTTGATTCAAAGAACCAACGGCGGATATATTCACAAAGCCTTTGGAGAAAAATCAATTTGAAATTATTCGCTCCAGACTCAACATTTTGAGGTATGAGGAAATCAAAGTTTAGAGCCTCTCAGACTCAGATAAACAAGACCTTGACTGTAAGTTATTCTCTCTCTTGAATCTCATCTTGAAAAGGTATGATCGTCAACCGTGTTTGATTATTGCTATATTTAATTGACATGACTATTGCGACGTTTCGTTTTCGAAAAGGAAGTTATTTTTTTAAATGACTATTTTCGCGGAAATGGCAGTTATTTTGAAAAGGCATCTTTTTATTTTCCTTTGTGAGAGTCCGTATGCCCCCTTTTTAACCGATTATGCACTGTTGCTTCTTCTTCGCTTTACTCTCCAAAAACCCTAAAAAGAACCGATCTTCCATTCCTCGTTTTCTTCTCTTGCCTAATCTTCGAAAAAGTTGTCATTTTTCTTGGGAAAGTCAAGCAAGGAATCTTTCAAAGAGTGAGAAAGATGTCGTCTTCAAGAAAGTCTTCGAGGATCGTGGGGGACCACGACGAATGAGTGAGGGGCCTACTCACTTTGATCTCACCAAGGAAGAAGAGGCTCCAAATCAGCAACAGAGCCCACAACATTCTCAGCAGCGTCATTCTCCACCATCTAGTCCTCAAAATGTTGGTCATCAACAAGAGGAAGAAATCATTGAAGACGCAGATCCTATAAGAGTTCAAAGGCCCTCTTTTATTTATAAGCTTTATCGTGCTTTAAAAGGGACTCGTACTCCATTGAACTACGTCGATGATTTTCTTAAAGGCAAAGGATATGGGAATGAATATACATTTTTGCAAAAAATGGAAAGTTTGGGAATTGCTCGTAAAGGGGTGGCAGAAGAATCCCTTGCAATTATCCCAAGTGACCCTCGTGATTGGGGATTTAATCCGATAGATGGGAATGATGATGACAAATTGTACAGCCAATTTCAACCGAGGATGGGTATTGTGGCAGAAAATCGAGGAAAAAGAGGAGAGTTGTTTAGATCGAAGGAACAGAAGGATCTATACTCAAAATTGCTGAAGCGTGGGGTGATAAACCCTAGGAGTGTGGATTTTGGTTTTTTGGATGTTGTAAATGTGAACTTGAGGGAAAAGTTTAGTTTTCTTCAACTTGAGCGCTCGTTCCGACACCACGTAAGCTTACGCTGAATTAACTGTTTATTTCTATTCGAATCTTAGTTTCCTGGATGCGAATAGATTCTCTTTCAGTGTCAAAGATCAAGACTTTGTAGTGGATATGGATATGCTGGCAGATGTGTTGGGGGTTGAGAGAGGAAGATATCAACCGATCAAAGTTTCTATTGCTCGTGCTACATTGGAACTTGTTAAGGATAGGAGAATAGAGGAAAAGATTTCCTACCTAAGGGTGAGTGCGTTTAACATTCTGCTTCACAAGATTGTGATCAATTGCCTCAGACTGAAATCAACTTCCAAGACTGATGTTTCAAGTTCAGAGGCAAAGCTGATGTAAGCCATTCTCACTGGGAAAAAGTTTTCTCTTCCTCACACTGTTATGTTCCACATGTATAGAGCAGTGGTGAAAAGCAGAGGTCAACTTCCTTATCCAAGTCTTGTGACGAAGTTATTCAGACATCTGAACATTCAGCCTCCACAAATTCTTTGTGCTCGATCGTGTGATCATATGGTGGTAGGACTGAAAATGGTGACCAAGATGCGTCTGAAGGAACTAAGCAAGGCGTTGGAGAAATTTAAGAAGAAGACTCCTGTAAAGTCTCATCAAATCTCTTCTGCTTCAAAAAGAAAAGGAAAGGAGCCCATGGTTGCTCCATCCAAGAGAATGAGAGCTCTCATCGTTGAAAATGAAGATAATGAGGAAGACATCACCATCTCTGCAATGGCGTTGAAACATCTGAGTCGTTCTGCTCCAGTGAAAGACTCAGAACAGAGGACTTGAGAAAGAGAAGAGAAAGAAGCAGAGGAGAGAGAAGCAGAAGAAAAGGATGCTGAGGAGGCAAGGGATGAAAAAGAAGAAGAAGAAAGAGCACTTGGCGAAAAAGAAGCAGAAGAAGAAGAAGAGAGAATGAATTAAGAGGAAGGAGAGCCAGGAAAATACTCTTCTCCACCTGAAGGCATAGAAACAGGGGGAGATAATGAGAAAATAGGGATGTCGGCTGCTACTAGTGAGGGAGTCAGCCGCTCTCCAGCCGACCCAGAAGACATTCATGCCTCTCATTTTCTTGAAGAAGAACATGATGCTTCATCGCCAAATCTGCGTGATTATTCTGATATGCCATCATCTGCAGATCGTGCTGAAGCCAATACGCAGACCGACAGCTCAGCAGATTTTCGCAGAATTATGGATATTCTCTTGGAGATGCGCAGTCAAATTTATGCTCCGGGATGCGAGGTTCAAAGCTTGCAAAATGCAGGTCAAGTTTCTTCAGTTTCTTTGAAAGATCATATCCAAGCCCTCTATGTTCAGATTCAGGCTAATGCTAAGGGTGAGGAAGTTGCACAACCGAAGGAAGACTTGAAAAGGCCGGAAGGGATCGTTCAGTCCATGGGAGATTTCCAGCTTGCCCGTTCCCAAGAAATCTTGACTTTATTCCATTTTCTTCTCAACCTTTTTAATTTCGACAAAAAGGGGGAGAAAGATTTGAATCAAACTTTGAATTTTTAATCGTTTGGATTGTTTGATTTGGATTGATGTTTGACTTTAATTTTGTGTCCGGATGTGAATTTGGATTTGATTGCTATTGACTCGCTATTGATATCTTATGGATGGCTTTATCATATTCAAGACTAACCTATTTTCTCGTGGTTGCAGATTCTAGTGTTACTCATTTAGCCATTTATCTTTATAAGATATGTATATTTGTTTGAGAAATGTTTTGCAGGTCAAAGTTATCCAAATCTGCAGGAAAGTTTTGTCACCATAAAAAAGGGGGAGATTGTTGGAGAAATCTTCTTGAAATGTTTTGAAGCTGACAAAACATTTCGAAGCTGACAAAATGTTTACATCAGTCTAGTCTGAAAGTTTGCAGACTCTGTTGATTAAAGTCTGAAGACCTCTGGACAGCCAGTCTCAAGATTCAAAGTCTATCATCATTGACAGTTACTAATCCGTTGAAGAAAGGCTATCCAGAATTGGATGTTTTATTAAGGATGTGACCTTATTGACTCGAAAAGATCTCTTGGCTGGATATGACATAACGGAATCCTTTTTAATTGATCGAGATTGATTCGAAGATTAAGGATCTGTTGATTGGCGAAATATTCGTTGTAGGTTCTACTTATGGAAACCGGATCCTGATTGTATGGGCGAACATGATTGATGGGTTATCGTCATGTTCCTTTAATAGCTCGAATGATCTTCCTAATTGATTCCGTCCAACGGGTAGATTGGAGGAATTCCTTTGGTAAGTGCCAACGGGTATAATGGCGTAAAGGAGTATATAAGGAAGACGCTCTAAGTTGTTCAAAGAGTGTGCAATAGAAGAATTCCAAAGTCTGAAACTTCTTGTTATTTAGTCAATTCATTTGAGCGAAAACTTGTATGCAAAAGAGAGTTTATATTTGTGAGAAACCTTTAGGAAGTGTGGTAGAACATCTACACTGTGGAATCAAGGAAAAGTTGTGCTGTAACATCTCTTTTGTTCATAGTGGAATCCAGCCGGTAGGCTGTCAGTGCGGAAGAGTGGACGTAGGCTTGGGATAAGCAGAACCACTATAAATCTTGTGTTTAATCTTCTCTTCCCTACTCCTTACTTTGTTTTGATCGTAATTCATTTTGGTTAAGCAAAAGAGTACTTCCTTTCTATTGGTTCCCTAGTATTGCTTCCGTATCTCGAGAAATTGTTTTTACACCTATTCACCCTCCTCTAGGTGTTTATACTAGCTACATCAGACCAACCGAACTCAAAACATTGAAGGTAAGAAATACTTTTTAGTGATTGTGGATGATTATTCACGATTCACTTGGGTATATTTCCTGACAAGTAAGTCTGAAATCTTTTCTTATTTTACAAAGTTTGCTAAAAATGTCCAAAATGAGAAAGGGTATGTTATTTCAAGTATACTAACAGATCATGGATGTGAATTTGAAAATCAAGACTTTACAAAATTCGGTGATGAATCTGGTTTTCAGCATGTGTTCTCTTCTCCATATACTCTAGAGCAAAATGGAGTCATGAAAAGAAAGAATAGGTCGCTTCAAGAAATGACTAGAACTCTTTTAATTGAAAGTAACATCTCTTAACGTTTTTGGGCTGAAGCAGCTTACAACAGTGTTATGGAGAAAACTCCTTACGAGTTATTCAAAGGAAAGAAGCCCATTGTTTCATATTTTCATGTGTTTGGATGTAAATGTTTTATATTGAAAAATGCAAATGATTGAGTTGGTAAGTTTGAAAAAAATCAGATGAAGGTATTTTCCTTGGATATTCTATTACAAGCAAAGCTTACAAAGTTTACAATAAGAAGACTCAATCTATGGAGGAATCAATGAATGTCAAATTTCAAGACTTTATGCAAAATCAATCAATTCATACTCATCTTGAAGAATCCGAACCCGCTCCGAGTCTACAAAGTCTAAATCTCCGTAAGGCGCTCAACCTTTAGAAGACGAGAACCAAATGATCAACGAAGATTCAAATGGGGAAAATGATCAACGTCATCAAATCAACCAACAACTGGAAGCATAAGTCCAGTCATCCCAAATATCTTATTATTGGTGATATTAATGAAGGAATTCGCACAAGATCCAAAAGGCGCGAAGAGTCTAGTGCTATGGCTCTTATTTCTGAAATAGAACCCAGGAGCATCGAAGAAGCTTTATTTGATGAAAGATGGATTGAAGCTATGCAAGAAGAACTCGTGCAATTCAGCATCAATAATGTCTGGGAGTTGACTCCTAAACCGAAAGGTAAATCCATCATTTGAGCTAAATGGGTTTTAAGGAACAAGATGAACGAGAAAGGAAAGGTCGTAAGAAACAAAGCAAGACTCGTGGCCAAGGGATATACACAAGAAGAAGGGATAGACTATGATGAGACTTATGCACCAGTAGCAAGGTTAGAAGCAATTAGATTATTACTTGCTTTTGCTTGTCATAAGAATTTCAGATTATTCCAAATGGATGTCAAAAGTGCCTTCCTAAATGGATTTATCCAAGAGGAAATCTACATGGAACAACCACCCGGTTTTGAAGACCCAAGGAAACCAGACTCTGTATTCAGACTGAAAAATGCCTTATATGGTTTAAAGCAAGCTCCTCGAGCTTGGTACGACATACTAAGTAAATTTTTAATTCAAAATGGTTTTGTCAAAGGTAAAGTAGATACTACATTGTTTTTTTTTTTTATGCCCAGGGAACCCCGTACAGTTGGCAGCTGGCGTGTAAACCATGGGGCGACGTTAGCGGAGGACCCACCATCCCAACGTCGCGCTTAAGATCCCGTGCGTCCTGCAGGATTTGAACCCCTCCGTTCTGGATAGACTTCATGGGGGCTTTTATCCAGCTAGGCCACCGCAGGCAGTGGTTAGATACTACATTGTTTATCAAAAGAGAAAGCAAAATTTTTCTACTTGTTCAAATTTATGTTGATGATATTATTTTTGGATCTTCTAATGAAAATCTGTGCAAGAAATTTTCTAAGTCTATGCAGGATGAGTTTGAAATGAGTATGATGGGTGAGCTAATCTTCTTTCTCGGGCTTCAAGTGAAACAACTGAAGGAAAGAATCTTTATTCATCAAAAAAAATATGCTAAAGAACTTATCAAAAAGATTGATATACCAATGTCAAGTTCTTTGAAGCTGGACAAGGATGAAGAATGAAAGAAAGTAGACCAGAAGTTATACAGGAGTATCATTGGTTCACTTCTTTATCTAACTGCTTCTAGACCTGACATTTTGTTTAGTGTTTGTATTTATGCCAGATTTCAATCAGATCCTAAAGAAACTCATTTAAGTGTTGCAAAGCGTATTATCAAATACATTGCATCAACTTCAAACTTGGGTCTCTGGTATCCTAAAGAAGGAGACTTCACCCTTCTTGGATACTCAGACGCAGACCTAGCTGGTTGCAGAGTTGATAGAAAGAGCACATCGGGCACTTGTCAACTACTTGGAAGCAGGACAGTATCTTGGTTTTCAAGGAAGCAAAGAAAAATAGCTCTTTCTACGACAGAAACAGAGTATGTAGCTCTTAGAAGTTGTTGTTCACAAATTCTGTAGATAAAACAACAGCTGAGAGACTTTGGAATTGAAGATTCATGTACTGAAATCAAATGTGACAACACCAGCGCAATCAATCTCACCAAGAATCCGATTCTTCATTCAAGAGCAAAACATATAAAGATTCAACATCATTTCATTAGAGATCATGTTCAAAATGGAGAAGTGTTGATTCAGTTTATTGATTCAAAGAGTCAGCTATGGATATATTTACAAAGCCTTTGGAGAAAAAATCAATTTGAAGTTATTCGTTCCAAACTCAATATCTTAAAGTCTGAGGAAGTTCAGACTCAGGACTGAAAGTCTAAAGGCTCTCAAACTCAATCAATCAAGATCTACGACTATAAGTTATTTCTATCTATCTCTCAGATCAAATCTTGAAAAGGTACGATCATCCGAAATTGATTGGTGTTATTTCCCAGTTTTCGTGATTATCGCAAACCTTCCTTTTCGAAAAAGAAGTTATTTTTATGACAGTTATCTAATTTTTAAAAGACAGTTATTTTTAAATGGCATTTTTATATTTCCTTTTACGACGTTCCGAATGCCTCGCTTCAACGCTTTATATATCGTCGTTCTTCTTCGTTTTACTCACAAAAACCCTAAGAGAGCACCGATCTTCCACTTCTATCTTCTTCTCTTGATTAATCCTCAAAAAAGTTTTTATCTTTCTTGGGAAACAAGCTTGGAATCTCTCAAAGACTGTGAAAGATGCCATCTCAAAGGAAGTCTTCGAGGATCGCGAACAGGGGACCATAGCAAATGCGTGAGGGGCCTACGCACTTTGATCTCACCAAAGAAGAAGAAGAATCTCCTAGACAGCAGCAGAGCGCACAACATTTTCAGCAGCATCCATCTCCTCCATCTAGACCTCAGGATGTTGCACATCGAGAAGAGGAAGAAATCATCGGAGACGTAGAGCCCGTAAGTACTCATAAGCCCACTTTTACCTATAAGTTTTTCCGTGCTTTGAAGAGGAATGGTACTCGGTTGAACTACATTGATGAATTTCTTAAGGACAAAGGGTATAAAAATGAAACTTTCTTCTTACGCACCATGGAACGTTTGGGAATTGCCCCTGTGAGGTCGGCGGAGGAAGTTTTGGCGAATATCCCAAGTGATCCACATGTTGGAGGGTTGAATCAACCAGATGGGAACGATGATGATAAGTTGTATAGTTAGTTTAAACCTAGAATGGGTGTTGTAGCAAAAATCCGAAGCAAAATGACGGATTTATTTCGATCGGAGTAACACAAGAAACTGTACTTTAAGTTGCTGAAGCGTGGGATGATAAACCCTAGAAATGTGGACTTTGATTTTCTTGACTGTGTAAATGTCAATATGTGGGAAAAATCCAGTCTTCTTCAACTCGAATAGTTTTGTTCTGAATCTACAGAAGCTTATGCTGAACTTACTACTTATTTACTGACCAAAAAAAAAAACTTACTACTTATTTCTATTCGAATCTTAGTTTCTTGGATGCGAATAGATTCTCTTTTAGTGTTCGAGATTAGGACTATGTGGTTGACATGAATATGTTGGCTGATGTGATTGGGGTTGAAAGAGGGAGATATCAACCTATCAATGTGTCTATTGCTGGTGCAACGTTGGAGCTTGTTCAGGATAGAAGGACGGAAGGAAAGATTTCCTATGTAAAAATGAATGCGTCCAACATTTTGCTTCACAAGATAGTGATTAACTGTCTTAGACCAAAATCAACCTCAAAAAAGGCGACGTTTCAAACTTGGAAGCAAAGTTGATGTACGCCATCAATGCCCTAAGTAATTCTCTCTTTCACATACTATTATGTTCCACATGTACAGGGCAATGGTGAAGGACAAGGGTCAACTTGCTTATCCAACTCTTGTGACCAAGTTATTCAGACATTTAAACGTTCAGCCTCCCCGAATTCTTTGTGTTCAAACGTGCAATCAAATGGTGGTGGGACTGAGAATGGTCTCTAAAATGCGTCTGAAAGAACTTACTAAGGCTTTGGAGCAGTTCAAGGAGAAAACCCTTGTCAAGACTCATTCAGTCTCTTCGGCAGCAAAGCGAAAGGGAAAGAGCCCATGGTTGCTCCATCCAAAAAAAGAAGAGCACTCATCATTGAGGATGAAAAGGATGAGGATGATGTCACCATTTCTGCGATGGCATTGAAGAACTTGAGTCGTTCTATTCCAGAATCGACGGAGAAATAGGAAAAAGACAAGAATGAGACAAAACAAAGGATTTGAGAGAGAGAAGATTTGGAGAAAGAAGCAGAGGAGAGAGATACAAAGGAGGAAAAGATTGAAGAAGAAGAAGAAGCAGAGCATGAGGAACACTTTTCTCCACCTAAAGGCATAGAAATAGGGGGGGATCCTAAGAAAAGAGGAACGTCCTCATTCCCTGCCACTAGTGAAGGAGTAAGTCGTTCTTCTGCAGATCCGGAGGACATCTATGCCACTCAATTTCCTAAGGAGGGACATGAGGTTTTATCGCCTAATCTGAGTGATCGTATTGAATTGCCATCATTTGCCAATACTCTGTCTGATCGTGTAGAGGCAAGTACTCAGACAGACAATTTGGCAGAATTTCGCAGAATTCTTGATGTTCTTTTAGAGATGCGAGGCCAGATTTATGCTCTGGGATGCGAAGTACTGTTGGAGAAATCTTTCCAGAATATTTTGAAGCTGACAAAACGTTTCTATTAGTCTAGTCTGGATATTTGCAAATCGACAGTTTAAAGTCTGAAGACTTTATGATCATCGAGACTCAAGACTCAAGACTCAAGACTATTCTCACCGACGGTCTTTCTAATCCAAAGGACGAAGGAAATCCGAGCCAAAGTATATGGTTGAGGATTCGATCCTATCCTCTCGGAGTAGATCCCTTGGTTGGATAAAAATAACGGATTCTTTTATTCGTATCTAGATCGATTGAAGATCCGAAGGTCGACGAAATATTCTTGGAATGTTCTATTCTTGGAAACCAAGATCCCGATTGTATGGGCGAACGGGATTGATGGGCTATCGTCGATTCCTTAAATAGCTCGAATGATCTTCTTAATTGATTCCGTCCAACGGGTAGATTGGAGGAATTCCTTTGGTAAGTGCCAACGGCTATGATGGCATAAAGGAGTATAAAAGGAAGACGTTCTAGTAGTTTTTTTAAGAAGTGTGATCGATAGAAAAATTCCAGAGTCTGAAGAACCTTGATTATTAGTTAATACAGTTTGTGCGAAATTGTATACACAGAGAGTGTTTATACTTGTTACCTTGAGCGAGTGTGGAAGATCATCTACCCCTAGAAGTCAAGGAAGATCAACTCTGTAACATCTCTTTGTTCATAGTGGAATCCAGCCAATAGGCTGTCGGTCGAAGAAGAGTGGACGTAGGCTTGAATCAAGCCGAACCACTATAAACCGCGTGTTAAATTCTCTCTTTCCTTTACTCGGTCTTACGATTGATTATTAATTGTTGCAAATCCTTTAACGGTCTAAGTTTTGTGCAATCATCAAGAAAAATCTTTTATATACCTATTCACCCCCCCTCTAGGTACTTGTACTAGCCATATCAATTGGTATCAGAGCCCGTGTTCTTACTTTATTTGAATTGTTTTACTTCAGAGTAAAAAGATCCATGGCTAGTATGCTAGCACCAGGGCTGGTGGAAGGGCAAAGCAATACCAGACCACCCTACTTTGATGGAAAGGATTACAACATCTGGAAGAACAAGATGAAAGCTTTCCTACGGTCAAAGGATCCTCTGGAATGGGACGTTGTGGAAAGAGGAATCACTCCTACTGCTGCATCAGTATCTGAAAAAGGAAAAGAAACTGTTGAAACCAGCGGAATGTCTCAAGAAGAGATAAACAAGAGACAAGCACTAGATGCAAAAGCAATTTACTCTTTATATTGTGCTTTGTCACCAACTAAATATAACAGAATATCTTCTTGTGTTACAGCAAAAGAAGTCTGGGATAGATTACATATCACCTATGAAGGGACAGATAGAATGAAGGAGACCAGAATTAACATTCTCCTTGGTCAATATGAATCCTTCAAAATGAAACCAGGAGAATCTATAACTGACATGTTTAGCCGTTTTACAGATATTGTCAATGGTCTTGAGAATCAAGGACAAAAAATTTCTGATCCCATGAAGGTGAACAAGCTACTGCGTGGACTCTCCAAGGATTGGAATCATATAAAGACTTCAATAAGAGAGACGCAAAGAATTATGCCACTATCTGTCGACGAGCTGATTGGAACTCTTTAATCTTACGAAGTGGAACGAATTAATGAAGACGAAGATCCAAGAGGTAAGAAATCTATTGCATTAAAATCTAATGATGATTCTGATGATACAGATTCTGAAGAAGATCTAGACGATGAGGAGCTTGCTCTTATGATAAGAAGATTCAGAAAGCTGAATAGAAAAGGAAGAAGGTTCAACTCAAAGAAACAAAGTTTTCGAAACAGCAAACCAAGTTTGTTGATAATGAGGAACCAAACAAAGATGTAGTCTCGTTCGAATGTAAGAAAAAGGGACACATCGACCCAATTGTCCTCTCCTGAAGAAGAAGAGAGGAAAAGCTGAAAAGTCTCGAAAAGCTCTCAAAGCCGAAACCTGGAGCGATACAGAGTGTGAAGAAAGTGATGAGGAATATGCCAACCTGTGTCTGATGGCACAATCAGACTCAGACTCTGGATCAGACTCAGACAGTGAATTTGAGGTCTCTGTCAAAAAGAAGGTAAAGTGGTATCTTGACAGCGGATGTTCAAGACACATGACAGGAGACTCAAATTGCTTCATAAAGCTTATTCAAGTAAATGGTGGAAAAGTTTCATTTGGAGGAAACAACAAAGGAAGCATTGTGGGATTTGGAATCGTGAAAATTGGAAATCTCACAATAAGTAATGTTTCCTTAGTGGAAGGACTCAATTACAATCTTCTCAAAGATCGAGTCAATTGTGTGATAATGGTTTTAAGATCTTCTTTCAAGAAGGAATATGTTCGGAACTAGTAAAGACTCTACTCGAGTCTTTCATGGGTCGAAGGCATGGAAACATCTATCTCTTGGATGTGAAACCTAATGAATCGCAATGCCTAATCTCAATTCAAGACGAAGCAAGCTTATGGCACGAAAGCTTGGTCATGTCAACATGAAGCAATTAGCCAAAATCTCATCAAAGCAGCTTGTTCGAGGTCTACCAAAATTACCATACCAAAAGTCGATTCATGCACTCCATGTATTCTGCGGGAAAACAAAAGGTAAGAAATTCATTTAAGCCAATAAATCATGTCTCTACTAATCATGTACTACGATTGCTGCATATGGATCTCTTCGGACCAACAAGAACCCGAGCATTGGAGGTAAGAAATATTGTCTAGTAATTGTGGATGATTACTCTCGTTTTACCTGGGTATATTTTCTTGCAAGTAAATCAGAAACCTTTTCGCATTTTAAAAAATTTGCTAAAAAGGTTCAAAATGAAAAAGGGTGTGTTATCTCGAGTATAAGAACAGATCATGGAAGTGAATTTGAAAATCAAGATTTTACAAGATTTTGTGATAAATCTGGCTTTAATCATGAGTTTTCGTCTCCATACACTCCGAACACAATGGAGTTGTGGAAAGAAAGAATAGATCCCTTCAAGAAATGGCCGAACTCTTTTAATTGAAAGTAAAATTTCTTCACGATTTTGGGCCGAAGTCGTTTCAACAGCATGCTATATCATCAACGTAGTCTTCCTAAGACCTATTCTAGAGAAAACCCCTTACGAGTTATTCAAAGGTAAGAAGCCTATTGTTTCATACTTTCATATATTCGGTTGCAAATGCTTTATTTTGAAAAATGCAAATGATCGAGTTGGTAAGTTTGAAGAAAGATCAGATGAAGGCATCTTCCTTGGATATTCTACATCAAGCAAAGCCTACGAGTCTATAACAAGAAGAGTCGATCGTGGAGGAATCAACGAATGTCAAATTCCAAGATTCAACGCAAGATGAATCCGAAGATTCGGTTTTGAAGAGTCTCGAACCCTGCTCTAGATCTTCCAAGGCTTACAACTCAAGAAGCATCTCGAGACTTTGGAAGACCAAGATCAAGATGTTCATGAAGATTCAAATAAAGAAAGAGATCATCAACCGAGACAAATCAACCAAGAATCGGAAGCATAAGTCCAGTCATCCTAAAGATCTCATTATCGGCGAAATCAATGAAGGAATCCGCACAGATCAAAAAGGCGTGAAGAATCTAGTCTTTGTGGCTCTCATTTCTAAAATTGAACCAAAAAAAGCATAGAAGAAGCTTTATCTCGATGAAAGCTGGATTGAAGCTATGCAAGAAGAGCTCGACAGTTCAACATTAATGATGTCGGGAATTGACATCTAAACCAAAAGGTAAAAGCGTTATTGGAGCCAAATGGGTATTCAGGAACAAGATGAATGAAAAAGGAAAAGTCGTACGAAACAAAGCAAGACTCGTGGCCAAAGGATATACGCAAGAAGAAGGAATAGACTATGACGAGACTTACGCACCAGTAGCAAGGTTAGAAGCTATTCGTCTATTACTTGCGTTTGCTTGTTATAAAAATTTCAGGTTATTCCAAATGGACGTCAAAAGTGCATTCCTAAATGGGTTTATCCATGAGGAAGTTTATGTGGAACAACCACCTGGATTTGAAGACCCAAAGAAGCCGACTCGGTCTTCGATCGAAAAAGGCCTTGTATGGTTTAAAGCAAGCACCTCGAGCTTGGTATGACAGACTAAGTAAGTTTTTAATACATAATGGTTTTGTCAAAGGTAAAGTAGATACTACCTTATTTATCAAAAAGGAAAACAAAAGCCTTTTACTTGTTCAAATATATGTGGACGATATTATTTTTGGATCCTCTAATGAAAGTCTATGCAAGAAATTTTCAAAGTCTATGCAGGATGAATTTGAAATGAGTATGATGGGAGAGTTAACGTTCTTTCTTGGTCTTCAAATAAAACAATTGAAGGAAGGAACTTTTATTTATCAAGAAAAATATGCTAATGATCTTGTCAAAAAGTTTGACGGAAAAGTGCAAAAAGACCGACATACCAATGTCATGTTCCTTGAAGATAGACAAAGATGAAGAAGGGAAGAAAGTTGATCAAAAGCTGTACAGAAGCATCATTGGATCACTTCTTTATCTTACCGCTTCTAGACCTGACATTTTGTTGAGTGTTTGCATCTGTGCTAGGTTTCAATCAGATCCTAGAGAATCTCATCTCGGTCTTGCGAAACGTATTATCAAATACGTTGCTTCATCTTCAAGCATCGGTCTTTGGTATCCTAAGAAGGGAGACTTTAATCTTATAGGATACTCGCACGAGATCTGGCGGTTGCGAGTCGATAGAAAAAGCACTTCGGGAACTTGCCGGTTGCTTGGAAACGGGAGTGATGATCTTGGTTTTCAAGGAAGCAAAGCAATGTGGCTCTCTCAACAAAAGTTTGAGTATGTAGCTCTTGGAAGCTGCTGTTTGCAAATTCTATGCATAAAACAACAGCTACAAGACTTTGGGATTGAAGACTCATGCACAGAGATCGAGATGTGACAACACCAAAGTAGCGATCAATCTCACCAAAAATCCAATCCTTCATTCAAGAGCAAAGCATATAGAGATTCGACATCACTTCATTAGAGATCATATTCAAAATGGAGAAATCTTGATTCAATTTGTTGATTCAAAGAGTCAACTAGCAGATATATTCACAAAGCCTTTGGAGAAAAATCAATTCAACTTTATCCGTTCCAGACTCAACATTTTGAAGCTTGAAGAAGTTAAAGTCTAGAGACTCACCAACTCTCGACTCTAATCTCTCGAGACTCTAAAACCTCAAACTCGACATTCATGGCTATAGGCGTAAGTTGTTATTTTATCTAAACTCGAAAAGGTATGAACTTTCGTTTAAGATTATTTTGTAGTCTCCGTACACTTGTCTTTTCAAAAGAATTAATTTTGGCAGTTATTGATTTTAAAAAAGGAAGTGTTCGTACACTTTCCTCGTGCCGATTGAACTTCCCTTTTCAAAACTAAGTTATATATATACAGTTTTTCTTCTTCCTAGATCTTCAAAACCCTAAAAGGCACTCTCCTCCCGATCCTATTTTTACTACTTGTTCATCTTTGAGAAAGTGGTCATCTTTTCTTGGGAAAGCAAGTGAAGGAATCTTCCAAACGACAAAGAAAAATGTCTTCTTCGAGGAAATCATCAAGAATCGCAAGCGGGGACCACAAAGAATGGAGAAGGGACCGACACATTTCGATCTCACCGAGGAAGAAGACTTATCAAGTCAGCGACAAAGCCCGATTCACTCTCATCCACGTCATTCATCGCCTTCTACCCCACAAGGTGCAAGTCAACATCTGGAGGAAGAGATAATTGAGGACGCCGACCCTGTAAGAGTCCAAAAACCCTCATTTATCTATAAGCTTTATCGTGCGTTGAAAAGCACCGGTACTCCATTGAACTATATAGATGAATTCCTTAAGGACAAAAATTATGGGAATGAGTATCTTTTTCTGCGGAAAATGGAGGAATTGGGAGTTGCTCCGAAAGGAAAGGCAGAGGACGCACTTGTGAATATTCCAAGTGATCCTCGTTTACCAGGACAAAATCTAATTGAAGGGAACGATGATGACAGAATGTTCCTTGAATTCAAACCTAAAATGGGTGTGGCAGCAAAGGTGAAAGGAAGTTGGATGGATTTGTTCAAATCAAAGGATCAGGAGAATGTGTATTTCAGATTGTTGAAAAGAGGGATGATAAACCCTAGAAGTGTCGATTTTGACTTCTTGGATGCCATCAATATGAACTTAAGAGAAAAGTTCAATTTGCTTCAACTTGAAAAATTTTGCTCCAACACCACGGATGGTTATGCACAATCGACCGCATATTTCTATTCAAATCTCAGCTTTTTAGATGCGAATAGAATTTCATTCAAGTGTACGAGACCGAGTCTACGTGGTAGATGTGGACATGTTGGCAGACATAATTGGAGTTGAACGAGGACGTTATCATCCAATCAAAGTCTCAATCGCCCGTACTTCTCGGAGCTTGTAAAAGATAGGGATACAGAGAAGAAAATTACCTACTCAAGGATCAATGCCATCAACATCGTGCTTCATAAAATTATGATCAACCGTCTCGCATCAAGTCTACATCAAAGACCGCCGTGTCTAATTTCCGAAGCAAAACCGATGTTCGCAATCAACTCGGGACGGAAGTTCTCTCTCCCTCACACCATTTTCTTCCACATGTACAGAGCAATGTTGAAAGACAAGGGACAATTGCCTTATCCAGTCCGGTGACCAAGATCTTTAGACACTTGAACATTGCACCTCCCCACACTCTTTGTGTTCGACCGTGCGATAAGATGGTGATAGGTCTGAAAATGCTGACGAAGATGCGTCTTCAAGAACTTTCCAAGGCAATGGAGAGATTCAAAGTTAAGTCTCCAGTTCCGTCTGCTTCAAAGAGAAAAGGAAAGGAGGCCATTGGAGCCCCATCGAAAAAGAAGAAAAGAAATCTCATCCTGGAGGATGAAGATGAAGAGGATGAAGATCCCACTATCCATGCATTAACAAGAACCAGATGTTCTCGTGCCTCAACCGATTTAACTTCGAAGAAAGAAACAGAGAGAAGAAGAGGAGCAAGCCAAGAACAGAGAAGAAGAAGAGCAGAAAGAAAAGGAGAAAGAAGCTGAAGAAGAAAGAGAAGGAGAGAAAGAAAAGTCTGCAGCTGAATCTGGAGAAAAAGGAAATCAAGATATAGAAGAGCATGATCATCACTCTTCCCCTTTTGATGTCCTAGAGACAGGGGAGTTGGCGAGCAAGAAAGGTCTACGCCTCATGCCGCCGATAGTGAAGGTATAAGAGACTCTCAAGAAGACCCAGAAGAAGTTCAGGTTTCTCAATTGCCTGAAGAAGGACACGATACATCGACTCCAAATCTGCAAGATTATACTGAAGCACCATCGTCGCATTCATTCCATCTGAGAAAGCAAATGCGAGCACACAGACGGACAATACAGCAGATTTTCGTCGTATTCTTGATATTCTTCTGGAAATGCGGGGACAAATTTATGCTCTGGACTGTGAAATTCAAACCATGAAGAAAGCCGGACAAGAATCTTCAGTTACCCTGGAGGACAAAATGAAAGACCTCGCTCTACAACTTCAAGCCAATGCCAAAGGAGAGGAGGTAGCTCAACTAAGGGAAGACTTGAAGAGGATAGAAGGCATAGTCCAATCTATGGGAGATTTCCAGATCGTACGCATTCCCAAGCAGACCTGACTCATTTCTCATCCTTTTTAATGATGACAAAAAGGGGGAGAACCAATTTGAACCAACAACCAACAACTTTTAAAGTTTGACTTTAAATTTGTTTGTGGTTATGTTTGTTTTTGAGTTTGACTTGAGTGAACTTGGGTGTGAATTTGAATTTGATCGAATTGGTGTGGATTGAGATGCTTGACTGGTTGCATTTATATCAAGTGTTGTTATATGGTATTACTCATGAAAGACTAACCAATTTTCTGTGGATGCAGAGTCTGGTTGATTTATTAATCTTTATGAGATAGCCATATTACTTGAGAAATGTTGTTGCAGGTCAAAGTTGTTCAAATCTACAAGAAAGTTTTGTCACCATCAAAAAGGGGGAGATTGTTGGAGAAATCTTTCCATAATATTTTGAAGTCGACAAAACGTTTCTATTAGTCTAGTCGGATATTTGCAAATCGACGAGTTTAAAGTCCGAAGACTTTATGATCATCGACTCAAGACTCAAGACTCAAGACTATTCTCAATGACGGTCTTTCTAATCCAGTGACGAAGGAAATCCAGAGCCAAAGTATATGGTTGAGGATTCGATCCTATCCTCTGGAGTAGATCCCTTGGTTGGATAAAAATAACGGATTCTTTTATTCGTATCTAGATCGATTGAAGATCCGATGGTCGACGAAATATTCTTGGAATGTTCTATTCTTGGAAACCAAGATCCGATTGTATGGGCGAACAGATTGATGGGCTATCGTCGATTCCTTAAATAGCTCGAATGATATTCTTAATTGATTCCGTCAACGGGTAGATTGGAGGAATTCCTTTGGTAAGTGCCAACGGCTATGATGGCATAAAGGAGTATAAAAGGAAGACGTTCTAGTAGTTTTTTTAAGAAGTGTGATCGATAGAAAAATTCCAGAGTCTAAAGAACCTTGATTATTAGTTAATACAGTTTGTGCGAAATTGTATACACAGAGAGAATTTATACTTGTTACCTTGAGCGAGTGTGGAAGATCATCTACACCTAGAAGTCAAGGAAGATCAACTCTGTAACATATCTTTGTTCATAGGGGAATCCAGCCAATAAGCTGTCAGTGCAGAAGAGTGGACGTAGGCTTGAATCAAGCCGAACCACTATAAACCGCGTGTTAAATTCTCTCTTTCCTTTACTCAGTCTTACGATTGATTATTAATTGTTGCAAATCCTTTAACGGTCTAAGTTTTGTGCAATCATCAAGAAAAATATTTTATATACCTATTCACCCCCCTCTAGGTACTTGTACTAGCCATATCAAGTACAGAACTTGCAAAATGCATGTCAAACCTCTTCAGTTTCTTTGCATGATCAGATCAATTCCCTTGCTATTCAAGTTCAAGAAAATGCTAAGGGTGAAAATGTGGCGCAATCGAAGGAGGATTTGAAGAAGCCGGAAGGGATTATCCAGTTAATGGGAGATTTCCATCTTGTTCGTGTTCCCAAGTAATCTTAAGGCCATTCTCTTTTCATCTCTACATTTTTAATGATGACGAAAAGGGGGAGAGATGTGGTGCGGATTTGATTTTAAACTTTGAACTCACTTTTTGAACTTTTGTGTCGATTATGTTTGATTGACTTGACTTTTGTGTTTGGTTGTTTGGATTTGGATTTGACTGTTTGAACATTTGTTTATCTTAAGCACTATTGATATCTCATGGCTTTGCTCATTTACAGAACTAACATATTTTCTGTGGATGCAGATTCTCATGATATCTTCATGGTTTTGAAGTTGACAAAACGTTTCCGTCAGTCTAGTTTGAAGACTTGCAAACTCTACTATCAAAGTTTGAAGACCTCCGGACTGCCAGACTCAAGACTCAAAGTCTATCCTCATTGATAGTTTCTAAGACCGTCGAAGAAGGCTTATTCGAAACGAAGTATTTCGTTAAGGATTTGATTTTGTTGATTGAAGAAGATCTCTTGGCTGGATATAGCATTTCGGAATCCATTATTCAAATCAAGATTGATTCAGACATTTTGGATCCGTTGATTGGCGAAGTATACTTGGAATGTTCTACTTATGGAAACCTAGATCCTGATTGTATGGGCGAGCAGGATTGATGGGCTATCATCATATTCCTTAAATAGCTCGAAGATCTTCCTAATTGATTTTGTCCAATAGGTAGATTGGAAGAATTCCTTTGGTAAGTGTCAATGGGTGTGATGGCATAAAAGAGTATATAAGGAAGACGTTCCAGTTGTTCAAATGTGTGCACGATAGAAAAATTCCAAAGTCTGAAGCTCCTTGTTCTTTGTCAATTAAATTGTTGAGCGAAATCTTGTACGCAAAAGAGAGTTTATATCTTTGAGAGACCTTGAGGAAGTGTAGCGAGTCTCTACACTTGTGGAATCAAGGAAGAGCTTTTCTCGTAACAACTCTTTTGTTCATAGTGGAATCCAGCCGGTGGGGCTGTCGGTGTGGAAGAGTGGACGTAGGCTTGGATTAAGCTGAACCACTATAATCTCTGTGTTCATATTCTCTTCTCTACGCTCTTTTACTTTGATCATAGCTCATTTTATTTACAAGAGACGAATTTCCTTTTCATAATCTATTGTTGATTAGTGTTGCACACTTATCTCGAGAAATTTTTTTTACGCCTATTCACCCCCCTCTAGGTGCTCATACTAGCTTTCACAAAAGTAAATTCATGTTTTAGTTGAAGTAGGGCACTTTCATTTTTAGGTTATACATACAGACATCCAACTTGTGTTCGGCATTACATCCTAGAGTAAATAAAAGAGTGTTAAAAGCCGTGAAATCTTATGATGAAATTTGGTGTATTTCTCAATAAGATTCAAATACTTTTTCGTAAGAAATGGCTGCTTATAATTGGGGTGTATGATCAATATTAAAAGGATTTGAGTGATCAAAATATGATTATAATATTCATTATATCACTTGATAAATGTTGAAATTTGTATTGTTCTTCCAGCGAGTGTAGGTCATCTCACACACTTATCTGTACAGCAATTTGCCAGTGGAGCCTTGTCAATGTCAACTATCTCTTGGATCGATTTTCTTTTCTGTTGATCGTTTATATCCTTAAAACTCCAACACACAAGTCCATAAGTGGGAAAGAAAAAAAATTAAAAGAAGGATAAGCATATCTAATTGAAAAAGTTTCACAACGGGCTGATTAATGCTCAACCTTATTAAGAAAGCACACAATCATTACAACATTATTGGAGAAGAAATGCCACAGACAATTATTTAGATATCAATCACTCTAAACTTCTTCCTCCTATTAAAATAGCAGGAAATAACATTACAACAATATCAATATATGGAATTATATCATATGTATTATTAATTACTTTCACCCATGGGTCACTGTTGGCACGCTGTGAAGAACCACCGTCTCCACCGTGAGGCCTGGCCCAAAACCGAAGAGGACGCCCCACTCCAACCCCTCGCCGGGGGTCGCAAGCCCTTCCTCCGCCGACTTCCTTCGCATCTCATCGAGGATGAACGAGACGCACGCGCTCGACATGTTCCCGTACTCTCTGAGGACGTGCCTCACAGCTCGGAGCCTCTCCTTTTTCAACCCTAGCTTGGCCTCGATTTGATTGAGTATGGCCAGGCCACCAGGATGAGGCACCCAAAAGATGGAGTTCCAGTCACTTATGCCGAGCGAATCGAACGCCTCTTTCAAGCTCTTCTCGATGTGGTCTGCGATCAAATGGGGGACCCTGTCCGATAACCCGAAGGTGAGGCCAACGTCGCGCAGTTGACCCTCAATGGCGCCCTCAGAGTTTGGCAAAACGGTCTCCGCAGTCCACACGAGTTGGAATATGGGCCTCTCAGCAGGGATCTCTGGGTCGGACCCTATGATGAGCGCAGCCGCTCCGTCCCCAAAGATGGCCTGGCCTATAAGGTTGGCAAGGTTCTCGCGAGACGGGCCTCGGAAGGTGGTGACGGTGATCTCGAGAGCGGACGATGAGGACGCGAGCGCCGGCATTGTTCTCGGCAAGGTCCTTCGCAACACGGAGGACGGTGCCACCAGCAAAGCAGCCCTGGTGGTAGAGCATGACCCGCTTGACGGAGGGGCGAGGCCGAGAAGGCGCATGAGCTGGTAGTCGGCACCGGGCATGTCGACGCCGGAGGTGGAGCGAAGACTATGTGGGTGATCTTGGACTTGGGTTGGCCCCATTCCCGATGGCCTTCAACGCCGCCTCCTCACCGAGCTTTGGGATGGTGTCGATGATTATGTCCTGGCGTGGGTTGAGCGAAGGGTCGTCGTACGAGCAAATCTCAGGGTGTTTCTCCATAAGCTCCTCGGTCAAGTGCATGTAACGCTTGTGGATCATTGACTTGTCACCTGCAACGTTCCCATTTTACTTTCCAAGAACAACGTTGACATGCGTGCATTTGAGATTTTCTTTGTTCATTTTTTTTTTTTGGGCATATAGTAATAAAGAATTTGCATGGCTAGCTAACATGTACTACTCAATAACCTTTTCTTTCGACCATTCTAAGATTGTTAAGAATGATTGCAGATTCATTACGAAACGAAGCAAACTATAGTAATGCAATTTGTCCACCAATAAGATCCAAAAAGAAAGATAGTTAGATTTTCTTAAAGGGTGTAATAAGCGAAACACATCATATATATTTCATGAGAAAAAATAAACTGTGAAGTTAGGATAAGGATACTCTAAACTTGAATATATATATATTTTGTAGCTAGGGCAATCTGGAGAAAAAGTAAACTATGAAGTTAGGATAAGGATACTCAAAACTTAATATATATTTTGTAGGTAGGTCCTTCTAGAGTGTGGCTCACATATGCGGATGAACTTCTGCTTGAGGGCCGTCATGTGCTCGCTCTTGGTCATGCGGAAGTAGTAGTGTGGGTACTCGGCCTGGTACACACAGTTCGCCGGATTCGCCGTCCCAATAGCGAGGATGGTTGCTGGCCCCTTGGCCCGCTGGTTCTCGCGGATCTTCTCGACAGCACCCATCTATCTCAGACCTGCGTCCGAAACTTTGGAGCTTCAATGTAACCCCTTTTTGTATTGCGGATAGATTGAAGTTCAAAGTGAAGTTGAGACACCACAACTTTGTTCGGCTGTGAACTTTTGCAGCCCATTGCCTTGCCTTTTATAGATGCGAGGTGGGCAAGCTGGAACTTCGTTTTTTCTCTTGAGGCACTGACGTTCCATGCATAATTATTGACTAAATTTAATGTAAAGGCTCGTCGAAAGAAAATCTTCCACGTGATTGACTATGTTGATTTGATGGTTGGTATTGTATGCTTTCTTTTTTTATTTAATTAATCAATTAGGTTGAGATACATTTAAAAGTCACCGGATCGTGCGTAATAAACCTTTCGTTGTGATCCCAGAACCTCTAATTATCAATGGATGCAGAAGTTTTGTTCGATTAGTGGTGTTTGGTGGGACCAGATGAGGAACAGATTGGTCATTTTCCCGAGAGATTGAGCTCAATGCTTAAGCAGGAAAGTTAAGTCGCGAGGCCTTCTTATTAGTATCATTCACGAGGTCTTATTATTATCTTGAATAATAATGTAAGCATCATGAAATATCTTGAATAAGACCGATAGACAGATTGACAATGGACCACCAATTAACTGGGAAAATTATCCAAAAAAAAATTAAGCAGACATAAAAATAAAAAACACACACACACATACACACACAAAAAAAGGAGGGAAAAATAAAGGAAAACTTAGGTGAGGGGGATTGTAGCCCTCGCTGCTGCAGACAAACCATTGCTGAGACGATGGTGGGGGAATGGTTGATGAGGGCCAATACGCTGCAGTTGGCGAGGGTCGTTATAGCAAGGCTTAGCAACTCTCTCACCATTGTCCTTATGTCATATAAGATCCTGTGCTGCTTGTCGGCCCTCTTTGTAGTTGGTGAGGGGTCGTTATAGGAAAGACAGTTGATGATGACCGATGTCTCTAGCTTGGGACAAGAAAAACTCATCAATAATAAATTTTAGAAACGTCAACTTAGTCTCCGAAAAATTTTCAGAGATTCCGAGATTTTTACGGAAAATCGTTTCGGACGTCACGAAAAATTAATGGAAATTTGGATTGGCCGAACTGAAGAAATTCTCGACTTGCAAACTAAGCTACATGGCGAAAGGGGCTTGTAGAAATTATGTGGGCTTTTTCTACATCAAATTTGGACATCAAATGGAAGAATTTGGATGGAAATTGAAGCCATTTGTTATGAAATTCGTGTGCCCCGTTCCATTCCTTATGATCTTTGGACCATTTCAAGGTCGTGAAGAGTGCGAAGTGTGGTTCATTGTGTGATCAGAGAATATATACGCCAGAATGAACCTTGGGGATCAAGTTTGGAAAAATAAGGGCAAGGAGGCCCTCCATCGCCCCCTCATCTCTATCCTCTCCCTCACTCTCTCTCTTACCATTGGTCCTCTCTCTTTTCCTTTCGACCGCCCCCACCCCCCCCTAAACCGAACATCTCTCTCTTCTCTGCTTCTGGTTTTGTTTCCTTTGATTTTTCCTTTTTGTTGTTCTTCATTTGAAGCTGCCCATCCACCGACCCTCCGTCTCTCTCTCTCGCTACCATCCTCGTCCATGTGTCTTCGATAGTCAACGACGAAGCCTTTCATTGACCCAAGCCCACTGTCTAGAAGACGTCCACCGAATGCTCAATTTCTGTGGCCCATAAACGCTGCAACACCGAAATTTCTGCTTCTTTCCCTGTCCAGCAATTGCTACACGTTCGGTCAAACTGTGAATCATCCTCATCGATTTGTTGACCCAGCAAACCCACCGAGCGAAGCTCCTCCATGCACGCGTCTTCAACCGAGCAAAGCCCGAAGCAGCTCCATTCTTCGCCCGCGTCTTCATCAGCTTGTGTCTTTTGCTCGGTCAATTGCCCGACTTCAACAACGTTGATTCCAGCAAATCTCGAAGACCCAGCAAGCTGCTCCCTTCGTCCGCGTTACCTCTCTCCTTCGGCGAACACTCCACTCCGTTGAAGCCTTGCTCGACGCCAGCTGAAGGCTACCGAATTCCCCAGCTCGAAGACCAGCGAAGCCACACGATTTCAGCCGCCCGTTTCCTCTCCTGCGTGACTTCACTTCAGCGGGCCATCATCACGTGGGCTTCTTCAGCAACCGTGGATCCCAGCGAGTCAGCCGACGGTTGGGCTCTCCTTCAGCCCACGTGATCCACAGAACCAACTGCTTCTTTGGGCCTTCTTCTTCAGCCCGTGAAGCCAGCGAAGTTCAAAGTCCAGCAGCCCACTTCGCAAGCCCAATTCAGTTTTGTTTCAGCCCAGTCTTGAAGCCCGGATCAAGCTCAGCCCAAGAATTCTAGCAGGCCCAAGCCCAGATATGTCTGTGGGCTTGTAAAGTTTCTTGGCCCGGCCCGAGAAATTGAATTTTTAGTATTTATTTATTAATTTTCAAAATTTATTTAATCAGGCATTATGCCGTATAAGATCCTGTGCTGCGCTGCGCTGCTTGTCGGCCCTCTTTGCAGTTGGTGAGGGGTCGTTATAGGAATGACAGTTGATGATGACCGATGTCTCTAGCTTGGGACAAGAAAAACCCATCAAGAATATCTCTCGCTATATAAGATCACGTGCTGCTGTCTAGTCCTTATTCCTTGATTTGACTTTTTTATAGGTTCAATTTTTCTCCACAAAAATAACAATGTTCATATTCCAATTCTTTTTCTTGTTCTAATTTTAATTCTAAGTCTATTTAATGAATATGTTTCTATTTGATTTAAATAAATCCAAAATTAATCCTTTTTAAATATTTCTAACTTTGAGTTCTCATTATTTTTTTCCCATTACATAAATAATTTTATGACGTTGGCTATTGTCATATAATGTATTTTAAAAAGTATAATTACCCCTTGTTTTACTTTTTCATTCATTCGGATATGTTCCCCTATCTTATTCGGATCTCCTTTTCTTCCAAAAAGAGGGAATGAAAAGGATCTTCCTCGATGGATTTCTCTTATTCCTCTTTAGTTTTCTTGGTTTCTAAAGTTGAATTTTTTAACAAAAATGAATAAAATTGATGTGTCAATTATATAGATTAACAGTGTCGACTTACCTAAATCTAATAACTATTAATTTTAGGATTGGCATCCTCTAAAATCAGAAGGCACCTTATGAGCTCATCCAAAAAAAAAAAAAGAAAAAAAGAGAGAAACAAAACCATAAAGTCTAAAGAAATTCACTCAACGAGCAAATCTCTCTCAAATTAGAGGTCGCCAGAGGTCGGTGACTTCCGATTTTGACGCTGTGGCCTCTACTGGGGCGAGGGTAAAACATAGAGAGTTCTTTTTTTGGTAAGGAAAACAAAGAGAGTTTGAGTGTTGTAGAGTTGGAGAAACGGTACGAGGGAATAGTGGGGCAAATGGAGGGTCGTCGTGCTGGCTGTGACGGGCGGTGGTAGTGCGGTCACGTGACTTGTCGTGGCGGCGATAAGCGATGTGCCGACGAACGGAGAAGAGAGAAAGGGTAGGGCGTCCGTGTCTATGTTATGTGATGATAGGGGAGGGCTATGGAGCACCGCCCAAAATGCCCTGCCTCGCCCCTTGTTTACTTTTAGCCATAAAGAATTATTTTATTTTGTTTTATTTAAAAGGTTTTCGGCACGAAATACTACGAGGAAACAATTCCTCTTAAAGTGTAAAAATGAAAAATAAAAATAAAAATAAAACCCTAAGAACAATCTCTTCTTGCAAGTCTTACTTGAAAAGGAGATGCAAGTTTATAAAGTCTCACATTGACTAATTTGCAAAGGCCTGAGGTTGTTTGGCTCTATAAAATCAACCCGTTAAAGCCATTCTTCTTCTTTGTCACATCAACGACCACATTAGCTTATCGTGCCATGTCACCATTCCCTAATCTATTTATTTATTAACTATCAATTCCATACCATCAATTGATTAGACTATTGATGTCTTTATCAAGACAAATCCATGGGACGCCTGTTTTTATTATCTTTTCTCCAAATTTCAATTGATTTATGTTACGTCATCCTAAATTTAAAGAGTGATTTTCAAACACGATTGAGAATTTCTCCATATCCCTCTTGAATCTCCATAATTTTTTGTAAATTCATCCTAAAGATACATTGATTTTGGTCATATTTTGGTCGAATTCGAACTGAACGATGACAGTCAATTCCTCCGTCCCAGTCGACTGATGCCAGGTAAGCGTCGCCGGGATATTCCTCCCAGCAGGAGACGAAACTGGTTTTGCTTGTACTCTAGTCAACCCGGGACTTCCAAGTACACGACGTGGTCCAATCTCTTTAGGTCCCTTGTGTTGTCCCAACAACCCTCGAAAAAAAAAAAAAAAAAAAAACAGTTTCTTTTGTGTTGTTTTTTCTTTTGCGTTCAGTCATTATTCAAAATCAAAACTGGGAATGCTCATTGCTGTCGGAACTTCTCTCAGTATTCACGTCGACACTTTGACACTTCTTTCCTTTGCTTGAAAGAAAGTGGAAAGTTAGCTTAGTTGACTAGAGGGTTCTCTTTGTTTTGGGCTGTGAACATCGCAATGAAACTTGCCGTGTGCAACTTAAAACCTCGAAATCGGTTGGTGATCTAGCTTTTTTTTACCCTTATGAAGACCAATGTCTACTTAAAAAAAGTAAATAAATTTATGTACGCACTTGTCGAATAGCTTCTGCAATACACGGATGGTTCTTCCCTTGCCAATAAGATCTCTAAAGTATCCAATGGTGTTTTTTACTTTTGACTTTCATTCCGTTTTGGGTCACTACTTGCTTGAGATTCATTGAATGATCCAAGGACTGGTGAGATATCAAACGTAATGATCCTAGCTTTGGACTTGCAAGCCCACCCTAATTTGATTGCCTCTCTTGTTGTTTCGGGATAAATACACTAGAAGTGCCGAGAGTTGTGTACGGTGCTCATTTTAATGCCAAACTGAAGAACAAACGATCACTTAAATGTCAATAGTGAAAAATTCTGGCCAAATTGATTACGTTGCATTTATAATTAAAATTATAATATGACTAGGCAATTTTTATTTCAAAAGTTCAGTCCACGTGGCATTTCCATGTGGTATGCTTGGCGTTGAAGTGATCACTTCAAACAAAATTTGACACTCAAATGATCACTATTTACAACTTTAGACAATGTCATTTAGGTGTTATGTGCTGAATAGGCACACCGGTGAGCCATGTAGGACTGAGAAATTAATAAAATATTACCATAATTTTTTGCACTTCTAGTGTATTTACCCATGTTGTTTCTCGAATATTCTTGACAAATTGAGTCATAAGTATGAATATAACTTTAAAGTGAACCAAAATGAAGAAATTATCAAGAAAGAGATTTTTCTAATCATTATTATGATAAAAAGATATTTTGCACCATTTTCTAATATGTACAACTTTTAAGACTTAAAAAAGATAAAAATGGACAGAAATAGACTTCTACAACAAAAAGTTGCCGACTTCAACCCCCAAAAAAGAAGAAGAATAGAACTTTGATTCCTCGTATCCTTTATATTCACTTTTGCATCTAATTGAACCATTTTGTAAGATCATTGCAAACTATTTTGAGTACTTGAATCGTCAATGAAGGCTTTGTTTAATATTTAAATTTTCTGGCACTCCCCCTGAACACATAAGCCTGGACTTTGGTTTAAGATTAAGCTTGCAAATATACAACAATAAGGCAAATAAGTGGCCTAAAAATATATGAATTCAAGACATCTTGCTCTAGCATCATGACATATCTTTCTTTATACATCATGGATTGCACATTGTATCCGGCTCACATGCACCACATTTTTGTCACCCTATTAAGAGTAGTCTAAGGCTCTTAACGTCCTTGCTATAACTGTTGAAGATGAGATATTACAGCACATAAAGAGCTCAAAGACCCCAAAAGAGGCCTAGGATAACTTGGTAATACTATTCACGAGGACGAATGATGCCAAGTTACAATGATTAGAAAACGAGCTCCTCTCAATTTCACAACAAAATATGACGATAAGTCAATATTTTTCAAAGGTTAAATCTATTTGTGAAGAAATTTCAAAAGTTAAACCCTCGAAATGCCATCTCTAAGAAAAGAATGAGAATAATGATAATTCACGAATTAAGGCTAGAATATAATGGTACTGTTACGGCCACCCGTGGATGGGTAAGCAAGCCACCTCTAATTGAGTTAGAGAATATATTAGCGAACCAAGAGGCCTTAGATAGGGATATGTCTAATGTCTCGGTTAAGGAGGATGAAAGTGCCCTCTTCAGTAATAAAAGAAGGTTCAAGGGCTAGAATAGAAAAAAGCAGGCACAAGAGATGGCAAACCATGGAAATATCATGGAGATTGGCGGAGGCAACCGGAAGAGAAGGGTTATCAACCAGGGGGAGCTCGTCAAGATCACAACAATGATGACAATGAAGACAAGAGCAACAAAAGGTGTAGCAATGGAGCTATGTTTGTGGCAAGGTATGACATATTGCTAGAGTTTGTTGGAATAGGTGGGAAGAAGGAAATGTCGTCATTGCTTGCAAGAAGGAGATTGAAAGCGAAGAAGAATGAGACTTTCAAGCACCTATTGTAGTGAAGGATCAAGAAGAGCTTGCAACCGCTTGTATAATTGAGTTGGATAAATCGATAGGTTCTATCACGACCCTGAATAAGAGCAAGCCAAGGGAAAACTCGAAGAAGCAACTAACAATGCAAACAAGCAATAGTGAAAGGAAATTGCAAAAGAGATGCAAGAGATGATAAATAAGCTGAAAATTGAGAAGGAAAAGATGGAGAATATGTTGAAGAAGAGGGACGAGATGCTGAGAAAGAAGGACCGAGAGCTCAAGGAAAAATCCCAGGTAGGATGGAAGCCTAGCTTGAGTAGATAAACCGTTAGAAAATCCCATTCCACTATATCGTATGCCTTCCGCATGTCCATTTTTAAGATCGTCGGAAAATTTCTTCGTCATTTCCATATCTTTATCTGATGGAAAATCTCGTGGACCATGAGGATGTTGTCCTGGATTTGTCATCCAGAAACAAAAGCGGTTTGTTCCATAGATATTAGGTCAGGTAGTAAGGGCTTCAGCCGATTGGTGAGGACTTTGGATATGATTTTAAAGGCGTAATTGCATAGGCTAATGAGACGGTAATGGTCCAGAATTTTGGGTAGTGGTATCTTTGGTATCGAGTTACAATAGTCTTATTGTGGTGCGGGGGAGCACACCTAATTGAAAGGAATTTTGAACTGAAAGGAATATCTCATCCTGAAGTGTGTCCTAGTTAGATTGGTAAAACAAACCGTTCAAACCATCCTGGCTCGGGGCTTTTGTAGTCCCAACTGAAATGTTGCAAGGTGAACCTCATATTTAGTGACCTTAGCTGTTAGAATGGAATTCAAGTCATTGGTAACTATACTTGGGGATTGAGCAAGGATGGGTTCGTAGTTGCGGTAGCCCACTGTTTTGTAGAGGTTAGAGTAGAAATCCTGCATCATCTCCTTCAAAGTCTCCTCTTCTCTCACCCATCTTTGGTTGCCATCCAGTGGCATTCTTATTCTATTCCTTTGTCTTCTCTGGATGGTAGTTGCATGGAAGAATCTTGTGTTCTTGTCGCCTCATTTCAGCCAATTAAACCTTGACCTTATAACCCAATATTGCTTCTCTTGCTGCCAAAGTTTCTATATCTCTATCTTGATTTTGGTTGCTATCGTTTTATCATATTAAGAATTAGTTTGATTTGTAATCTGTTGTAGCTGAAGTTGCAAGTCTGATATTCTGTTTTTGGCCTTGGAGAACTTTTCGAGACTCCACGGGGTAAGTGCTTTGAACTAACAAACTTTAATTTATGTGGCAGATCAGAACCATAGCTGGTTGCAATGTGCCATGTGTTGGTAATAATCATCATGCAGTCCAAATCTTGTAACCAAAACGCTTCAAAGATAAATGGCCTACGTCTTCTGACTAGAATGACTTCAGTATTTAATAGTAAAGGATTATGGTCCGACCCCACTGCTGGTAAAGCAAACACCTCAGCTTCCGGGAAGGTGAGTCGCCTATCCAGATTGTAGAGAACCCTATCCAATCATTCCTTAACAATGTCATCACCCACACGATTATTTGTCCAACTGAACGCGCACCCCTTACTCTCCATGTTGATTAAGGAACAATCATGTAGTACCTCTCGAAAGGAGTTCATACGGTGAAAATCTGCTAACCTTTTGCCAACCTTCTCCCAATGATAGGTTATCTCGTTAAAATCACCAGCACAAACCCAAGGTGAAGAATTGGAATTTGCAATTTGTCAGAGGTCATTCCAAAGCTGTTGTCGAAGCTGAAACACAGCTGGTGCATGGACATAAGTCACACGTATAGGTATGTTGTTCCTTGAATCAATGCATATCAAATCTATGAGGTCCCGTTGTGATTGAACCACACTGAGAGAGATGTGTGCCTACCAGAATATGGCCAGACCCCTCGCCGAGCCAATAGGATTAACCAAATAAAAATTTGTGAATTTGAGCCACCACTATAGTTTTGTGAGCATCTCCGGTCTATTCTTGGTCTCCATCAAAAACACAAGATCGGGTCTTTCCTTGGCCACGAGGGCCTTAAGAGCTTGAACTGTTAGGGAAAAACCCAGACCCTGACAGTTCCAACTAACAAACTTCATTTTTCTGTTGGTGGCTTTTGAGGGCAAGCCACCTCAGCCCATTTGCTATTCTCTTCTACAGTGAGTATCGAAGTGTCCATTAGTTGGGTTTCATCCAAATCCTCTATAATATGAGCTCTAGACTCATATGTGTTATATCTTTTTAATTTCTTGGAAGTTCCTACTCTAGTCGGTAGTCTTGATTGCTTCATTTTTTTGGGTATTGGGACGTCCGTGTGCTGATCTTGTATGTATGTATGTATATGTTGTGTTTCGATTATTAGACCCTATAAGAAAGTCTTAACTATCTTTCTTTTTGGATCTTACTGTGGACAAATTGCATGACTACAATTTGCTTCTTTGCGTGATGAATTTGCAATCATTCTTAACAATCTTAGAATGGTTGAAAAAAAGATTGTCATATAGTATATGTAAGCTAGCCGTGCAAATTCGGAATTACTTTCATGGCATGCATGTCAACGTTGTCCTTAGAAAGTAAAATCAACGTAAGGGAACGTCGCAGGTGACAAGTCAATGATCCACAAGCGCTACATGCATTTGACCGAGGAGCTTATGGAGAAACACCCCGAGATCTGCTCGTACGACACCCCTTCGCTCAATCCACGCCAGCACATAATCATCGACACCATCCCAAAGCTCGGCGAGGAGGCAGCGTTGAAGGCCATCAAGGAATGAGGCCAACCCAAGTCCAAAATCACCCACATCATCTTTTGCTCCACGTCCGGCGTTGACATGCCCAACGCCGACTACCAGCTCATGCGCCTCCTCGGTCGGAGCCCCTCAGTCAAGCATGTCATGCTCTACCACCAGGGCTGCTTTGCTGGTGGCACTATCCTCTGCATTGTGAAGGACCTTGCTGAGAACAACGCCGGTGCCTGCGTCCTCGTCGTCTACTCTGAGATCACTATCACCATCTTCTGAGGCCCGTCCGCTGAGAACCTTGCCAACCTTGTCAGCCAGGTCATCTTTGGGGACGGAGCGGCCACGCTCATCATAAGGTCCAACCTGGAGATCCCTGTTGAGCAGCCCATATTCCAACTCGTGTAAACTGCGGAGACTATTTTGCCAAACTCCAAGGGTGCCATCGAGGGCCAACTGCGCGACGTTGGCCTCACCTTCGGGTTATCTGACAGGATCCCACATTTGATCACAAGCAACATGAATAAGAGTTTGAAGGAGGCGTTCGATTCGCTCAGCATAGGTGACTGGAACTCCATCTTTTGAGTGCCTCATCCGGGTGGCCCGGCCATACTCAACCAAATTAAGGCCAAGCTAGGGCTGAAAAAGGAGGGCTCCGAGCCGTGAGGCACGTGCTTAGAGAGTATGGGAACATTTCGAGTGCGTGTGTCTCGTTCATCCTTGCTAAGATGCAGCGGAAGTCAACAAAGGAAGGGCTCACGATGACCGGCGAGGGGTTGGAGTGGGGTGTCCTCTTTGGGTTTGGGCCAGGCCTCATTGTGGGGACGATAGTGCTTCGCGGCGTGCCAACAGTGACCCATGGATGAAATTACTTAATAATCTATATGATAAGAAATTAATTGACATTCTTCAAATGTTATTTCCTGCTTTGTTGGGAAGACGGTTTCGAGTTTGAGTGATTGATATCTAAATAATCGTATGTGGAATTTCTTAATCATTAATGTTGTAATCATTGTGTACATTCTTAATAAGGTTGAGCATTAATCAACCAGTTGTGAGACTTTTTCAATTAGATATGCCCATCTTTCTCTTAATTTTTTTTCTCACTTATGAACTTATGTATTAGAGTTCAAGGATATAGACCATAAGTGGGAAAAGAAAATCAATTTAAGAGATAGTCGATAGTAATAGAGCTTTATAAGATATATGTGTCAATTATGTTAGAGAAGTTCTACACTGAAAATTGAAACGATGTAGAACATTTAATCTATCATAGTCGAGGTGTGCAACTAGATCAAGTCTACCCGAGAACTGGACTGGCCCACCTGGAAAACAAGTTTAGGAACCAGTTCCCATTGAAACTAGTCTAAGAACAGGTTTCCAATATTCAAAACCTCTTTGAATTGGTCTAAGAACTAAGTCCAAGTGAATACCCACCCAGGAACTGGATCGACCGGATCGGTTTTGGAACCAGTTCTATGAGCCCAAAAGTCCAATACCTATCTTTCTTTCCCTTGATTTCTAATATTAAAATTGTGTTTTTCCTCTAGCACGGCACTCATCTTTTGTCATTCATCTTCCTCGCTCACTTCCCTCCTATGACGGCTCACGATCGTACCGTCCATCACCGGCTTATGGTCGCATTGTCCTTCACATAGGATTTTTGCTTTACCTCATGATGCTTGTTTATGATAATTAGCATTGTGAATTCTTAATCTCATTTAGTCAAAAATTTCATATATTTATTTATTACGTGTGCTTAATGTTTCAATACAAAATTGTAAGTCGTATAGGATATTGAGTGGTTACAAAATAGGTTTCAATGGAAAATAGGGTTGACCTTAGAATAGGACCAGAAAAATAAGGTGGTTACAAAATAGGGTACAATGCAAATAGGGTAGAGTACATAATCCAAAAAAGGGAAACCAATTGAAATAAAGTCAGATATATGGTCCAAGTCTAGAACCTACCCACCCTAGATATAATTAGCTCATAACTAATTAACTTAAACTTTTTATTTTATTTTAATGAAGGTGGGTTCGACTGGATATGTTAATGGGCTCAGACTTGGCTACCTCGGTGAAACCAAGGAATTTGTTTGGCATGGTACCATAAATGTGAATTCCTACCAAGAGTGCTAATTTGTTTTGTAGGATTGGGATTGCAACAACAAATCAAAAAACAAAACCCGAGGCAAAGTATTGGAGGAATTGTAATTGTATTACTATGATTTTTTTACACGTACATCGCTTTATTTATAATGCTAGAAAGAAAGGTGAAAAACAGGGGAAAAAATATACAAGATTCATTTTCCTATTTTTCCATACCAATTATGGATTGACTGAACCAATTACTCCATAATCAGAATCAGTATCACAATCATATCAATCTACATCTCCAATAATATCAAACCGTTTCTCCAACATGAAAGGCAGGTAACTAATTTACTGCAAATCATTGTTATATTGTGGGGAAAGTAAACAAGAAAGACCAACATGGGCTTATTGGCCCAATGGTTTCAGGCTACAAAGGGGCTGCGCACTTAGCTCGTTCTCTAAATAGAAGAGGATTCCCATCATTTTATTCTAAAAAAGTTGAACCAAAAACAAATTTGGCTTTTGTTTGGGTGATTAAAGGCTGAATAAGACAAATTTATATTCTTGTTGGATCCTTATTTCCATCACATATATAACTACTTTGCATTGTTTTTTTGGTTCTCACTCTAAAAAAACGACAACTTTCTCAATTTACATGTTGTCACGTTTCTCTCTACTTTGTCAAATTATGCTTTTTGAGAGCATTGATAAATGATAATTCATATATCTACTAGATTGACCATACAAAAGCAGTAATGCATACCATTGAATGGACCTAGAAACTAAACCAGAGAGGACCAAGTCAGTTTCCTACAGGTATGGCTTCCCACAGTGGGCGAACAACAGCAGTTCAAGCCCTTTAAGGACAGTTTTTAGCAGAAAACCACTCTGCCATTTAGTTCATAATCTAGAGACACCTAGATAGAATTAGGATGGTAGCATTCCTAACTATCTGAGCTGCATTTCTCAGAGAATCCTACCAAGCAGGAGAAGAAGAAGGAGTTTAGAAAGCCATGAGAGAATTTCACAAAACACTCACTTTACTTCAAGGGATTCTGCCCAACACATTACATCATCCTCGCCTTTTATAGGCAATAAGAGGTCACACACAAACAAGGACCAAGCTCACGGGTTCGGGAACAAACAAAGGCTTCCGAAACCTCGGTAGGGAATTATTCGCACGGTATGAACAGTGACAGTGAACAGTAACTTACCTAACCTACTGCTACTATAAAAGTGAACAGTAACTTCGTACAAACAATGATCAACGGTCTCGTCCATCACGAGCATTGTAGTCATAGTCTGAGTCATCCGAGCTGTGGATTGTTGCAAGAGTATGTTCATCATATTTTTGTTCAAGGGCTTCAAGATCTTCTGGTGAGAGGATCCGGTTCAGTTGGTGTGTTGTGGATGTAGATGCTTCCTCGTGAGCCCAATGAGATGCTTCTTCCTGAGTCCAGTATGTATTGTCATCATCTGTGGTGTCGATAAGAATGCTTGGCTGTGGCCAATTGGATGGTTGTGCATAAAAGGATGTGTCCATGCCTTAAGATAAGGACAAGGGTCCTTGGCTATAGAGATCTTAGGAAAGAGGACCTCCCCATCTAGCATAGGGGTCTTGAGAGGTTTATGCATGTTCCTCAGATGATGCAGCTTGTTTGAATTCTTCGAGTGCTTCCTTGGCTTCTAATGCTAGGTCATAATGATCCCATGTAGTGGGTACATTATAATTCCATGCATCTTGAGGAATGGTCTTGTTTTTTTGGCATAGGATTCTCTGGAGCTCTCGATCGGTGCTCACAACAACCAACGGGTCTGGATAGGATTTGTGAACTCGAGCCTCTACGCTATGTGGAACGGGTCTATAAGATGAGGTTCCTATACTCGGGGAGCTTTGATAATGTTACAATTATTAGTGAGAAAAGCCCATAGTCTTCAGAAAAACAAGATGGTATGGATTTCGGGGTTTGGCTGTGTGGTTCTCAATTCTTTTTCCAAGAGCCATTTTCAATGAGTCGGAGGATAAAACCAGTTAAGAAAATCTAAAAGATTTTTGTTACTTTCATTTTCAATCTTACCTCTGCCGAGTCAAATATCCTAGTGAGGTTGGCAATGAATCTTCGGTTGGAATTTCAATAGCTATTAAGTACTTATTGGTTAAGTACCATAATAACCATCGAAGTTGATCAGGAAAATCATCTTCTTTCCAACTCAAAGGATGTATGAACGGATAATCTGCATTTAATCCAAAAGGATAAAGAATCGAACCTCCATTGAGTCGAACAAGTTTGCATGGCATTGCCACATGAGTTTATCCAAATTTTCAATAAGACTGTTTTTATGGATTTGTTCAATGATCTCTGAGGGGTATCGCTAGCTTGACCAGTCTTTAACTTTCTCGATTTTGTACTTCTCATTATGATGAGTAGTATGAAAAACATGTCTCATGATATACATATTGATTTCTGCTAGGGCTTTTGGTCTTGACAAAAAGTCAGCAAGCACATTTTTCTTTCTTGCAATGTGTTTGGTTTCAAAATAATATTTTGAAAACCATTCGGTCCATTGAAGTAGTTGAGAATTTGGAATCTGCTTCTATTTGAATTTAGTCATATGAGGGAAAGATGCCATATCCAATTCTATTAGGAAGTGATGACCAATGAGATGAAATTCAAACTTTTTATGCCATTTTTTTTGCCAAGATTTCTTTGAAAGTGGAATGATAATGCATCTCAACTTGAGAAAATTTTCCACTTTTGTAGGCATATAAATGTCTCTTACCATCAATTTCTTCGAATAGGATGGTAGCCCAATATTCATCACTGGCGTCAGTATGGAGAATTATTTTCCCAATTGATGGGATTTGTAAAGGAGGAAGAGACTGCATAATCTCTTTGAGTTTAGCAACTGCAGTAGTCTGAGATTTTTCCCAAGGTGGGGGATTCTTTTTCAGTATCGTCTGCAATGGAATTAACAGCTTTGCAAGATCTGGAACAAAATCTCTAAGATAATTAATTATCCCAAAAAATTGTTGAACTTGTTTTGTTGTGAAGTTTTCTTCATGAAATTTTAATAATTCCTTAGCAATATGTGGCCCTATATAGTATGTCCCTTTGTTAATGTGCATACCAAGAAATTCAATTTCTGTTTTGGCAATGTTCATCTTTCTTTGAGAAAGCATAATTCCATGCTTTTTTATAATTTCGGTGAACTGTTTGAGAAGTTGGCAGTGTGACTGCTCATCAGGATTGTAGAGCAGGATATCATTAATGTATATTGTAGCACTTGAGAGAATCGGTTGAAAGATCTGACACATCGCTTTTTGGAAAAGAGATGGTGCAACCTTTAAACCAAAAGGAAAAACTTTCCATTGAAAGTTCTGGTTTGGAATATAGAACCATGTCTTGGATTTATCTTCAAGATGAATGCCCAATTGCCAAAATCCAACTTTGAGATCAAATTTAGAATAAATTTGGGCCTTGGATAATCCAGCTAAAAGAGAGTTTCGGAGGGTAGAAGGAATTTATCATCTTGAATGAAAAGGTTAAGGGGCTGGTAATTAATTACCAATCTCATCTTTCCATGGTTTTGCTCAACACGCTTGTTAACGTAAAAGGCTTCATTTGCCCATTGAGAATGTGAGACCTCAAATTGCAGCGCTTCGAGCATTCCTTTTGAGCCAAAAGTAGATGTTCAAGATTCATTCACATATGACTCGCCTTGGTTGGATTGATATCTTCATTCTTTTTTAAAGGAAGGCAAATATAGAATTTTGAATTTTTCCATAAAGGATGGAAATACTTCTGAGCAAACTCAGAATGAGATTCTGAAGAGGATTCCAACAATTTTTGCATGATCAGATCCAATAGACTCATTTGGATGGAAAAAAGTCTTTGAATATTGACAAATTCAGAAAATTGATCTTTATACTTAAGACATTTTCCTGGAATGATGCGAAGTTGAGAAATTTGAGTCATAATGTCCCAACCGATGATTAAATCTTTGTTGGGAAGACTTGAACCAAAGATCTTTGTGGTTATAGAACACTGTGGAAAAAATTGGACGGTGATCGGAGTAGTTCTGACATTTGTAGAGAATGTATCTCCTGAAGCAGAATTGAAATATCGGACATAGGAAGTCCAATACTCTTCAGAAAGAACTTTAGTGTCTAAAATGGAAGAAGCAGCTCTAGTGTCTATAAGAGCAATGACAGTAATTGGCTCAGCAAAATTTGAAGTGAATATTTTGACAGGAAATGGGGACAATGAGTTTGACTTGAAAATATGTCAGTGCTTTCCTCTGAAGGAGTCAAAGATATGAGGAAGATATCTTCGGGATTTGATTCTGAATCAGTTTCACCGGGAGTTTGATAACAAGGAATGACACAAAGAGTTTGTTCACATGGTTCTTCATCCATAGAGAATAAAGATTCAATATCATCATTTCCAAGAGAAATACCAGTTTCATTCTCTATATGATGTATTAAATGATTCTGACATTTTTTTTGCCTGAGGACAATTTTTGGCAAAGTGTCATTTTTAGTTGTAGATGAAGCATCGTTTTGATTTCTTGTGGCCTGAATGATCCTTCCTCTTTCGTTAGTATCGCCATTTTTCTTCTTTACGAAGTGCTTAGAGCCATGTCTAGATTTATTTATCCAGAGCTTCTTGAAGTGCTTCTTTTTCTGGAAAATTTTCCACAAGAACCATCACAATCCTTCTTGGAGCATTTAATTTTCAAGTTCTGGCGAGAACAAGCTATGTCAAGTTCTCTATTGTCGTTGACATAGGACTGGATCATTTGGCGTTTGATACATAGTTCTTCGAGGTGCAAATGAATTTCTTGTTGGATTTCTCCAAACGGAACATCTTGGATCCTTCTCTGTCTGGACCAAAGGTTCTTTCTACTTTCTGAGATAATTCTTTGGGGATTGAGGTCAAGAAATTATGCTTCAAATTTGCATCAGCTCCAATTTGATAGAAAAGTTTAAGCATTTCTCGATAATGTTTATCAAGATGTTTTTTCTGGAGAGAGCGGCTTTTTCTTTCAAAAAATTCTCTTCTTTTAATTTCTATAAGATCAACAGGTTTTCCTACAAAGAAATGGTATAAGGGAGTAATGGCATGGCCAAAGTTTGGGGAAAGCAAAAAGTGAATTTGATCTTGTTCTACTAAATATTGTCACCAAAGTTTAAGGTTACCTGTGAATCTTGTGACAAAGTTGAAAAGAACATCATACTTGTTCTGGTTGGTAATGGCTTGAGTATTCAGCCAAGTATGAAATTCCTCAAGTCTTTTTGGCTATTTGTGGTACGGTATGTCATCAATAGTGAAAAACTGTTTTGATGAAGTGGACACACTGGGAATGACCATTTGGTTGAACAACCTCGGTTCGAAGGATTTGATTCCATATCATGGTCCGGGGGGTCGGCCATGAAAATTGATGAAGTTACTTGTGCCATAGGAAATGAATTAATGGTAGGGATTGAAAAAGATGATGAGGATGAAAGAGATACCGAATCTGATTCAGTGTCAAAAATATTTGGAAAAGTCGGTTCTATTGGAAATAGAATTTGATCTGTCGGAATAACATGATCAATTTGGGATGGAGGTTATGGAACAACAGGATCAGGATCAGGCTATGGTTCCTGATTACCCAAATCTCTTAGAAAGGATTCCAATAGATTCGACAACATCATCTTATCAGGCTCTCTTATGGTAAGAGAGGATTATTTGGGCATCTTTTCTTTCCCTTTTGCCTCTTTTCGTAATCGGTCTAATTCCCTGAGACGATTTCTCATCTCGGCCACATCTGTCATATCCTGTCTGACAGGTGTATCTGTAATAGCAGCAAAGATAGACGCCTGAGGTGGTGGAGGAGGGAGAGGATCTGCTTGCAGGATAGTTGGAAATGGATTGAGCCTTCCTTCCTCAAGGATTTGGATTTGCCTTTTAAGCTTTTCTATTTCTGCTCTAGGACTTTCAAGATGATGATAGCCTAGATGTTGTCTGGATTCCAAGCCATGAAGCCTTTTTGGAAATCTGAAAGCATCTTCTTAGTGGTTTCATCATATCTTCGCAAATTTTGCTACACATTTCCAATCTCGGAATCAATTGCTTTGAAAGCATTGTTGTGTGCAAGAAGAGTCTCTGATTGCCAATTTAAGATAGCTTTGGCAATAGGAGTTCTTTTTTTTCTTCCATGCTCATCGACATCAGTTGGGGCAAGTATCTTAGGAACATGCCTATATCTGCCTTGTGGATCAATAAACTCTTCTAAAGCAAGGAAAGAGAGTTTAGAACCTTCCCGAACAAGAGGAGGAAAGTTTGTTTCTTGGAACATAGCAATGGAAGAATTTGGTGGTGTCTCTGATGGAACCTCAAGTGGATATGAATGTTTCTTGGCCCATTTTACAATTGGCTTATAAAATGGGGAGATGGTTGGTTTTTTCTGAGGAGGAGATGGAGGAGGTGATTGTGGTGGATATGGTGGTACTGAAGAGGAAGCAGTAAACTCTGGTGATGAATTTGGTGGATAAGAGACCATGAACTGGAATTTGTTACATTCACCAAGAGTGTCAATAGAGGGATCTCCATTTAAGTACCTTTGGTACACAGGGTTTTTTGGCTTTTTTTCTCCGAGTGGAGATTTGGCAAATGGATCTGCCTCATTAGAAGAATGGGTACAATAAGAACACTGGCAAAAAGGATCCAAAAAACAATGACCATACCGGTCTTTATAGTAATGGACAGGATGTCCATCACTGTTAAAGTGTCGAACAAGCTTTTTTGGATCTGGCTCGGAAATAGACTCAGGAACACATGGTTCAATCATAAAGAGATTCTGGAAGATAGAAGGACTTTCTTCCTTTTCCTTGTCGAATTTGATGGAAACAGTTCCATCCCTTTTTCTGACAAACTCAGAATCTGATGACTGGAAAGGCGTGTTGCTTTGGTGAAGCTTTTCATGGTTGGTAATCCACGTCTCTGGAAGGGGAATGACCAACTTTTCCTTTAGGATCTGTCTAAGGACATGAATGCATGATGCTTGATCATTTTGCATGGAAATGAACAAGGCATCTTCATTTCCATTGTGGAAATTTAAGTCAAGTGCATGGTTCTGCACTCTGTAAACCATCTGGTAGTGCAAAGTTGCTGCGACTGAATCAGCAGTCTGAGGTGCTCCAGTGAGCTAGATCTGGACTTTTAGAAAGGAAAGTAACTGTGGATCTGAGAGAGCGATGTTGAAATTTGGGTACAGTGTTACAAAGACTGTTCCGACATTTAAAGTGGTCTGAACAGTACCAATGCAAGCATGCTGGTATTCTAAAAACTAATATCTAGTAAAGCAATTATTGCCACAACTGGCAAACCTTTTCGGCCATGAAAAGTAAGAGCAAGACGAACAACTCCATAATGAACATGAGTGTACCCTTGTTGGCTCCACTGCCTAGGAAACTCTGGAGGGATCTGGAGAGTAACAAAGTAATCCTTTTCAGTAGCAGGAATGGGGTGCTGGTCAAACTTAGAGGACTGAACACAGTTTTTTACCTCCTTTGGAGTCTGACGAATGAGTATGCGAATAGAGCGGATGGGTGAAAATGATGAAGTGGGTTTAACAAAAGCTGAATAGGGGTTCATAAAAGGAAGCTGGGTTTCAGAGATCTTAGTTTAAGGAGAATAAACTAATTCTACCACCGGCCGCGGTGGCTCCACTGGATAAGACTCTGATGATCCTCAACGAAGAGGTGAAGGGTTCAAAACCTAGGGGAGGCGCTAGGTGTATTAAGTGTGACTCAGGGGTGGTGGGTCCTCCTGCTTAAGTGTCACCTGGGGTTTACAACGCGGCTGTCGGCTGCAAGCCGGTTCCTCCAGCACCAAAAAAATAAAAAAAAAAACTAATTCTATTGAAGATATATTCACTTTTGAGTACCAATTTCGTTTCAATTTCAAAAAAAGAAAAAAAAATGAGGGCGAGTGTCTATAAATGACAAGTTGATTTAATTCCCAGTTTAGTTGCTCTTCGTTGCCAATTTCAAGTTATGTATATTCTCACTAAATGAATTTCAAGTTGTTGACATTAAAAAAAAAAAAAAAAAAAAAACAGAAAAAGAAAGATCAACTTTAATTGTCGACATAATTGCCATCAATGTACAGGCTTCTAATTTATACTAATCATAGATCATCAATAGAGATATCGACATTAGATGTGATGGAAGTTATGGCCCTCATCAGTCAACTAATGCATCGACAACCCATTACTACATATCTTGCTAACTGTTAAGAGATGGAAGACAGAGAATGTATCGATTCCAGTACAAAGTGATGGTTGGATATCCCGTGATGGAAGTTGTAGCTTCTTTTTTAATAATGATTTAAAGTACGAAAAGCGTGCAAAAAATCTTGTACAAAAATCATGAATTCTTTATTCTCTCTTGCACGATAATCAATCAGTAGCAAATTTATTTCTTCATTTCACGTTTTGCAAATTTACTGTCCTTGCACTTTAAATTCTAGCGCTTGCGATTTTTCGCTACTACCCAAGCCATTTACTTTTTCCATCCAAGATTAGCAAAGGACCCCTTTACTCTTTAAAACAAATCAAAATCAATCTTTTTGGTAAAAAGGTTTTTCACTTTCTAGGTGAAAATACAATTACTTATGATTCTCTCACAATCTAAGAATTCATCAATTTCACATGAATCTTAAGGGTGCATTTGATAACAATTTTGATCATGAGAATAATTTTTTTTTCAAAAATAGTTATTTTATATTTCTATTCCCTATAACAGTTTTTGAATAAAACAACGCATTTAATAACTGTACAAAATTTTTATTCTTAGAATAGAAAAATAATAGGAACGAATTTGGTGTGACCCACAAGTTTTTTTGTAATGTAGAATTTCCTTTAATTTTTTAATAATTTTATGAAATTTTTCTTTTTTTCCTCTCTTCTTCCTCCTCTAGCTGGTTGCTACCATTGCCAGGCATCAACAGTGAGGAAGAAGAAGAAAAGAAAAGAAAGAAAATAACCTATTTGTAAAAATTGTTCTCGGGAGTAGGAAATTACTTTTTTCTATTTCTTAATTATGTTCCAAATCTATTTTCTAACTACTTTTTTATTCTAGAAAATAGAAAAATTAACTGATGTTACCAAATAAATTTTTGCTTTTTTTTCTATTCCAGAGAGCAAAAGAATAAACAAATAGAAATTTTGCCATGCAAACCCTAAAAGTCTATAGCTAGGAAGAACCTAAAGAGCACCTTAAAATTGTGCAACAAATTATGAGGGAGAAGAAAGTTTTCGTGAAATTGAAGAAACGGGAATTGAAGGGAGGAAATCGGTATCTCAAATACTTCAATGCTACGATAATAGCAAAAAATAATGGGAGAATTACTTCTTCTTTTTAGAATCCCACCAAAATAAGAAAATATAGAAATAATAATAGATCTTTTCGTGTCCAACTCCAACAAATGATGAGTTCGATAGATAGATAATAGGAAATTTTGATTTTAAAAATTGAAAGGGTTACAAAACAATTATGTAAAATTTGCAATACCAAATGAAAAAAGAAGACAAATTAGGATCACTATTAGACTTAATTTTTATTTTAATCTTTTGAGGTTGAGGATCTAGGCAAACAATTATGTAAAATTTTATGAGACTGCTACCAACTACTCTAGAAATCGCATAGGCTAGACCTTGGCTTAAGACTAAAGCTTGTGAATAAATCAGGATAGGCACATAAGAGACAGGATAAATATTTGCACTCAAACCTTATGTTCTTACATATGCAAAATATTGTGAATCATTGTTAAATTGCTCTAAAAACTTAAGTCGTTAGATGAAAATATGATTGAACATTTAAATATTTTAACAAGCTGATTTTAATTGTAAATTATCAATTTTTGGTTAAATTGAACTGCAAATTAAATTGATGAAGCTGTGATCTAGTTACGTGCTCTCATAAAAAAAGATGAGATGGAGATCGATAATTAGGTGGGTTGCAATCAACTCTTCAATTTAGGTAGGTTAAGGATAGTGACTGAAAACTACATGCACGACCTCATGACCACCAATGGATACTCTCAACATGGAAGATCTCCTTGCCATTTCCAAACATTTCCCACCCACTTTAGTTTCCTTCCTCTTCACTAACTCCTCCATTAAGCAATTCTTCTTACATAGATCACTTTCAATTTCCATGGTAACGGAGTTCGTGAAGCTACTTCTTTCTTGCTATCCATTATTTAGTCTATTGTGGTTGACAAGTCCCTTTTTCTGCGTCAGATTGAAGTCTTAGTCATCAGTTGGACTTCTAAGTTTCTAATTAACTGAGGATACATGCTAAATTGTAAAAACACTTGGCGTTGTCATAGTGTCGCCTCTATTGGTAATATACGGGAGGAAAATCATTCAGCTCGAGATACAAACACGTATAAGTAGTCATTTTCATTAAAAGTAAATTAAAAAAATTAACATTATTATAATAGAACCATAAAATGATGTTATCGAGATTTTACATCAACTGCGTTATACATTAAAAAAAAAGGCATCATCATTATAAAAGAACAATTTGAATGACAAAAACTTATATAAAAATCTTATGTACTAATTGCATTTTATTACCAATTCGTGTTATCTAATGAGAAATCACAATACTATTATACTTATTTATGTGGATATGATATAAAATAACCGTATCTTGGGTATATAAATGATTTTTAGCAGGCAACATCAAGAATTGACTAAAAAAGGATGATTAAATAAGTTTATATTGAAGAACTTCTACCTAATTATAATGAGGCACATGTTTTGCGCGTATATAATTCGACTCACCTCCAAAGTACTAGTATATTCCGTAAGTTCTAGTAAACTTACAGGAGATGGAATATCTTTTGTTTTTTGAAAAGCACGTATGTCCATTTACCTTACCTAAATGTACGAGTATTGCACTAACATTGAATATGATGAGTCCCATCAAATATTACATTCTAGATTCTTTTTAGCGTATCTACCAAGTCTATTAAATAATTATTCCTCTAGCGGAATTGCACAAAAATGGCAAAAGGTGAACACACACTCTCTCCCTCACACACAATATTATGTGCAGTCTCACCACATCTTGGCTCACCTCCAACCATAAAAGATTTTAGGAAAATCTCTTATGATGTTTTGAAAATGAAAAAATAGTCAAAAACTACCAATGGTTTTAATAGTTGAGTAGCCAGGTGAAAGATGTACAAGCCTTTATGTAAATGATGTCCTAAGAGAACCGTCTAAAGATGATAAATACACTATTCTATCGATGGGGAACAAAGCTTTGGGTGCAGAGGTATCTACAAGTTGGAGGTACTTGAATATAAGGTGAACAAGTTTAGAATGGAGAGTTTGGTAAAGCTTAGACGTTTCATGGCTAGGTGAATAGTGAGGTAAAGCTTCGAAATATACTTGGAAGGACCATAAGAGAAAAGCTAGAGTGAAGTTAAATATCAGGAGGAAGTCTAGAATAGAGAGTTCGGTAAAGTTTGGATGTATTAGCAAATGGCAAAAACCTGCTAAACGATCAAATGAAGAAAGTTAATAATTTCAAGACAGTACTTTTCTCTTGTAATGTATAATGTGGATGATCACCTATCAAGTACATTTAACAAATCTCGGAAAATAATCGTTAACAAGAGTCAAATAAATATTAGTCACTTTGTTTTTGCCTGGATCTTGTTTTGAGGAACCGGTTTGAATCCTTGTGTGAACCCTATTCTACGGAAGAAAGCTCAGCCATACAATTAATAACTATAACTTTTGGCTAACCCAACATTTGTCCAAAGTATAAATATCATATCCTCCCAAATTAATTAACCAAACAAATCAGCCTTGCCAAACACCAAATGGAGTGCTATGCAGCTTGCCTTCTGTTGCTATGCCTGCTGTGGTGGAGCATCAATCTGCTCTGGCGACGGTTAATCCGTAAGCCAGGCTCTGGCGGCAACCAGCTGCCGCCGGGCCCACGCCCGCTCCAAATCGTTGGGAACATCCTCGAGCTCAGTGACAAGCCCCACCAGGCGCTCGCCAAGCTCTCGAAGCTATATGGCCCTGTTATGACCATAAAGCTAGGGGCAATCACAACCATAGTCATCACCTCTCCGGAGGCTGCCAAGGAAGCCCTCCAAAAGAACGACCAGCTCTTGAGCGGCCGGCAGATCCCTGACACCGTCAAGGCGAGTGGTCACTATGCTGAGTCCGTTGTGTGGCTGCCCGCCTCCGATAAGTGGAAGCAGCTCAGGAAGGTGTGCACCGTCCAGATGTTCTCGGTACACAAGTTGGACGCAGGCCAGCTCCTCCGCCGCAAGAAGGTGGACGAGCTCATCAGCTTCATCCACCAGAGCTGCAGGCAAGGCCATTCTGTTGACATCGGGAAGGCCGCCTTCACGACAGTGCTCAACTTGATCTCGAGCACGCTCTTTTCTGTCGACTTGGCACACCATGACGAGGGCTCCTCCCAGGAGTTCAGGGACCTCGTGTGGGGCGTGATGGAGGAGACTGGAAAGCCCAACGTGTCAGATTTCTTCCCAGCTCTCAGGTGGTTCGACCCCCAGGGCGCACGCCGGAGGATCTCAGGTTACTTCAGCAGATTGCTTGCCATCTTCGACAGGATGATTGAAGAAAGGACTCAAGCGACCGCCTCACCGGTCGCCTCTTCACCGAGCAATGACGTGCTTGATTCTCTGATTAATTTAAAGAAGAGTGGTGAATTGAGTCGCCATGAAATTAAGAGCTTGCTTCTGGTCAGTACATTATTGAGGGATATGCGAATTGATATGAACTATATATGCTCCTATTCAATAGTTTCTGTCCTCTGTATTTATAATTGTTCGATATATTTTGAACTATGAAGAGGAAGCTCTGTATTTAGACTAGTCTAATGACTTCTTTTGATATGGAATTGTGATTTCATGTTGCTGGCAAGTAATGTTATCCATATCTTGTTGCTGTCAAATTTGTTACTGACCAACTTTGGGCAATTAACTTCAATTTGCTCCAGAAAATGAAGATGTATTTAGCAAAAATCACTTGGCTATCTCTCACGATTCCTTTTCCAGGACTTGTTCATCGCAGGAGTCGACACAAGCACGAGCTCACTGGAGTGGGCGATGGCAGAGCTGCTGCACAATCCAGAGAAGATCGCGCGAGCCCGTGAAGAGCTCGACCGAGTCATCAGTGGCGATGGAGGAACACTGCAAGAGCCAGACATCACGAGGCTCCCCTACTTACAAGCAATAGTCAAGGAGACTCTAAGGCTGCACCCGCCGGTTCCCTTCCTGATCCCACACAAGGCCGAGAGCGACGTGGAGATAGGCGGGTTCCGACTGCCCCGGCACGCCCAGGTGCTGGTCAACGTCTGGGCCATGGGGCGGGACCCGGGCGTATGGTCAAACCCAGACAGCTTCATGCCGGAGCGGTTCCTGGGGGGTGAGATTGACTTCAAGGGCCGCGATTTCGAGCTCATCCCATTCGGGACCGGTCGGAGGATATGCCCCGGGATGCCCTTGGCCTATAGAATGGTGCACTTGATTTTGGCCTCTCTCTTACGCTCATTTGATTGGAAGCTTGAGGAGGGCGTGACGCCTGAAGAGATGGACATGACTGAGAAATTTGGGATCACATTGCAAAAGGCAACGCCTCTCTGTGCTATTCCCATGGAGGTGTGACTTTAATTAGTCTGTACCCTCTCTTCCTTAGAGAGACGTTTATATCTCAGTATTGTTTTCTTAAAATTGATATAATAGTAGGAATTTACCTAGAAGGATTTTCGTCCTATTGTCCTTTTGCTTCCATATATGTTTGAAATTAATTCGATGAACTTAGTTTCATAAACGATGTATTTGTGTATGCAAGTATATGCGGTGACATGGATGAATAATTGTGTAACATGAATTCTTCTTCTTCTTCTTCTTCTTCTTCTTCTTCTTCTTCTTGGATGGTTGTCATTAACTAGATCGTCACGTCATCGAATTTTGATCAAAAGTGGCTATAAAGACTAGATTAACAAATTGTCAAAATGTTTAAATCTAAATTGGTAAAATTGAAAAGTGTATAACTGAATTAGCCATCATATAGTAGATTGAGGATTTTTTGGACAATCTCCCAGATAGACATAGTCTCACCTTTTTATTCGTAGTAACTGCATATGTTCTATTAAGACATGATTATTTCCACCATACTATCACATGTACAAATTGATAGTTGCTACCATCCACCATTTCGTTCACCACCATATCAATGGGAAATTGCCAAAAAAGTCCTAAACTTGTTACAATATTTCCAATTCAGTCATAAACCTGTTTTTTTTTTTTTTTGGCCAATTTGATCCTGAACTTATTATTACCTTGTGTAATTATACAAATTCAATCCATCAAACCAAATTTGGCTGATAGGCGCCGATGGACAATTTTTTTAATAATATTTTATTTTATTGAATTTTTCTTTTTCCTTTTTCTCTCTCGCTCTTTTTTTTCCTCCTCCCTCCTTCCTCTTGCTTCGGTGACAGGCTAGAGGGGAGGGCCGATCGCCAGCTAGTGATGAGCTCGCCTCACTATCATTAGGCGAGGGCAAGCTCACTCAAAACCACTAGCCAGGCGAGCCCCCATCAAATCTGGAAAGGGCTCACCTCACTAGTGGACAGCGAGGCCAACCTCACCGAAATCTGATGAGGCAGGCCCACCCAACCAATGGATCGAGGAGCTGCCTCACCATCACTAGGGGAGGGTGAGCTCACCACTAGCCGGTGGCCAGCCATCCCCTCCAGCTATTTGCCTAAGAAGGGAAAAAGGAGAGAGGAGAAAAAGAAAAAAGAGACAATTTAAAAAAAAAATACAATATTATAAAATTAAAAAAAATTGTCCACTGGCATCAGCCGACGTTCATGTCAGTGCTAGCCAACCAAATATGGTCGGATGGACTGAATTGACACAATTATAAAAAATTTAGTACTAAATTGACAAAAAAAAAGTTTGACTGAATTGGAAAATTTGCAATAGGTTTATGATTTTTGGTTAATTTTCCCCTATATCAATGGTAGATGAAGTTGCTTATGGAATTCTATCGAGATTTATAGGACTATGGAAGAGTATCAACATATATTACAGGTTCAGCAAAATGATTATAAGTAAGTTCAAACACCCTTTCAATATGAAGATTTATTAAAACTATATCTTGAATTTGAGCTTGTGTACAAAATTTGATCCGAATTAGTGCATAAAGAAGTGCCACCCAAATGGGAGCATGCTGTTTAAAAGAAAGTTCGAAGTTTGGACTTTTCCCAATTCACTATGGGAAAAGTAATTTCGTTTCTAAGTTGAAGTCGGGCACTTTCAATTTTAGGTTATACATACACACATCATATATTGGGATCTTGTCTTTCAGGCCTTGACCGTCATATCAAATTAGGAAGCCAACTTGTGTTCGGCATTACATCCTAGAGTAAATAAAAGAGTGTTAAAAGCCGTGAAATCTTACGATGAAATTTGGTGTATATCTCAATAAGATTCATATACTTTTTTGTAAGAAATGGCTGCTTATAATTGTGATATTTGATCAATATTAAAATTATTTGAGTGATCCGAATATGATTATAATATTCATTATATTGCTCAATAAATGTTGAACTTTGTATTGTTCTTCCTACGAGCGTAGGTCATATCGCGCGCTTATCTATGCAGCAATTTGCCAATGGAGCCTTGTCAATGTCAACTATCTCTTGGATCGATTTTCTTTTCCGTTGATCGGTTTATATCCTTAAAACGCCAACACACAAGTCCATAAGTGGGAAAAAAATTAAAAGAAGGATAAGCATATCTAATTGAAAAAGTTTCACAACGGGATGATTAATGCTCAACCTTATTAAGAAAGCACACAATCATTACAACATTATTGGAGACCACAGACGATTATTTAGATATCAATCACTCTAAACGTCTTCCTACTATTAAAATAGCAGGAAATAACATTACAACAATATCAATATATGGAATTATATCATATGTATTATTAATTACTTTCACCCATAGTTCACCGTTGGTACGCTGTGAAGAACCACCGTCTCCACCGTGAGGCCTGGCCCAAAACCGAAGAGGACGCCCCACTCCAACCCCTCGCCGGGGGTCGCAAGCCCTTCCTCCGCCGACTTCCTTCGCATCTCATCGAGGATGAACGAGACGCACGCGCTCGACATGTTCCCATACTCTCTAAGGACGTGCCTCACGGCTCGGAGCCTCTCCTTTTTCAACCCTAGCTTGGCCTCGATTTGGTTGAGTATGGCCGGGCCACCTGGATGAGGCACCCAAAAGATGGAGTTCCAGTCACTTATGCCGAGCGAATCGAACGCCTCTTTCAAGCTCTTCTCGATGTGGTTTGCGATCAAATGGGGGACCCTATCGGATAACCCGAAGGTGAGGCCAACATCGCGCAGTTGACCCTCGATGGCGCCCTCGGAGTTTGGCAAAATGGTCTCCGCAGTCCACACGAGTTGGAATATGGGCCGCTCAGCAGGGATCTCTGGGTCAGACCCTATGATGAGCGCAGCCGCTCCGTCCCCAAAGATGGCCTGGCCGACAAGGTTGGCAAGGTTCTCAGCAGACGGGCCTCGGAAGGTGGTGACAGTGATCTCAGAGCAGACAACGAGGACGCGAGCGCCGGCATTGTTCTCGGCAAGGTCCTTCGCAACACGGAGGACGGTGCCACCAGCAAAGCAGCCCTGGTGGTAGAGCATGACACGCTTGACGGAGGGGCTGAGGCCGAGAAGGCGCATGAGCTGGTAGTCGGCACCAGGCATGTCAACGCCGGAGGTGGAGCAGAAGACTATGTGGGTGATCTTGGACTTGGGTTGGCCCCATTCCTTGATGGCCTTCAACGCCGCCTCCTCGCCGAGCTTTGGGATGGTGTCGATGATTATGTCCTGGCGTGGGTTGAGCGAAGGGTTGTCATACGAGCAGATCTCGGGGTGTTTCTCCATAAGCTCCTCGGTCAAGTGCATGTAACGCTTGTGGATCATTGACTTGTCACCTGCGACGTTCCCATTTTACTTTCCAAGAACAACGTTGACATTCGTGCATTGGAGATTTTCTTTGATCATTTTTTTTTTTGGCATATATTAATGAAGAATTTGCATGGCTAGCTAACATGTACTACTCGATAACCTTTTCTTTCGACCATTCTAAGATTGTTAAGAATGATTGCAGATTCATTACGAAACGAAGCAAACTATAGTAATGCAATTTGTCCCACCAATAAGATCCAAAAAGAAAGATAGTTAGACTTTCTTAATGGGTGTAATAAGCGAAACACATCATATATATATATATATATTTCATGAGAAAAAATAAACTGTGAAGTTAGGATAAGGATACTCTCAACTTGAATATATATTATGTAGCTAGGGTAATCTAGAGTGTGGCTCACATATGCGGATGAACTTCTGCTTGAGGGCCGTCATGTGCTCGCTCTTGGTCATGCGGAAGTAGTAGTGTGGGTACTCGGCCTGGTACACACAGTTCACCGGATTCGCCGTCCCAATAGCGAGGATGGTTGCCGGCCCCTTGGCCCGCTGGTCCTCGTGGATCTTCTCAACGGCACCCATCTATCTCAGACCTGCGTTCGAAACTTTGGAACTTCAATGTAACCCCTTTTTTGTATTGCGGATATATTGAAGTTCAAAGTGAAGTTGAGACACCACAACTTTGTTCGGCTGTGAACTTTTGCAGCCCATTGCCTTGCCTTTTATAGATGCGAGGTGGGCAAGCTGGAACTTGGTTTTTTCTCTTGAGGCACTGACGTTCCATGCATAATTATTGACTAAATTTAATGTAAAGGCTCGTCGAAAGAAAATCCTCCACGTGTAACAATTGACTATGTTGATTTGATGGTTGGTATTGTATGCTTTATTTTTTTTATTTAGTTAATCAATTAGGTGAGATACATTTAAAAGTCACCAGATCATGTGTAATAAACCTGTCTTTGTGATCCCAGAACCTCTAATTATCAATGGACGCAGAAGTTTTGTTCAATCGGTAGTGTTTGGTGGGACCATCCTAAAGAGGAACAGATTTGTCATTTTCCCAAGAGTCCCAAGAGATTGAGCTCAATGCTTAAGGAGGAAAGTTAAGTTGCGAGGCTTTCTTATTAGTATTAGTCACAGGGACGATAATAATAATGTTAGCATCATGAAATATCTTGAATAAGACCGATAGATAGATTAACAATGGACCACCAATCAACCGGGAAAATTAGTGTTGGTCCATCCCAACCTAGCGATATTTGATGTGGGGTTCAAACCATTGCTATCCCTTCGTAATTTTAAATGTCTGCTAAAAGTTGCATTTTGTCCAAACTCTCTTACCTCAACAATCACTCCCCATAATCATTGAATCAGGTACGGATCTAGCCCATCACAAATTACGCATCTACCGAAGTTATACTTGGGAGTTTGTGAACTGTAATAGCATGTTTATTTATTTTTCACATTAGGTGCACCTGTTTAGGCCAATTTTGTTAATTATTAAAAATGCGGTGCTGTTTCCTCTCTACAAAGGGTAAATAAAATGAGAACTAATGTTGGTATGCAAAGTTTTTGTAAACCTTATAAAAGGACAAGGTATCCAGGTAATCATAATTCCAATCAAAATATAACAAAAGATAAACTGTTGTACCTAACACACTTCGATTATCTATCGTTGATCAACTGTGGAGCATTATACTATTCAAGACTTAAATTTACTTTGGAACTCTTGAATTGTTTGCTAGACATATAAAATTAAAATCAAAGGTTCCATTTATTCCACAGAAAATAAATTATTCGAAAAACATTTTATAAATTGATGGTTTGTATAGCTTACAAAAATGAATGAATGAATATTTTCATCATCCACAAAAATATTTAAAAAATGAATATATTTTTCACTGATTAAGAATATCTCAACCTATATAAGCGATTATTTTTAAGAAAATATGTTATAATCATTCATTTTTCATGAAATAAACAAAGCCTAAATGAGATATCAAGATTTCTTGCTTGGGTTGGGAACTTAGCTTCCACAAATTGTATGACAATACTCAGATTATACATATAATAATAGAATTTAAATATTTATTTTAAAGGACTACCCTAATGAGGATTTTTCTTTTTTAGGCTACACTATAGTGACAAATCGAGTATCTTAAGTAATCCTATTTTTGGGCAGTTAAAACGTAAACCACATTGCATTTGATGCTATGATTTGTTGGTATAACTCAGAAGTCAGATTCAGGTTGAACGTTGAAATGGACTGAACAACTGAGAGGGGGTGAAGTGGCCGTTCTAGGATTTTTTTAAACTTTTCCGTACAAAAACAGTGGTTGTAGAAAAAGTCAATTATGTAGAGCCAATATTTTATATGAACATATATGTGAAAGAGGGTATGGTACAGGAGAGTTTTGCAAAGCAATTTTTGGTGGATTGGCCTCTTCACGTGGTCTATCCACTCTTGACTCTACCAGTCCATCAGCAAGGCTGGAGTTCATTAGTTTAACCTTTGAAGCCTTTGATATCTTACAAATGAAGTTGCCTCTAAAAACGAGAGAATGTAACTCAATCTATGAGTACACACTTTACTCAAAGCTCAAAACACTCTTGCAAATAATTACGTTAACACTTTCCTAGAAAAGCACTCAGATCACATATGGTCTTTCACGTGGCTTGGACTTTTATGGTGTAGGAGAGTTTGCAAAGCAATTTATGGTGGATTGGCCTTTTCACATGGCCTGTCCACTCTTGACTCTACCAGTCCAACAGCAAGGTTGGAGTTCATTAGTTTAACCTTTGAAGCCTTTGATATCTTATTCAAAGCTCAAAACACTCTTGCGTTAACGCTTTCCTAGAAAATGCACTCAGATTACATATGGTCTTTCTCAACAATAAGCAGAAGGACTAAGAACAAGTGTCAGAGCGTTTTAATCCCCTCGACGACCTTCAACTCTCACTTTGACACATATACCTCCAAACTTCTTGCCTGATGATTAATCACTCTGCTTAGCTAATAAGGCAAAGCCTGTTCTGACTTTTCCATCGCGTCTCTCTAGGGCTACAAAGACCCGATACTAGCTCCAAAGCACCAAATTAAATTTGAATTCAAATTGATTTAGAGTCGGGTCTTTGTTTCCACGCACATGAAGTATCATCCACTTTGTCTATAGCGTGAAGTCCCTCTACAATGCAGTCCACTCGACTTGCTGATTTCACTCAATCTGAATATAATGGTGTGCTTTGGTCCTTCCAACTATAATGGCGTGCTCGATGTTATCCAAGTTGTTGTCTTTGTATCTAGTCCGTCCAAGCATCCCGACGATAACCATCCCTTATTTGTTCATCAGAATCCAAAGATTAATTCCAGCTCTGGCACTTTCCACTCGGTATTTTGTTATCCATTTGCAGAGTAAAGAAGCTCTCCACTAGCACAAATCCCACATCATTTAAATGATTTACATATGAACTTGTGTATGTGGACGATATTTCGTTTGCATGTTAGTTCGCACAAATGTTTTGTCATCATCAGTACATAAGGAATTTTCGTAACAAGCGTAATACTTTTTTCGCAATGTCAAAATCATGTAAACAAAATCAACGATCAGATTTTGTATGAAAGCACTTTCATACCATCTGTTATTCGATAATAAAAGGATGAAAACCTATCATTTTTACGGAAAAAAAAGGTGCAATCTTTTAAAATCACAATTGAACTTTCTAGTTTCAAGCAGTGGTTAAGAAATCAATCGAAATATACTTCATGATCTTCAAGAAATATTAGGTTCTGGCGTATCATTTCATCTTCCATCAAAATTAATTACCATATGATAATGATTATTAAAATTATTTCTTGAGAAAGGAAGTTAAAAAAAAAAAAATAGAAATCAAAATGACCAATCATCTTACGCAACACTCAGAGCTGAAATGCACATGCTCACCAAGTTCCAACTCAGTAACATATCTAATTGCACCGATCCCCACTCTAAAGTTTAAACTAATAAGTTGTCCGCAAATTAAATTATATTAATTGCTACTCACTATATCAGTTATCCTCCCTGAGATTGTTGCCTATCATTCCTATTCATGTTCCTTGACAGCCGATGATGACCGATGTCTCTAGCTTGGAACAAGAAAAACCCATCAAGAATATCTCTTGCTATAAGATCTCGTGCTGCCGTCTAGTCTTTATTCCTTGAATTTGACTTTTTTATAGGTTCAATTTTTCTCAACAAAAATAACAATGTTCATATTCGAATTCTTTTTCTTGTTCTAATTTTAATTCTAATTCTATTTAATGAATATGTTTCTATTTGATTTAAATAAATCCAAAATTAATCATTTTTAAATATTTCTAACTTTGAGTTCTCTTTATTTTTATTCCCATTACATAAATAATTTTATGACGTTGTCTATCGTCATATAATGTATTTTAAAAAGTATAATTACCCCTTATTTTTTCTTTTCCATTCATTCGGATCTCTTCCCTTATCTTATTCGGATCTCCTTTTCTTCCAAAAAGAGGGAAGGAAAAGGATCTTCCTTGATGGATTTCTCTTATTCCTGTTTAGTTTTCTTGGTTTCTAAAGTTGAACTTTTTAACAAAAATGAATAAAATTGATGTGTCAATTATATAGATTAACGATGTCGACTTACCTAATTAATGGAGATATAATCCAATACCTATTAATTTTAGGATTGGCATCCTCTAAAATTAGAAGGCACCTTATGTGCTCATCCAAAAAAAAAAAAAACCATAAAGTCTAAAGATATTCACTCAACAAGCAAATCTCTCTCGAATTAGAGGTCGACAGAGGTCGGCGACTTCCGATTTTGAGGCTGTGGCCTCTACTGGTGCGAGGGCAAAACAAAGAGAGGTTGAGTGCTGTAGAGTTGGAGAAACGGTATGGGGAATAGTGGGGCGAATGGATGGTTGTCGTGCTGGCTGCGACGGGCGGTGGTAGTCCGCCACGTGACTTGGCGTGGTGGCGATAAGCGGTGTGTCGACAAACGGAGAGGAGAGAAAGGGTAGGTCGTCCATGTCTATGTTATGTGGTGATAGGGGAGGGCTATGGAGCACCGCCCAAAATGCCCTGCCTCGCCCCTTGTTTACTTTTAGCCATAAAGAATTATTTTGTTTTGTTTTATTTAAAAGGTTTTCAGCACGAAATACTACGAGGAAACAATTCCTCTTAAAATGTAAAAATGAAAACAATAATATAAAACCCTAACAACAATCTCTTCTTGCAAGTCTTACTTGCAAAGGAGATGCAAGTTTATAAAGTCCTCTGGGTAACCAATGTGGGGCAATTGTTTTTCATGTGGTTCATCTTTATATTGTCTCACATTGACTAAGTTGCGAAGGCCTAAGGTTGTTTGGCTCTATAAAATCAATCAGTTAAAGCCATTCTTCTTTATGAAAATCAAGCCATGATGCAATTCTTTTATTATAGAAAAATAATAAACAAGAAAATTGTCCAATAACCATCTAGCTAGTGGTATTATGTTCATTTGGGGAAAAAAAATGTTAATTCCAATGCAGCCCCTCGCTGGATCCGTTGCTTTCCGAAGGAAAAACAGCCCGCCTCGGCCGGCATGGGATACGTGGTGGTGGGAGGGCCAGTTTTCATTTTACCGTGCAATTCCGTGGCCTGTCCCTTGATCTTATAAACCCATCGTACCGCCGGAACCAGGCCCGCTCGGTGGGTGTAAGGGCGAGCTTCTGTCCGAGAGAGACCTCTCCTGGAACTTTTGGTGTTAGAGATTAGTGATCTGGGGTTTGCGAAATTTCGAGATGTTACACTGCCTTTCGTGTCTGCGTTAAGTGGTCTGTTCATAGCTTTAGTTTTGAATGTGAATTTCATTTCACTTTCAACGTTTTCCATTCGCACTCTGAACTTCCCAGAAAGCTTTGATGTAGTTGCTCTTTAATTTCAATATTCAGTCTCTCTCTGTTCCCGTCTTTTCTTCCCTCTAAATTTGGAACGTCTGTTGACTGTTAGAAATAATTAGGAAATTGTACATATCTCCCAAAATCGTGCATATGTCCCTGTTGACTGTGCATATCGTTGATTCACCCTAATTGATTATAATTTATGTTTTAATATATTGTTATCTCATATAGTCATCTTGTAAAACTTATAAATATCTTATATACTCTTGTTATGGAAACACATGGAAATAATACAATTATCCTCCACATATTCTTATCTTGTTGTTTGAGGAAGCGCCAAACCAACACCAGGCTCACCGCCCTTGAATAAGTTAAATCCAGAAATTTCCTCATGCTTCATCACCTCATGCGCCACTACTTGCCACTGCATCGGTGTTCCTTGTGCCTTCAGACACCTTTCCATATGTTCGAATCAAATGCATATATGCCTCGTTGGAAGCCACATCAACCTATTGTCACAAAGTCTATACATGTCAGACACAAACAAATATTTGTCACATCAACAACCACATCAGCTTATCGTGCCATGTCGTCATTCCTTAGCCTATGTACCTATTAACTGTCAATTCCATACCATCGATTGATTAGACTATTGATGTCTTTATAAAGACAAATCCATCCGACACCTGTTTTGATGGTCTTTTCTTCATATTTCAATTGATTTATTTTACATCATCCTGAATTTAAAGAGTGATCTTCAAACACGATTGAGAATTTCTCCATATCCCTCTTGAATCTCCATATTTCTTGTATAATCATCTAAAACATACATTGATTTTGGTCACATTTTGGCTGAATTTGAACCGAACGATGAGAGTCAATTCCTCCGTCCCAGTCGACTGATGCCAGGTAAGCATCGCCGGGATATTCCTCCCAGCAGGAGACGAAAGTGGTTTTGCTTGTACTCCAGTCAACCCGGGACTTCCAAGTACACGACGTGGTCCAATCTCTTCAGGTCCCTTGTGTTGTCCCAACAACCCTCGAAAGAAAAAACAGTTTCTTTTGTGTTGTTTTTTCTTTTGTGTTCAGTCGTTATTCAAAATCAAAACCGGGAATGCTCATTGCTGTCAGACCTTTTCTCAGTATTCACGTCGACACTTTGACACTTCTTTCCTTTGCTTGAAAGAAAGTGGAAAGGTTAGCTTAGTTAAATAAAGGGTTCTCTTTGTTTTGGGCTGTGAACATCGCAATGAAACTTGCCGTGTGCAACTTAAAAAATCGAAATCGGTTGGTGATCTAACTTTTTTTTACCCCTATGAAGACCAATGTCTACTTAAAAAACTTAAATAAAGTTATGTACGCACTTGTCAAATAGCTTCTGCAATACACGGATGGTTCTTCCCTTGCCAATAAGATCTCTAAAGTATCCAATGGTGTTTTTGACTTTTGACTTTCATTCCGTTTTGGGTCACTACTTGCTTGAGATTCATTGAATGATCCAAGGACTGGTGAGATATCAAACGTAATGATTCTAGCTTTGGACTTGCAAGCCCACCCTAATTTGATTGCCTCTCTCATTGTTTCGGGATAAGTATACTAGAAGTGCTAAGAGTTGTGTACGGTGCTCATTTTAGTGCCAAAAATTTTCGTTGGCTCATTTAAGTGCCAAATTGGAGAAAAAACAATCACTTAAATGCTAACTACGAGAAATTCGAACCAAATTGATTACGTGGCATTTATAATTAAAATTATTATATGACTTGGCAATTTTTTCAAAAGTTCAGTCCACATGGCATTTCCATGTGGTGTGCTTGGCATTGAAGTGATCACTTCAAACAAAATTTGACACTCAAATGATCATTTTAAACAAAATTTGGCATTTAAAGGATCACTATTTACAACTTTAGACAATGTCATTTAGGTGTTATGTGCTAACTAGGCACGCCGGTGAGTCATGTAGGACTGAGAAATTAATAAAATATTGCCAAAAAATTTTGCACTTCTAGTATACTTACCTCTATTATTTCTTGAATATTGTTGACAAATTGAGTCATAAGTATGAGTATAACTTTAAAGTGAACCAAAATGAAGAAATTATCAAGAAAGAGATTTTTCTAATCATTATTATGATAAAAAGATATTTTGCACCATTTTCTAATATGTACAACTTTTAAGACTTAAAAAAGATAAAAATAGACAGAAATAGACTTCTACAACAAAAAGTTGCCGACTTCAACCTCCCAAAGAAGAAGAAGAATAAAACTTTGATTCATCGTATCCTTTATATTCACTTTTGCATTTAATTGAACTATTTTGTAAGATTATCACAAACTATTTTAAGTACTTGAATAGTCAATAAAGGCTTCATTTAATATTTAAATTTTCTGGCACTCCCCCTGAACACATAAGCCATGACTTTGGTTTTAAGATTAAGCTTGCAAATATACAACAATAAGGCAAATAAGTGGCCTAAAAATATATGAATTCAAGACATCCTGCTCTAGCATCATGACAGATGTTTCTTTATACATCATGGATTGCACAATCCGGCTCACAGGCACCACATTTTTGTCACCCTATTAAGAGCAGTCTTCGCATGGGATCAGTGATTACTATGAAAATATGTACGTTTTTTCGTGTTCTTGTTTACCAATTGAAACTTTTAGAACAAAGGTATGCTCACCTAAGTTCGACAACGATATATGAAATCAAGAGAGAGAAAAAGTTTACAAATGAAGACGCGTGGCTCAGGGTTTTGATTTAACCCCCGGAAACGTAAGAAGCCTACTCCGAGTCAATCAATTTGAGCCAAGTTTACTGAAGTGAAGTGACAGAGAAATCACGCTTATTGCACGTGGCAATGACACCTGGTAGACACCTTTTGACATAAGTTTCAATTATGTATTTTTTACGTGAACTTCTAATGGAACTCTGTAGTAATCATGCATGAGTCAACGTCAGAAGTCTAAATTACTTGTAAGGATTGCTAACGTATGCAATGCAACAAACATTAGACGATATATCAGAGGGAGGTATGAAGAAATTAATAAATTAAGATGGAGAATCACAATAATTATAATTGGCGTAAGGGGCGACATTTGATAATTCTGTGGATTTTTTTTAAGGAGACGTCAAACCCTTTCCAAGTTCCGATCTGAGCTGGCACGTATGTTCCAAACCCTCTTAGTCAACAAGTGATTTATAAGGGGTTAAGTATATTTAGTTAATATTTAATTATCACTAATCTAGTTCGATTGGAGCAAAGACGGCGAAAACTGCTCAAACGGATGACTTGCTTTGCGTAAAAAGCGACAATCTATAATATGATAATTATTGGTTCGAGGCTCTTGCAAGAAAAGAATGCAACTTCCACGGACTCCGCTACGATGACACATCGCGATCTTTGGAGATGGTTGAATATAATAGGGATGGTTTAACTTGTTACGAGCATAGTAGGTGCATATAAATTGACAGGAGTAATTAGACACATAAAGTCCGTTTATTTCACAAAAAGTTTAAAATTTAGAAAATATTTTTTAAAAAATAATCTTTCATATCGGTTAGAAAAATTAATAAATTACCCATGAAGATAGTTAGTCATAATTGTTGTCGATATATAAAAGTATTTTTCGTTGACTAAGGGGCTGTTTGTTTATGTTTTGAATACTTTTTTCTGTTTTTTTTTTGTTCCTGGAACAAGAAAGGAAACAGAAATGTGTTTGGGTGTGTTTTGTTCCTTTTTTGTTCTTTTGTTCCAAAACAAAAAAGAAACAACAAATTTGTGTTTTCTTATTTCTGAAACAAATCTTAAACAAAAAATAATCTTTCATATCGAGGTTAGAAAAATTAATAAATTACCCATGAAGATAGTTAGTCATAATTAAGAAATAAAGGAAAAATTAAAAAAAATTATAAAATTATAAAAAATTACCAAACGTGTTTCTGTTTATTTTTCGAACAAATTTACCAAACGTGACTAAATTGTCTAAGCAAAACTTTTTTAACTCCCTGGAACAATTTTTAAACTCAAACAAAATTAAATTGATATTTTTCTCAAATTTTGAATTTTCCGTGAAATAAACACACATGTAGATGATCGAAAACATATGGTCGACCTCTCGCACAAAGTACACTCAACATAATAATCAGACTATAATTTATCCCTCTCCGATTGGAAGAAATTGGAGGCAACATGCCTTTGATAGGTAGATTACAAGTTATGGGCATTAGTCTCATCACCCTTCTAGATATATATTACTCAACTTGAATGAATCGTGTCGTTTAATCCATCATCGCCTGTTAAAAGATTGGTTGGAGGAAGTTTTCTCAAATCAAAGATGAAGGAAAACATAGCCTATAATAATAACGTCGCCATGGGCTCTATTTTAGGAAACCGAGAGACGGGGATTGAAAGCGATCGTGTAAAATGGAGAACAATGTGAAAATTTCTTGAGGAGCATTTGGAGAGAAAATTATTTGTATGCCTATTTTCAATTTCCACCATCCAATTTCCACAAGATCAACATTAAGATATTCACAAAAGAGCTATATATTTCCTCCATCTCGGATTAGAGGAAGTTTTTCCTTAACCATGACCCCAATTGGTGGCTCACACATTATGGACATAAACCACATAAATATAAATGATGTTCATGTTTATAACCAATCAATCAAGAAAGTGTTTGAGGAAAGTATCCTCCTATCGGAAATTCAGGAAAACATCGCTCTACTCGAAATATAGGATGAAGGTGCCTAATAAGCTAAAACACCAGGGGCTCTTGTTTTTTTGTGGCGGATGAAAATAGATCCTACATTTTCAAGGTTATAATTTTTGTCCTCATAAAATATTAGGACAAAATTCAAATTTGGAGCTGTCCTTACGTCTATCGTCATGGACATCACTCATATGCAAAATTAACTAAATATAGATCTAAGTGATACGAATGGTTGTAATACACGAATCATAAGAGTGTGGTTGGATAAAGTAATTGACAGAAAATATAGCCAAAAATAAAAAAAAAAATCAAGACAGGCTTGCCAAGTTGGCCTTTTAGTTTTCTTGCTATAGTGCAGTTTTCTTCATCCTGCCCAAGTACGTCACATTTGATGCACTTTGTTACGTTCATAATGGCAAAAGACTATCAAAATAAAAGTTTAAGTTCTTAAGCTAGGTGATCAACATTGCCCGGGAAAGTGGAGATTAACACAACACGTCAAGGAAAATTTCCAAGGAAAGAATCGTATGATGATCGCACACTGATTAAGGCAACCAAAATCTGAAGTTTAGGTGTAGGTTGAATTTACCGGACTTTGGAGACCAATCTAACATGGCTTGAATTCCTTATAAAAATAAATATATGAAAAATAATTTCATCATTCATTCGAAACAAAAAATATATAAACATAAATTATTGTCAATAATAAATGATTTTTCATTAAGCAATTTTTTCAAGGGAAACAAATAATCATTTTTTATAAATAATTCTAAATTATTTATTTTGCGAAACAAACTGACTTGACATAAACCAAGTTCGGGGATTGACGGGAGAGGTCGCAGATTCAATACCTTCCTTTTTTTTTTTCTTTTCAGAACCATCGGCCTCTTCTATATTGATAGCTTTACCCATGACAAAATCAATACTTGGATATTTATCTTCTTTGGACCCATTGGGTCCAAGCCCGGCATATCTCTCTCTCTCTCTCTCTCTCTATAACAAAATCAATACTTGGATATTTATCTTCTTAGGACCCAATGGGTCCAAGCCCGGCATCTCTCTCTCTCTCTCTCTCTCTCTCTCTCTCTCTCTCTCTCTCTCTCTCTCTCTCTCTCTCTCTCTCTCTCTCTCTCTCTCTCTCTCTCTCTCTCTCTCTCTCTCTCTCTCTCATGTAGCTAGCACTTGAGGACGAATGAGTATTGTACATGCTACCAGTTGAATTTGATGACACGCTATAAAATTACTAATCATCATTGCCCACGTATTATGAATATTGTCTGATTCAATATCATGCGTGTATGCATATCACTTTTGATTGTCTAGTTATATTATGCACCACTTTATGTCCATCACAAGATAACTTCTCTCAAGTGTCCTCCACATGCATGCATGATTGATTTTCTATTTTTTTGCATGTTTGACTTGAGATAAATTTGATAATAATGGTTCATAGAGGTTGAAATTTCTTTATTATCTTTCTTCTCTTCATTTTTTTTTCTTTCCCTAAAGGAAACATTCCATTCGAACAAAGTGATGAGATTATTACAAACAAGAGCGAGTACCAACGTGAACATAATAAAGTAAAGGAGACTCTACAAAGACTATATTCTTTACTCTAAATGGGATATATTAAAAATAAAAGAAAAAATAATTCCAATCAGCTGAAGTGTCCATTTTGCAAGCTCGCAATGCTATTTTGAGGTCTATAGGTCCACGGTAAGCTCCATCCCGAGTTGCTGCAAGTAGAAAGACAGTGTCCAAGACGAAAGAAAATACCATGTTGTTAAATGGTATAAATTAAAACATTACGATCACTAAAAAAAAAAAAAAAAAAAAGCACCTTTTGAATTGCGAGAGACTTAGCAGATTAGCATTTTTGTTAAATAAAACAGGAAATATATAAAGCTTCAGACTAGGAAATAAGGTTCCGACTGAGCCGGCATCATTGTTAATTGCATTTTTTTTATTTTTTTTTGGAAGCACTATGTCTCTGCAGTCGCTTTTGTTTCTACTTCTTTACAGCCAAACAAAACCTCTTGTACCTTTATGGCGCTATCTCTATAAGTGGCAATAGCAAATTTTTTGTTGAAAAATTTTAGGCATACACAATTTTCTAAATGACTCACTTATTTAAAAATTCACTTAGAATTTATCATGTTACTTATTCTATCAATATAGATCAATTTTATCATATCTAACAACATTCTTGGTAATTTAACACGAGGCGAACATTGGGAGGTTAAAACTTGCATAAATTTGTTATTATCTTATTGACATCCAAAATTACCCCTGGTATCACATTCTGGCCACAAGGGGATAATAGGTGAAATGTCCCATTTTATTCATAAAGTTAAGGGCAAACAATTTTCGTGGAAGCTATTTACGTTGAGCATCAATGAAATTCTAGAAGCAAATTCTAGAGTCGATGGCCAGATAATTGATTATCATGTGTCAAGTTACAGGGATAGTGCACTAGATTTAAAGATTAAGTGAAATTAGCATTAGAGCACAATCGAGAATAACTGTTGTGAGAAATGCACATAAAAATAGGGAGCCATTATTTACTTAACGAGCAAGGTACGCAAGCACCATCGACAAGTCAAGAAGCAGTTGCTTATGGATAAGGGTACCAAGAAGAAATGGAAAACATGGAGAATGTTAGGCGTAGCGGCCAAGAAGAGGAAACTAACTAATGGCTATTAGTTCGTCCTATAAATACCACAGCCTATTCAACAAAAAGCCCTCCAAACAACAAAATAGCTATCTTTACTTTATCTTTACTTTATTGCATTTTAGTTGTAGTTTTCAAGATTCCCGTCATTGATTAAATTCTAGTGTACATATCTATTTGGTTCAGCATCATCGATTAAATTTCAATGTTGTTCTACAAGTCCAGTGTTGTTGATTAAATTTTGACATTGTGTTTCTTATTCAGGGGTATTGCTATTGATTAGATTCTAGCTTTATGCCTAAAATAAGTTTTGTCATAGATTAAATTTCTACATAATTTGAGTTCGAAGTATAGACTATCCGGCTACTAGTGTCCAAATTACATCATCGATTAGAGTTTTGTGTAATTTGTGTCCAAAAACAGTTAGTCTTTAAGCTATCCAAGTATCAATTATCAGGCTGTCTATATAAGTTGAGAATAAAATTTCCCCTTGCATTTGACATTATCTATCCAAACTCAACACAAAAGCTGTATCTCCTATAATAAAATTAAAACACTATGTTTGGTGAAAGATTTTTCATGAAAATCAAAACTGGTGAAACATCTTTGAGCTATCTAAGTATCAATTGTCGGGTTGTATGTATAAGTTGAGAATAAAATTTCCCCTTGCGTTTGACATTATTTATCCAAACTCAACACAAAACCCGAATCTCTAACAAAATTAAAACACTATGTTTGGTGAAAGATTTTTCATGGAAATCAAATACATTTTTTCCACGAAGCTTGATGATATTGTTGTTAAGGTCCATAGAACTGTGACTGTGGTTGGATTATAAGTATCGGATTTATTTGTGGGTTGGGCATATTAACTTGAGCAGGAGGAAGAGGTTGTTGCAACATTTGAGGTTGAACATTTAGAGGAGCTTGGGGTTGTATATTAGGGGCTTGTTGAGCATTATGAGCCCTTAACTAAGGTACTTGTGGCTGAACATTTGGGACTCCCATTTGGGGTAATTGGGATTGAATGTTCACTTGTTGCAATTAGCCTAGCCCCATAGTTAGAGTCATTAAAACTCCTAGGACCTCCATTGTGACTGGCAACACATTCGTTTAAGATACCATAAAGAGATTTGGTTGAGTTAAAGTTAACCCAACATCATTCTCAAGTAATGTGTTCTATTGAGTTACTGGTGGGATGATTACTATAGGACCTTAATCAGCATTGGTAGAGACATGCGAATTAACAAACTCATCAACTTGTGTAGCTGTTAAAACTTCTCCTCTTTGCAGAATCCTAAAAGGGGGTCAAGTTAACACAGCTTGCCCTACATTACCTAATGTTATTTGAGAAGCTGATGATATAGGAGCATATCCGATTGAAACAGGGACCTACCTTTTTTTAGGCTGAGCTAGTCCTGTTGAGACTCTATGTTGTCCTTGGGCACATTCATGATAAATATTGATGATTAAAGGCCTAACGACATTTGTCATTTGTCTGACCATAAAATCAGCAAACTCATTTTGAGTCTCTTCAATTGTTTGCCTTATGTAGCGAGCATGACTGGTTTGCCTTATGTAGCGAGCATGACTGGCACACCTTAGAGTTTCCTCATATGGCTTCAATTCAAAATCAACCAATTGTCAAGCCATTGTTAAGGGGATACGACAATGACATTGCATGCCTAGCCAACATCTACAGAAGCCATACCCAAATTAGATGGATACCATACCATACTCAAGAGGTTTCAAAATGTCTGGGTTTACTTTGTTTATTGGTGAAAAAGATCTATTGATTTTTGAGTATGTTAATCGTTTCTTGACATAATGCAAAGATGCAGAACATACAGATTATTGAAAGCTAAGGTTATTCCCTTTATCATTATAAAAGAAATTGTTTTTGCTTGGTATACAACATTATCGGCAAATTCAATTAATTCATGGAAAGAAATGGAAAAATTGTTCCATACCCAGTTTCAAAGGGGTATCCTAGATTTGTTAGTGGCTGACTTATTGATTATAAAACAATTACATAATGAGTCAATTAACCAGTTCATTTATGGATTTAAGAGGGCCAGAAGTAAGTGCTTGGTCCCCTTGCTTGAGAAAACCTTTGCAAACCTTATATTTAATGGTTTGAAATTTGAAATTCGAGAAAAAATGGTTGGGCAACCCTATTCCAATAGCTACTAAGCATGAGAACTTGCTCAAAGAAAAAGACAAAAGACATGGTAGATGAGCAGATATTAGTTGGGCTAATGTTGTAGAAGCAGATGAAGAACAAGAACAAGTCAACATAGCAAAAGTGGTTGTAGCTAAAATGATTATAGATAAACCGTACGTTTGTCAAGCATTACGATCTATTAGTGTAAAGGAAAAGTCCAACCTCATGCCTAAAGCTAAGGAGCTTGTCTACCACTCATTCAATACCAATAAAACTAAAGAGATATTTGATCCATTACAGGTCGATGGCTAGAAAAGATTAACCAAAAGGCAAATTATACCTACTAAAGAAGAATTGGCAAGAAGAGATACTACAAATGGTATCATTCATGGAGTCATAATAACAATGATTACATGGCTTTTAGAAAGCAACATTCAAGATGCAATCAAGTAAGGGAAAATAAAGTTTGTTGATGACAAGAATAAAGCTCCCGTGAAAGTTGATATGGACCCATTCCCCATCATGACTAGAATGATATCATCTAAAGCAAGAACCATACCCAAGAGTCATCACCATCTTCAATTCTATGTAAGATGTAAGCAAGTGATTAGACAAGAGGGGTATAATCCCAAGCCCCAGTACCATCAATCTAGCTAAAGGATAGCTAGCAGGGAATACAACTCAAGCTTAACTGTCCCATTTCGATAGGACCAATTCCAAATGAGTCAGCCTATCCTTGTAAACATCATGCTTATCGGAAGAAAAGAGTTGACCTATGTGATTTCGAATTTGGCAAGAATCAAGGCCCTCAATTGTGTTCAAAGTGGAAGCTATTGATCCAATAACAAATGTATTACTCAATGGGCATCACAATCAATATGGCACAATAATCATTAATGAGGTATGCAATTTTGATAGTTCTAACTAGAAAGAGCCTATGGTATGTAAAACAGGACCCTTCAAGAAGTTTCGTGCCGGATGAGTGACTAAGAAGTCATTCAAATGAAGATATGATGAGGGAGATCTTACCATTGGGACTTTGGGAAAACATAGTGGAAAGTATGAATATAATGTTAGTTATTGCCCTCTTCCCATTCACCCTTGAGTGGTTAGTCCATCTGGATGGGAAGTAGAGTTTGATGATAAAGATATGAAGACAACAACTAATTATCACCATCGACGCACTTTAAAGATACCCCATGATCCGCCTAATGTAAATGATATAAGGTTCAACCCCTAAAAGATAGCCTAACACGTATATAGAATAGGAGGATGCAAAGAAAAAAAATGCATTTGCTCCAAAAGCAACTTGCCCAAGCTTGCATTACTCAAGTTAAGCCAACTGTAATGGTAACCCATAAACCCAAGAAGGTCGAGGCAAAGAATTTGGTTTGAAAGGAGAAAGCCAAAGGATAATAATATAACTCCAAACCAAGCTAAAAGACTAGTTACAAAAGCAATTGCTTAGTTACTAGTTATTGACACCTTAAGAAGCACAAACACTCTCTAGGACCCTTCGTGTCATGTCCAACACTCTGACACATGTTCGACACACTCCGACACGTGACTCTGACACGCACGGAGTTATTTTTACAAATTTCCAAAACTTTTAGGGTCTAAATATAAATATATGAAAAAAAATAGAAAAAAAATATAATAAAAGCTATAAAAAAAAATTCTAATTTCTTCTGGTTTTTGACTCTTCTCAGTCGCACCGTCGCACGCACCTTTGTTCTCTTCTTTCACCATGAGTCTCTCACCAATGTTGCTTCGCCGGCCGCACGACCCACCCCACCAGTCGCTATAGCCCCCCACGCCTTAGCCCCACCCGTCGCCACAACCACCTTCGACCCCACCTTCATCTCTCGCAAGCATTGGGCCATCGCCCCGACTGAGCGACTAGCATCTCTACCTCTCATAGGCATTGCCACAGTTGGAATTTTGTTTAGGTAATGAATTTCTGGCCGATGGTGTTTGCGCATGTTTTGCGAAAGTTGGGAATTGTTTTGTGGGAAGGAGGCAAGTTGTTTAATTTCTTTAGAACAAACAAGCTTATATTGATGTTGTAATCTAGACACCACTGACGTTTGTTTGAGTTAAGATGGATGTTATAGCATTCGAAAGCCGTGTCAATTGTGTCAGTTTTGAGGATTGGTAGCTGCTATTGCTAGTTGTTTGCTAATGAAAAAAGGGTTATGGGATGGCTAGCCATGGGTTCGAGAAGGGGGAGCTACAATGTGCATTTTAAATCTCTTCTTGATGTTGACCTCTACTAATCTTTAGAGGCATGTTGCCTGTTAAATATGACTCGAGTTTGAGCGTTTGCTAAAACGCGAAATTTGGTGGACTCGCGAAGGAATTACTGAAGAGGAAATAAAGTTGAAAAAAAAAAAAGGCTACGAAGGAAGCAAAGATCCAACTCGCCGCTTGCAACCAAAGAGGAAAGTCAATCTTTCTTCTTTGTTGACCGAATCTTGGATTATTCGGTTTTCTTCCATGCATGCAATTCTCTGGCGGTTATATATATATATATATATATATAACTTTTGCTCGTGGGACTCTCTTCAGGGAAGCCACATATTGAAGCGCCGCATGAGTGCTTGTTCCACCGTTGTTGATGCAAGCAAACTTGAAGTACCAAATATCGAGTGCTTGAAAGTGGGTTCGTTCGTGCAATTACATCCAAGAAGTTTAGTGTTTGTAGTCGATTAAATCTTGAGGTAAGATTTGCGTGTAATTCCTTCGAGAGATTGAGAGATTATTTTCGAGGAATTTCGGGGCTAAACACTGGGTGCGTTATTGGGTGTAATTGGGGCTTGGGAAACACCGAGAGAGTGTTTGAGTGACTTGAGTGTGTAATCTCCTTGTATCGCTTGATCTATAGTGAAATTCACTGCTGCTCTCCCCGTGGACGTAGGTCTTTACGACTGAACCACGTAAATCTGGTGTCCGATTTATTTTTCTTCTTCTTCTGTCTATATTTTGTTCGTTCGCTCGCCCCATCTCAATAAGTGGTATCAGAGCTAGGTTTGGTTGAGTTGAAGCGAATCGATGGCGACAGAAGAATTAAAAGTGAAAATCAACAGATTTGATGGGAAGGATTTTAGTTTTTGGAAGATGCAGATTGAAAATTATCTTTACCAGATGAATCTGCACTTGCCTTTATTTGGGGAGAAACCAGAGACGATGAAGCAAGCCGATTGGGATTTGCTAGATAGACGAGCTATGGGTGTTATTCGGCTGACGTTGGCTCGTAACGTCGCGTTTAACATCCTGAAGGAGAAAACCATTGCTGATTTGATGCAAGCCCTGTCGGATATGTACGAGAAGCCCTCTGCGATCAACAATGTCTCGTTTTGATGCGACGTCTATTTAACTTGAAGATGAAAGAAGGTGCGTCGATTTGCAGATCATATCAATGAATTCAATGTGATTGTTAGTCAATTGAGTTCAGTTGAGATTGATTTTGAAGATGAGGTACGTGCTTTAATTTTATTATCCTCATTGCACGATAGTTGGAATACTACCGTTATCGCTGTTAGTAATTCATCCGGGTCAACAAGTTTGACGTTTGATGGGGTTCGAGATTTGATTTTAAGTGAGGACATTCGTAGAAGAGAATCTGGCGAATCTGTATCTACTGCTCTAGTAGGTGAAAATAGAGGAAGATCTGTAACACGTATGGGTAATGGTAGTACTAATATAAACAAACGTGGTCAATCTAGGACTGCTAATGTTGTCTGTTGGAGCTGTGGCAAGAGGGGGCATCTTAGAAGAGATTGCCTTAAGCTGAAGAATGAAAAGGGTAAGGAAATTATGGTTGATTCTACAGATAATGTTGCAGCTGTAGCAAATAATGATGATTATGTCTTGTCTATCGCTGATTATTCATCGTTTGATGGATGGATTATGGATTCTTGTTGTTCTTTTCATGTCACACCAAATAGAAACTGGTTTATCACTTATCAGTGCACGGGTAGTGATAAAGTCCAGTTAGGGAACAACGCTGAGTGCGATGTTGTGGGTGTTGGTGATGTTAAAATCAGAATGCATGATGGTATCGTGAGGACATTGACTGGAGTGAGGCATGTTCCAGAATTGAAAAAGAACTTAATTTCCTTGGGTGCCATAGATTCAGCTAGTTGCAGGTTTTCTTCAAAAGGTGGAGTTATGAAGATTGTTCGAGGTGCCCTAGTGATAATGAAAGGAATCAAGCATGATGGCATGTATAAACTTCAAGGTGAGACAGTGATAAATTTCGCTACGAAGACGTCGGATGCATCTGTTCGAGAGTCTTTTGATTGCTCGAGGAAGACCTGGGTGTTTGTGCCAAGGCATAAGTTTGATGCTGGTGTCAGGATCTCATGATCAAGAGCTTTGATCGAGACGGAGACCGGTAAGTCGATCAAGCATGTGCGGATCGACAATAGCATGGAGTTTTGCTCAGAGCTGGCAAATAAATTCTGTATGAAAGAAGGCATAGTGAAACACCGCACTAGTGCCAGTAAATCACAACAATTTGCAGAATTGATGAGCAGAACATTACTAAAGATGGCCCGAAAAATTATCTCTAGTGCTGGTATTGCTAGGAGAATCCTAGCTGATATGCTAAGTACGATAAGCTGCCTGGTGAATAGATCCCCATCAACTGCTATTGAATGGCAGACTCCTAAAGAAGTGTTGTCAGGTAACATTGCTGGTTATTCTATTATTAGAATGTTACGTTGCCCATATTATTTTCGAGTGAGTGATGGTAAGCTCGATGGGAGGGCAAGGTGCATATTCCATGACTATGTACAAGGTGAGTGGGGTGATCAGTTGTGGTACCCAGATATAAATTCACCTGTTAACAGCAGAGAAGTTACCCTTGACAAGTCTCAAGTACTTCTGGCTAGGAGTGTTTGTGGCAGTGTTAATACGGATCTGGACGGTGTTCAGCTTGAGGTGAAGTTGCGACCAGAAACTCCTGAGGTAGCGAGTACGAGTACTAACAAAGTAATCGACACAAATGGTGCTCATAGCGAGGTGGAGCCTGTAGAGCCAATGGTTGTCTGTAACTGCTGAAATTAATAAGGTACGTTTTCGATCTCCTGATAGATATGGATGCAACAATGGTTTTGCTTTATCTGCGATTGAGGAGATTGCGTCAGAAAATCCTTTCGGAGCAGTTAAAGGTGCATGTGGAGTTGGTATTCTGATGAGGTCCTCAGTTATGGCGAAGTTTAAGCGAAGCTTGGACTTGAATAATATATGTGGCGATTGAGCCCATCGGGGGCTATGGGAAAGTAGCAGCAGAATTTGAATTTTTACGAAGCGATTGCAATATGGCTCAAACGTCGAGCCAAGGTGGAGATTGTTAAATATGACTCGAGTTTGAGCGTTTGCTAAAACACGAAATTTGGTGGACTCGCGAAGGAATTGCGAAGAGGAAATAAAGTTGAAAAAAAAAAGGCTACGAAGGAAGCAAAGCATCCAACTCGCGCTTGCAACCAAAGAGGAAAGTCAATCTTTCTTCTTTGTTGACCGAATCTTGGATTATTCGGTTTTCTTCCATGCATGCAATTCTCTGGCGGTTATATATATATATATAACTTTTGCTCGTGGGACTCTCTTCAGGGAAGCCGCATGAGTGCTTGTTCCACCGTTGTTGATGCAAGCAAACTTGAAGCACCAAATATCGAGTGCTTGAAAGTGGGTTCGTTCATGCAATTACATCCAAGAAGTTTAGTGTTTGTAGTCGATTAAATCTTCAGGTAAGATTTGCGTGTAATTCCTTCGAGAGATTGAGAGATTATTTTCGAGGAATTTCGGGGCTAAACACTGGGTGCGTTATTAGGTGTAATTGGGGCTTGGGAAACACCGAGAGAGTGTTTGAGTGACTTGAGTGTGTAATCTCCTTGTATCGCTTGATCTATAGTGAAATTCGCTGCTGCTCTCCCCGTGGACGTAGGTCTTTACGACTGAACCACGTAAATCTGGTGTCCGATTTATTTTTCTTCTTCTTCTGTCTATATTTTGTTCGATCGCTCGCCCCATCTCAACATTGCCCATGATTGGGAAAATCACATTTCCTGATTTTATTTACAGGGTTTAGATAAGTGGGAAGTGGTGCCATAAATTTAAGTACTTGTAAGGAACAATGATGCATCTCATTCATGCAGCCGGTTTTCTTTTATCATTATTTGTACAACTAGTTTGTTGACTTGATTATGCCAATAGTCATGCAATAAGTAAAAACACGAGTGTCTTTTCTAATGCCCTCTTCATAATGGCTTTGGTCATGTATGTGTGATGGTTGGGAATTGATGATGGAAATTTTGCTATTGATGTTCGTTGTCATATTGCTGCTGTTCTTTGCCATTCGTCGCTGTATTGTTATTATTCGCTATTGTTGGCTGATGTTGGCTGCTTTATTATTACTGCTCATTGCTGTCTATTGTTGCTTGCTATCATTTATTTTTATTCTTTGTTTTCCATCGCTATTTTGCTGTTGTCTACTACTGTTTACTATTTCCCGCAAGCCGCAACGTACTTTCAGTTGGTACCAATCTTCCTTATTTAACTTTAACCAAGAAACCTTATAGCAATTGATAATAACATTTTTTTTTTTTTTTTGCAAAATGTCTTCAAGTTCAAACATGGCTAGTAGTATTTCAAGTACACAACCACCGAACTCTAGCAATAAAATTGTAAAACAACCATTATGGAGGTATGTTACTAAGTTAGTTAATCATACTGATGCTAGGAGAAATTTGTCTTGGAGATAAAACATTTGTCAAAAAGATTTTAAGAGTTCATACACGAGAGTGAGGGCGCATTTGATGATGATAAGTGGAAAAGGAATTGGAAAGTGCACAAAAGTAGAAAAAAATATCTTTTGAAGATGGAAAGATTAAAGGAAGAGATTAATACTAAATTAATAAGTATTGCATCTAGAAATGTACCTCTGCCTCTTTCTAGTTTTTCACTTAGTGGTGGTGGTAGTGACGGAATAAATTTATCATTTAACTCCAAAAAAAGGAAAAGCGGAAGTGGAAGTGAAAAATCACTTAAAGATGCATTTAATATGACTCAATGGCAATGTCTAGATTATGAGATTGCTAGGATGTTTTATTCAATGGGTTTGCCATTTAACCTAGCAATGAATCCTTATTTTCAAACCGCTTTCACTTATGCTGCTAATTATAATATTGCGAGTTATGTACCACCAAAATATAATTCGTTAAGATAATGATTCAAATTGTAAAGGCGTAGGACAACTCATTGAGCAAAAATTTCTATCAATTATGTGGACGCCTTGTGTAATGCATACCCTTAATGTAGCTTTGAAAAACATTTGTGCCGCAAAAAATATAGAAAGCAATCAAATAGTTTATGAGGAATGTAGTTAGATTTCAGATATTGTTAAGGAAGTTATGCAAATCAAACATTTCATCATGAACCATTCTATGAGATTAGCAATATACAATGAGTTTACTAGCTTGAAGTTGTTTTCTGTAATGGATACACGTTTTGCTTTGATGATTGTGATGCTTAGGAAATTCAAGTTAATAAAAAGTGGTCTTCAAAACATAGTGATTTGTGACAAATGGAATATTTATCGAGATGATAATCAAGAGAAAGCTAAGTTTGTCAAGGAAAATGTGTTGGATGATTTTTTGTGGGATTTGATTGATTATATACTTTCTTTCACGGCTCTTATTTATGATATGCTTAGAATTTGTGACACCGATAAGTCTTGTCTTCACTTAGTTTATGATATGTGAGGTTCAATGATTGAAAAAGTGAAGAAAGCTATATATGCACATGAAGTGAAGAGGCTAGATGAGAAGTCCACATTTTATGAGGTGCTTCATACAATTCTTGTAGATTGTTGGACAAAGAACAACGCTATACTTCATTACTTGGCATATGCCTTAAACCCCAAGTAAGTTCTAAAATTGTATGAGATTATTACTTTAGTAGTTATTCTTTTTTTAACATGACAATATAATACTCATCTTATTTATTATTGTTTTTAAATTTTATTTTATTTTATTAAATAAAGGTATTATAGTGATCAATGGCTAGATGAAGATCCTACTCGAATTTCTCCATACAAGAATAAGGAGATCAACTAAGAAAGACTGAAATGCTTCAAAAAATAATTTCCTAACTTGGATGAGCACAACAAGGTGAATTTGGAGTTTGAAGATTTTGCAAGTAAAAATGGGGATTTTACAGATTTTGATTTCATTTAAAATCGATATTCTATGGATCCTAAGGCTTGGTGGGTTAATCATGGTGCATGTGCACCAATGCTTCAAAGCATAACCTTAAAGTTTCTTGCACAACCTTCTTCTTCATCATGTACTAAGAGAAATTTGAGTACTTACTCATTTGTGCACTCAGTGAGAAGAAATAAGATGACCCCTAAAACCACCCATTGTGGTGGCGTAGTTGGCTTGAGCTTTGTGCCTCTTACGAAATGTGCCAAGTTCGAATCCCAGCAGCGTTACTTGGTGACTTAACCGCTGGCGTGAGTGTGGTGGCTAGCTTACGTCAGCCCCAGGTTCTTCCCGCCGGCTATTGGCTTTTGAGGTTTCCTAAGTCATCAAAAAAAAAAAAAAAGATGACCCCAAAACGTACAGAAGATTTGGTTTTATTCATAACAATCTTCTTCTTCTATCAAGAAAAAGCCCACAATATGTAGAAGGAGAGACCAAGATGTAGGATATTGACGAAAATGCATTTGACTCGTTTGAAGATATTGGGGTACTTGAAGTTGCAAAACTTTCACTTGATGAGCTAGAGATGGAGTCTGTTTTTTTTTTTTTTTTCAAAAGAAGTGAATAATGTGGATGAATGACTTTTTGTTACATTTGATAATAGATTGTTGATTTTTTTTTTTTGCTTATTGTTAAATTTTAAATTTAATAGTAGAATGTAGATTACTTGTTTTTTCTTCCAAGTTTTATGGATTATTACAATGAAATGTAGTTGAATTTGTCAAATTTAAAAAATGAATTATATTAACAAATGTAGTATTAATGTTTTTCATATAGATTAATTGTAGGCTCTTTTTATTATTATTATTTAGTTATTTATTCATTTATACATAAAAATATTTATTTAATATATAACGTGTCGAATTCTCTACTTTTTGAGAAATGATGTATCGGCGTGTTGTGTCGTGACGTGTCACATATCACATGTCCATGTCAGTGCTACATAGTTGACACCTGATTTTTAATCAATATGTCATAAAGGTTAAAAAAATCGACATTTGAGATTCTGATTGTGACAAAGCCTGTTTATTGGGTAAAAAGTATTTTTTTTCATTTCTTTCTTTTGTATTATTGTTTTTAAATGTTTCCAGCTCCCTTTTGAATAAAAAAACTCGAAAAGTCAAATAGTTGACTTTTTGAACAACTATGTGATCAAAAGTCAACATTGGGTCAAAAAATAACTTTGCATCCAAAAAAAAAAAAAATGCCATTTAGCTTTAATTTCACCTTCTCAAGTCAATTCTTCAAAAATCCAAAGATTTAGCTCAAAATTAACATTTTAAGAAAAGGCAACTAAATGGTTGACTTCTAGTTAAACATTTTACAAAAAAAAATTAAAAAATCCACAAAAATGTTTCTTTTAGTGTCAATTTGACTTTTTTTTCGAAAATTTTGCAAAATTCAATTAAGAACCTTATTTTCCAAATTTTTTCAATTTTAGGCTTTACATCAATAAAAGATAAAATTATTTTTCGTTTCACCCATAGATAGGTATAGTTCAGTCTTCGACATTTGATCTAAGGACTATTATAAATCCACTCGTGCGCTCAATTTCACAAATTGCCATGTTGAAAGACAAATTGCTATTTTAAGCCCTAAATAGAGGGTCAAAATCGATTTTTCATGACTTGCGGACAGATAAGTATTTTTCACTCATTTTCTTAAAATAAGTCCAAATCCAAAGTTGATTTCTAGAAAGTCGCATTAGAACTTCCCAATTTAAGAGATTTCATTTTCTTGAATGTAAGAAAATCTAGCCATTAAGCTTCAATTGAAGAAATTTGAGTTAATCCATTCAAGACTAAGGTTCAATTACATTAATTTAGGTCCAATTTTAATATTACACCCTAATTCATTTTTGGCCTAAGCTTCGACACTTTAATTCAAAGTCAATTTGAATATAATAGGTGATCTTACAAATGGGTAATTAGTTGGATAGGGCAATTGCAACATTAATTAGACTCAATTTCAATTAATTCATAATCATGGCCAATAAATTGAAAATTTGTTTATTTTAGCCCTTTAAGCTCAATCTTAAGTACCCATGATTTTAGTTTTTTGTTTTTCTATTAAGTCAATAGAAGGTCCAAAGATCACATTTATGAAGTTTAATTGGCTTAATTAAATTGAAATCGGAAAATTTCCTCTCAAATCAAGTAAGTTTTCTATTCAATTTTATCATTGAGGGACCAAATTGCATAAATTTTGAACCCACAAGGGCCACAAGTGCATGTACTAGCCAGAATCAGTCAAGACTAGTCAAGAATCGATCAAAAATTGGTCAAACTGGCACAAACTAGTTTGACCAGTCCGATTGGTCGTCGACGGGGCAAGTTGGTTTGGCCCATTGTCGGCCAATTCTAGACTTCTGGTGATCAGTTATGGGATCCATACTATACCAATTTCATTTCTACACCCTCAATTTCCCATGATTTTACAAATTGGCCCTCGAATTTTGTAAATTTATAATTTGACCCCTAATTGGGCCTTTTAGTGCAATTTTTGCTTTTAGCTTGGGTTTTGCAAATCAGGCCCATTCGATCGACTACCCAACACCCCTAAATGATAATTAAAATGTTAAAATCATTTTTTGCCCATTAGATTGGGATTTCAACCGTTGGATCGAATCGATGGCTGAATTCGACCAATTTGAGGGTGGTATAAATATCATTTTCCGTCCAAAATGCAAAGAATGCCTCATTTACAGATCTATTTTCCCTCTTTAAACTCAAACCCCCTCTCTTCTCTTTCTTGCCTTCTTCTCTCATCGTCTTTCCTACCAAAAACAAGGGACCTACTTATCATCCTAAGAGTCATTAGGTATGATAAAGTCCCCTCTCTGTCTGTCTCTCCGAGTTTCTATTACTAAGTAGCACTTCTACTATTCAATCATAGAATCGATTCCAATCCAATTGAAAAAGCTCTAACTTTTTAGGTTGCTAGCACCCTATCTATAGTCAGGGGCCTCTTCTTGCTCGCTAGCACTAACCTTTGATTGTAGCTAGTGTGCCCCCCTTCTTTCTCAAAGTTAACTTTCTAGCTTGTTAGTCAAGCTTGGAAGCCCCTACCTTTATTGGGATATTTGAACCTTCATTACTAGTGAAGCCTGCGCAAACCCCTCATACAAAGAAGCTAGAACTACTAGAGCATGAGTGATATGTCTACCGTGCACAAGATCTGCCAACTATCTATAGATAGTCCTTATTAACTTTAAGAGTAGGACAATAGAATATGTATCTCGACAGGAAGTATAATAGGAAAGTGATATGTTCTTTCTCGTCAACATGACTAGTCACTCTATCATAACGTTTAAGGAACTTACTATATGCAAGAACTCCATCTAAGATGATGAAAGAAATATCAACTATGATCAACTGCTTAGTAGAACAACCAAGTAGCTGAAAGCCTATTATTGTACATGTCTAACAGCGTGACAGTCATGGGTTCCCAAAGGAAAAAGAAACAATTAGTGAAAGGGGACTAGAAGCTTATTGCAAACCCAACCAATCCCCGGTTTATGTCATAAGAAGGCATGCTAATTGCAAGTGCCTTCTCAATCCCAACTCCTATCCAAAGGAGTTAGGTTGGTTCATCATCTATTAGTCAGAGGTACCATCTATGAAAATCTACCTCAAATGAGAGAAACCCACGAAATTGAGGAGAAACTGAAGACTAGATGTCTCAAAAGGAGCAATGTTGGAAGGCCAAAGTCTCACGGTTAGTAGGAAAGCAAACCTTGAGTGGAGGAGGGACCTTATTATCATCAATAAGACTAAGACCCAAGAGAAAGCAACCCATCATACCTTCAACGGCATCCAAGAGACAAAAGCGACAATCTTTGACATGTTCCCCTGTTTGGAGAGCAACCAAATTGCTAATGTAACTTGATGAGTCATGGTCAGAGACTTTCTTTGGTGCCATGGCAGATGATGAAGTAAAGACGAAAGGGAATCATGAAGGAGAATATGGAAATAGGGCAAGAAGATGAAATATAGTGATGGGGTCTCAAAGGAGATATTAATAGAAGAGGACACCTCAAGGAAAAAAGGAAAAATAGTTACCTACCAAATTAGAGGAGACGTGTTGAAATAATACAGGGAATGAAAATTCATATCAGAGAAAGATGTTAGAAGGTAGAAAGGCATGATCACCTTGGAAAACTACGCAAAAACGAGGTATTTTTTAAAAGAAATAAATTCAAATTTATTTCTTTTAAAAGGGAGCAAATGTTAACACCCAAAATTATCCGTGATATCACATGATGGCCATGGGAGGATAATAGGTGAAACGCCCAATATTGTTCATAAAGTTAAGGGTAAACAGTTTTCATGGAGGCTACTTAAGTTGAGTGTCGAAGGAATTTTAGAAGCAAATTCTAAAGTCGATGGCCAGGTAAGTAATTACTGCGTGTTAAGCAATGGGCATAGTACACTAGATTTGAAGATTAAGTGAAATTAGCATTAGAGCACAAGCAAGAATAATTGCTGCGAGAAATGTGTATAAAAATATGAAGTTGTTATTTATTTGATAAACAAGTTGCGCAAGCATCGTTAATAAGTCAAGAAACAGTTGCTTATAGATAAGGGTGCTAAGAAGAAATGAAAAACTTGGAGAATGTTAGGAGTAGCGACCAAGGAGAGGCAACCGACTAATGGCTACTAGTTCGTCCTTTAAATACCACGTATGTTCAACGAAGAGCCCCCAAACAATACAACAACTATCTTTACTTTATCTTTACTTTATCGCATTTTAGCTGTAGTTTTCAAAATTCCCGTCGTTGATTAAATTCCAACATGCATCTCTATCCAATTCAGCATTGTCAATTAAATTTCGGTGTTGTTCCATAAACCCAGTGTCGTTGATTAAATTTCAACATTATGTTTCCCATCTATAGGTATTGCCACATAGTTGTGTCGTAGATTGAATTTCATCATAGTTTGAGTTCGAAGCATAGAGTATCCAGTTACTAGTGTCCAGATTACATCATTGATTAGATTCTGGTGTAATTTGTGTTCAAAAGCAATTAGTCTTTGAACTATCCAAGTATCAATTGTTAGGGTTGTATATACAAGTTGACAATAAAATTTCCCCTTACATTTGACATTTTTGCATTTAACATTCTCTGTCCAAACTTAACACAGAACCTAAGGCTGCGTTTGTTTGTGTTCTTTTTTTTTTTTTTTTTTAAACACTTTTTCTATTTTTTTGTTCCTGGGAACAAAAAGGAACAAACGCGTTTGAGTGCATTTCTTTTTGTTCTTTTGTTCTGTGAACAAAAAAAAAAATAAACAAAAACACAAATTTTGAAACACAAATGAGAAACACTTTTTTTTTCTTTTTTTCTTTTTTCTCTTATTTTCTTGTTCTTTTTTCTTTTGGCCGGTCGCCGGCCTCGCCATGGCCGGCGACCGGCCGACGAGGGCCGGCGGCCTCGCCCGGCCACGGCGAGGCTCGCCGGCCCCGGCGAGGCCGACGCTCGTCGTCCCCGGCGAGGCCGAGGCTCGCCGTAGGCCGGGCGAGGGTCGACCTCGCCATGGCTGGGCGGGTCGGCCTCGCCGGATCGGGCGAGCTCGAGCTCGCCCGGCCATGGCGAGGCCGACCTCGCGCCGGCCGGGCGAGCTCGATCTCGCCCGGATCCGGCGAGGCCGAGCTTGCCCGGCGGTCGGCAAGCCTCGGCCTCGCCTAGCGGTGGCCGGCGAGGCCGCGCCTCACCCGCCGCCGGGCGAGCTCGGCCTCACGGATCAAGGCGAGGCCGACCTCGCCCCCGGTCGCCGGCCAAGGCCTTGGCCGACGACCGGCCAAAAGAAGAAAAAAAATGAAAAAGAAAAAAGGAAAAATAAGAAAAAAATAGAAAAAATAAAAGAAATAAAAAAATTATCTAAATTTACCAAACATGTTTCTGTTTATTTTTTATTCCCGGAACAAGTTTACCAAACACGTTTTTTTGTTCAAAAATTGTTCCCCGGAACAGAAACACTTTTTTCTATTTATGTTCCCTGGAACAATTTTTAAACAGAAACACAACCAAACGCGCCCTAAGTCTCCTATGATAAAACCAAAATGCAACATTTGGTGAAATTTTTTTTACGGGAATCAAAACCAGTGAAACATATTTTAATTATTATCTTTCACTTAATTTCCTCCATGATAAAAATAAATAAATAAATAGGTGGTGCATCTAAAAATATTAATTTATGTGTAAAAAATTAATGACTATTTAAAAAGTTGATTTATTTTTGTGGAGAATTCGTTTTAAATTATTGCACAACTAAGGCCGATCATCACGGGACCACAATATGTTGAGATGTACGTGTGCTGTATTGGAGAAGTCCCATATCAGAAAATTAATATGGTGTGAAGTAGTTAATCAATTATACTTGTCTTATAACTCAACAGCTTAAACTTTTAAGGAAATGTGGATTCAATCGATTATATTGATGGGCTTGTAGTTGGATTCTCTCTTGGTAATCTCTCCGTATGAAGGTCTAGAAATTTTACTGTGCACTTCCAACACTATAAAAGGAATCTATGGGGGCCTCAACACAGCATGACAAAGGTGGGACTACCTTTGCCATGGTTGATGGGAGCTCGTGCAAAGCCTCGTCAACTGAGGCAAGCACTGCACAGACTGTCGCATGGGATGGTCGAGGGCAGCGCAACCCTCCCTCGAGCTCGCGATGGTTGCACCGATCCTAACCCAAATAGGCAAATGGTCAACCACGGTCACAATAGACCGAGGGCAACCTCTGCAGTCACTAATATTCTCTCACTTCGGCTGCTGTTTTATTATATTTCTCTTTCAAGCTTTTCTATTTTCTTAAATTTTTCGTAGTATGAAATAGTTTTTATATCTATCTATTTTTTTTCTTCACATTCATGGTTAATATCTTGACATGGCGCCGTGTTAGCCTCTGGTGGAGATCACGCAGATGAGCCATCTTAACTTAAACTCGTCAAAATGAATGCCTGGTGCTATAAAACTTCGAGGTGATTCTTTTAAATAGCCATTATCATGAAAGTAAGAGTGTGTTAAGTGTGCTAACAAATTCCATAAATATAAAAATAAAAGGATTGACAAAAACAGTAGTTCCACTTTGATATTTTATTATATTAATAAAATTAAAATATAAACCCGGGATTATCAACTGAACCTAAACAAGGTTGACACCTTTCGACGTGAGTTTTAGTTTATGTATTTCGTATGTGAACTTCTAATGGAACTCTCTAGGAATCAATGTCATGCAGGAGTCGATGTCAGAACTCTAAATCACTTGGAAAGTATTGCTAACGTATTCGATGCAACAAACATACATTAGACCATATATCAGAGGGAGGTATGGAGAAACTATAAATTAAAATAGAGCGTCGTAATAATTATAATTGACGTAAATGACGATATTTTAAAATTCTATGGAATATTCGAAGGAGATGTGAAACCCTTTCCAAGTTCCTAACTGAGTTGGCAGATATGTTCTAAACCCTCTCAGTTAACAAGTGATTTGTTGGGGGTTACGTATAGTTTAATAAACATCTAATAATCACAAAATCTAGTAATCGGAGCAAAGATGTGGAAAAGTGCTTGAACTGATGATTGGCGTTACGTCAAAAGCGACAATCTATAATATCATAATTATTGGTACGAGGCTCTTGCAAGGAAAGGATGGAACTTCCAGAGACTCCACTAGGATGACACCTGGCGATCTTGGAGATGGTTGAATAAAATAGAGGATGGTTAACTTGTTACGAGCGTGGCAGGTGCATATGAATTGACAAGAGTAAATATCCACGTAGATTATTGAAAACGTATGGGACGACCACTCGTCACAATGTATACTCAACGTAGATGTGAATGTGTCGATCTAGGGCTCGCTTGTGGTACTAACTTTTGCCCCTCTAGAGAATGAAATTAGTTTTTTACGACAACGCGCCTCTGATTAGTAAATTACAAGTTATGTTCATCAGCCGCATCACCCTTATATGAATTAGACTAAATTTGATCGGGTCGTGTCATTTAACCCAACATCGCTTATTAAAAGATTGGTTGGTGAAAGTTTTCTCAAATCAGAGATGGAGGAAAACATGACCCGTAATAATCATGTCGTCATAAGTTCTATTTTAGGAAATCAAGAGAGGGGGAAATGAAAGTGATCATGTGAAATGGATAACATTGTAAGATTTCGTGAGGAGAATATGGAGAGAAAATTTAATTATATGTATATCTTCAATTTCCACCATTCAATTTCCACAAAATATACATTAAGCTATTCATGAAAGGGCTATGTATTTCCTCCATCTCCTATCAGAGGAAAAAAAAAATTAACCATGACTTGGTGGGTCACATGACTCACATGTAATGAATAGAAACCACATGAATAGTTAACTAAATATTAACTTTGATGATATTCATGTTTGTAGTCCAACTAGAAAAGTGATTGACGAAAGTATCTTCATATAACTAAACACCATAGGTTCTTGGTTGCTATCAGGGATGAAAATAGATCCCACAGTGTCAAGGTTATAATTCCTGTCCTCATACTACAAGACAAAACTCAAATTATAGAACCGTTCTTATGTTTGCAGTTGCGGACATCACCCACATGCAAAATTTACTAAATGTAGATATAAGTGATACGAATGGTTGTGATACACCAATCATAAAAGTGTGGTTGGAGGAAGTAATCGACGGAAAATATAGCCCAAAAAAAAATCAAGGCAGGCTTGCCAAGTTGGACTTTTAGTTTTCTTGCTATGATGCCGTTTTCTTTATCCTGCCCAAGTACGCCACATTTACCATACTTTGTTACACTCATAATGGCAAAATATTATCAAAATGATAGCTTGAGTTCTCAAGATGGCCAATCAACATTGCCTGGTAAAGTGGAGATTAACACAACACGTCAAGGCAAATTTCCAAGGAAAGAAACGTGTGATGATCGCATACTGATTAAGGCAGCCAAAATCTGAATTTTAGGTGTTGAAGGTTAGATTGAGCTGACTAGACTTTGGAGACCAATCTCATCGTCCACAACAATATTAAGACATGAATTCTTCACGATAATGAAAATATTTTTCATTGATTAGTTATCTCAAGTAATGCAAGTGATCATTTTTAGAAAAAAAAATCTAAATTATTCATTTTTCAATGAAATAAGCTGACTCGACATAAACTGGGCTTGGGGATTGATGGGAGAGATCGTAGATTCGGCCTCTTGCTTTTTGTTCTTTTCAGAACTATCGGCCTCTTCTATAGGGATAGCTTTGCCCATGTCAAAATCAATAGTTGGGTATTTATCTTCTTATGGCCCAATGGGTCCAGGCCCAGAACCTTTCATATCCCTCCCTCGTGTAGCCCAGACACGCCGGATGAAATTGCCCACGTGTAAAACGACGGATCATCATTGCCCACGTGTACTGAACCTCGTTCTGCTCAATATCAAGAGCGTATGTATCTCATAATAAAATCAAACATAAAGCGTAAAAATTTTGTATCTAGCATTTTTAATTGATCGATTACTTGGGAGAACGAGAGAAATGAAAAATGAAATTTTATCCCTAATTGATCGATTACTTCGCTTTGTAGATCCATCACGAAATACCTCCTCCTCCCGGGCATGCTTCACATGCATTTATAATTGATTTTTTTTTTTTTTTTTGGTAATTTTTACTTATGATAAATTTGACTAATTAGGGATCGTAGAGGTTTGAATATCTTTTTTGTCTTCTTATTTTATTTTTTTTCATTTTTCTTTCTTTTTTGCTGAAGGAAACATTCCATTCCAACATAGTAATGAGAATATTACAAAGAAGAGCCCGTGCCCAAATGAACATTATTAAGCCAAAAAAAAAAAAAAAGACTACTAACACTGTATTTTTAACTCTAAAGGAGAGATTATTGAAAAGAAAATAAAAAGTAGTTCCTATCTAATAAAGTCCCATTTTGCAAGCTCATGAGCAATGTTATTTTGAGGTCTATGGGTCCACCACAAACTCAATCCCAGATTGATGTGAAGTAGGGAAACAATGTCAAAGACAAAAGAATAAAAATGCCAATTGCAAATATTCTCTTGTCAAATGGTATCAATTAAAACTTTACAATCACTTTCAAAAAATCGCCTTGTGAATGCTGAGGGACTACACAAAGTAACATTTTTATTAGCGATTAGTATTATAGATCAGAAAGTTTGATTACACCTTATTATCCCATAATTCAAACAAGCAATAACTGCATACTAGTGATGAAATTTGAATTATTTGATTTTATGTGCAAAAAGGAATGATTATTAGCTTTAGGTGTTTTTGGAAAAAAAAAAAAAAGGGAAACTTTGTAAAGCAGATCTGTAAGACTCTATTCATTAAAATTATTCCAACCAACAAGACATTTTCTTGTGTTTTTTGCCTCAATGAAAATCTATGATTTTCTTATTTCATATTGATTTATCATGTTAGTGCCCTCGTACCCAGAATTATCGTCATCTAAGTTGATAGCTTTACCCATATATCTTCTTATGACCCATGGATATAGGCCAACTCTTAATCTTCTCTCTCATATTGTCAGATATGTGCAAAAATAATTTACAAGTACACCACATGGCAAGAGTAATACGTGTGACCTTCCATCCATCACTCCCCAATTGTTATGAATCTCATTCTATTCAATACCATACAAATATATACATGATTGATCAGTCACGTCACGTGTTACTGTCATGTGATGTTTCCTTCATATGAATGTCGCGATCTCTTTTTTTCGGGCGCCCGCGATCGGGTACGAACGCCTAAGGAGGCTAATGGCTCGGCTAAATTTATTAAGCTCGGACTCTCCCAAGTCCACCAATTCACGACTTTAATAGTCTGAGTTTTTAATCTGTAAATCAATTTTTAAAATGGAGTCGCCACTAATCAATTTGGGGTGGGTTGATTAGAAACCCAAGTGAAGTATCGGGAGAAATACTCACTCCTTCGTAAAACCGGAAGAAATTAGGATCGGGGACTTGGTTACACTAGTTAATCACTAATGCCCTTTCGGTACCTAATCTTGTTTAAACCCCGAGGTTTTTGGATGTTCGAGGGATTTTCCACGCATTTTGGATGTTCGAGGGATTTTCCACGCATTTTGGAGAAAAACATTTTTTGGGTCTTTTTCTATTTTTTTGACATGAAATGGATTTTTTTTTTTGACCTTTTTTAGTATTTTTGGAAAAATACAAGTCTTTTGGCTTTTTCTGAATTTTTTGGCCTTTTTCATGAATTTTTAGCTTTTTTTTGGATTTTTGGCATTTTTTGGAAAATATGAAATATTTTTGATTTTTTGATTTTTCGGAAAATAAAATATTTTTTAAATATTTTTTAATATTTTTGGAAAATAAATTATTTTTTATTTTTCTCGATTTTTTTTTAGAAAATAAAACAATTTTTCAACATTTTTAAATATTTTTCGATTTTCTGGAAATAAATTTTTTTTGATTTTTTTAATTAAAATATTATATTTATTATTATAATAATATAAAAACGAACCGGGTCGGGTTTCTTGGGTTGGGACCGACCCGGTCCGCGATCTGCGAGACGCGGGCCGCGTTGGGCCCGACTCAGATTTTTCTCCCCTTTTTTTTTCTTTTTCCGAGCCCAAACCGTTCTTGGCCCATTTTCATAAAAACTTCAGCCCAAAAGATACCCGGCCCACGCGCACAAAAACTAACCCAAGCAGAAACCCTACCCGGACGCCCAACCCGGATCCGCCCGACTTCGACCCGGATTCCCGCCGCCCCAAAAATCGCGGAAACCCTACCCGAATCGATCCACGCCCGACCCGGCTCCGACTTCGCGACCCGGTCTTGGAGCCTTTGAGATCCGACGATCCGCGGCGAAGGCGACCGAGCCCGTCTCGGCCTCGAGTTCGGACCTCCACCGACACCGCCTTGACCTCCATCCCGTCGGTCGTTGTAGCCGATCCCGTCACCACCATCCTCGCAGATCCGGCGTTCACCCGGGATTTCCATCAAACACCTAGCGGGCACCGGTTGAGGAAGACAAGATGCGGGCGCTTCGGGCTCGGATCGTGACGGAGCTCCGAGCAAGCGACAATGGGGAGGCAGTTACGAACGGTTGGGGGCCGGAACTCGCGTGAAGCCGGTGGTCGCGAATCCCGCCCGACGACCCCAACACACATAGACGGGGAAAAAAAGAAAGGGCGAGCAACCCTAGCTCACCGCAACAGGGGATGCGGCGTCGGGTGGTTGGTTCGGTGGGCCGTCGACGACAGGGCAGCGGCGGCAGCTTCTTGACGCTCGGATCCGGTGTGGTGTTGGCGGATCGGTCACAGCACGGCGTCGGGGCGAGGAACAAGCAACGGTGGAGCGGCGATCGATGGCGTCGGGAGGGACAAGCGGCGACGACGGGTCCTCGGCTTCTCGGATCTAGCACTTTTCTCTTCGATTCCCCTCTCACATGCTTGGCTCTCTCCCCTCCTCGGCCCCTCTTCGCAGATCCGAACTCTCCCCTCTCCTTCGGCTTCGTTGTTCACAGATCCGGGCTTGCGGGCGTTCGGACCTCCTCGAAGTCTCTCGAGGGAAGCTTCCGCGTTCGCAAGCTTTCGATCTCGCTTCAGTTCCTCTCTCTCCGGGTTCGCTTGTCGTCGGCCTCCCCCGAAGTCTCTCGGGGGGAGGTCGTTCGAGTTCGCGACCGGATTTCTCTCGCGCGCTCGCTCTTTGAGTCTCCCTTGAAGTCTCTCAAGGGAAAGTCTTCGAGCTCGCCGTGCTTTGCCATTGTCGGGAGAAGCCTATTTATAGGCGAGGGGGTGGCCGGTCGATGGAGCTTCGACCGCCGATCTTCGTACGCCGAACCGCCTCCGCCGGCCGAACCAACATCCCATCCGAGCTCCTCCACAAGGCGTGCTCGGCATTGAAGGAAATCCATGATGGCGCCGAGATCCGTCTCTTCCGGACGACGTCGGCCTACCCTCCTCGGCCATAGGTTGTCTTCGAGCGCGTCGTCATCGCTGCGCGTGAACTACGAGGCGGAGAAGGAAGGAGCGAGGAAGAAGAAGAAGGAAGAAGAAGAAGGAAGAAGAAGGAGAAAAAGGGGGGGCGGGTCGTGCGAGCCCACGTGAAAAAAAAAAAGGGGGTGGGCTGTTGCTTTTGCTTTTTCCTTTGTTTTTATTTATTTATTTTTTTGTTTTTTTGTTATTTGTTTATTATTTATCCGAAAAGACAAAATAAAATAAAAATAAAAACTTAATAAACTTAAATAAAATTAAGGTGTCAACATTTGCCCCTCTTTGAAGGTGAGTTCGTAGAGGTTGTATTCAAAGACAAACCGATGCCTAAATTTTATCCATGCACGTGTAGCATATTATATTTTATTTGGGACTTATTATTTTATGTGGAAAAGAAAGCAATATAACTTTACATATACTAAGACAGATAAGAAGATACCCGTAGTTACTTACCGAGAGTGAGTGAGATAGGGTGTAAACCCCGAGTTTTGGCAAGTATCAAGGCGTCATCTTACTTGGTGACATGAGGAGGTTGCTTTTCCAGGACCCGAACCATTCTTCGGTTGCCTGTTAGAGCAATAAGTGATTTTTCTAGGACCCGAACCTTTCTTCGGTCGCCTTGACGGGGAATTGCTTTTTCAGGACCCGAACCTTTCTTCGGTTGCCTGTTAAAGCAATAAGCTGGTTTGTCTAGGACCCGAACCTTTCTTCGGTCGCCTTGACGGGGAATTGCTTTTCCAGGACCCGAACCTTTCTTCGGTCGCCTCGTTAGAGCAATAAGTTGGTTTGTCTAGGACCGAACCTTTCTTGGTCGCCTTGACGGGAATTGCTTTTCCAGGACCCGAACCTTTCTTCGGTCGCCTGTTAGAGCAATAAGTTGGTTTGTCTAGGACCCGAACCTTTCTTCGGTCGCCTTGACGGGAAATTGCTTTTCCAGGACCCGAACCTTTCTTCGGTCGCCTTGACGGGAGATGCGCCGACCTTTCTCAGGGCATATGTTTGTTGGGAGATAGTACTTGGATGATCACAAGTACAAACTCTTGGAGGATACTTGGATGATCACAAGTATCGAAGGGGTACCTGGATGATCACAGATACAAACTCTTTGGGGATACCTGGATGATCACAAGTATTGAAGGGGTACCTGGACAATCACAGGTACAAACTCTTGGGGATACTTGGATGATCACAAGTATCGAAGGGCACTCGGACGATCACGAGTACAAACTCTTGGGGGATACCTGGATGATCACAAGTATCGAAGGAGTACCTTGGATATTTGTGAAGGTGTCCCACCTTCTGGCAATTGAGAAATATCGAGGGCATACCTGGGATATTTGTGAAGGTCTCTCACCTCCTGGTAGTGGGAATATCGAGGACGTACCTCGCATATTCGTGAAAGTCTCCCACGTCCTGGTAATGGGAATATCGAGGACGTACCTGGGATATTCGTGAAGGTCTCTCACCTCCTGGTATGGGGAATATCGAGGACGTGCTCCGAATATTCATAAAGGTCTCTCACCTCCTGGTAAGGGGAATATCGAGGACGTGCCCCGAATATTCATGAAGGTCTCTCACCTCCTGGTAAGGGGAATATCGAGGACGTGCCCCGAATATTCATGAAGGTCTCTCACCTCCTGGTAATTGGGAATATCGAGGACGTACCTGAGATATTCGTGAAGGTCTCTCACCTCCTGGTAATTGGGAATATCGAGGACGTACTTGGGATATTCGTGAAGGTCTCTCACCTCCTGGTAATGGGAATTTCGTGGACGTACCTCGCATAGTCGTGAAGGTCTCCCACCTCCCGGTAATGGGAATATCGAGGACGTACCTGGGATATTCGTGAAGGTCTCTCACCTCCTGGTATGGGGAATATCGAGGACGTGCCCCGAATATTCATGAAGGTCTCTCACCTCCTGGTAAGGGGAATATCGAGGACGTGCCCCGAATATTCATGAAGGTCTCTCACCTCCTGGTAAGGGGAATATCGAGGACGTGCCCCGAATATTCGTGAAGGTCTCTCACCTCCTAGTAATTGGGAATATCGAGGACGTGCCTCGCATACTCGTGAAGGTCTCTCACCTCCTGGTAAAGGGGAATATCGAGAACGTACCTAGGATATTCATGAAGGTCTCTCACCTCCTGGTAAATGGGAATATCGAGGACGTACCTCGCATATTCGTGAAGGTCTCCCACCTCCTGGCAACATAAACTTGAATGTAGCACAAGGCTTACCTGGATGGCCGAAGGCACTCAAAGGGCTGGAACACCTGGGTAGCCGCAGGTGTACAAAATACTGGAATACTTGGATAAACACAAGTATTTGATGATATGATCTGGGACCACTATGGCTGGTCCAAGTGTAAGAAAACATACCCGGATAACCACGGGCGACAACGCGATGGAATACTTGAATGGCTACTAGTATTCAATGATACAATTTTGAGGACAACTCGGACATGTCGAGTGTCACGGAAATGGAGTACCTAGACAATGAAAGGCACTCAAAGGTAATGGGATACATGGTCAATTGTAGGCATCCTAGCTATGAAGACAACTCAAACAAATCGAGTGTCAAGAAAGGGAAGTATCCGAACGGTGGTCGGTACTCAAATACAATAGGGATACCTAGACAGCAGTAGGTATTCAACAATAAAGGGATACTTGGTCAGTCACAAGTATCAATACTCTGGGGACAACTCGAATAGGTCGAGTGTCAAGAAAAGGGAGTATCCGAATGGTAGCTGGTACTCAAAGACAATAGGATGCTAAAACAGTTGCAAACATCTAAACTCAAGGGACGACTCGAATAGGTTAAGTGTCAACAGAGGGAGCACCCAGCAAGTGGTGGATATTCAAAAAAAAGGGGATACTTAGACAGTTGCAAGCATCCAAACTCAAGGGACGACTCGAATAGGTCGAGTGTCAAGGAGAGAGTACCTGGACAGTGGTAGGTACTTTAAGACAAATGAGGATAGGGATATGCTTACCTAGCAATATCTCTGATCTCTGAGAGTGTGTCTGCTATTTGCACAATATGCACACATGATTGTATATGCTATAAATTCATGAGTTCAAATGAGATTCATACATGATAATTTTGTCAGTTTTGTATCATCTGATTTCCACTGGGGAAGATTTTGAAAGACAACCTTCATTTAGAATGTAGATGTCTTGAGCATGCCAGGTGAGGGACTTTCAGTCTGAAAGGACTTTTCGCTCACTCTCATGGAAAAGGCTATCCTGACCATTAATGCAGGATTTATAAGGACCACACTTCTCACTATCATCATGTCAACAGGGGTCTGAGTATTCTCGCAAGTGGTACGACTTTACCAATGTGAGAGGTCTTCGTCGAAATTGTGATGAAGACTTGGTCAATAGCTCATCAAATGGGACCGTTGAGGTCAAGGCTTATGAATGAAGTGCCGCACGATCATCTCCGGGTTTGCAAGTCAAGAGTTCTGCGAAAAGAGATAGAATAGTCTTGCTCATACTTCTTCGAGCGATGCTTATAGACATATGAAATCCTACGTTAATTGAAGTGCCCCTAGTCTGAAAAGACTTTTACAGTGGGACGCAATGTAGGCTTGATTCATGTGTAAAGGGGTGAGAGTTAGTGATTGCCTTGGCATTTGTCACCGGTCTTTCTTGTCAGATGGAGGTTCTATGGACCACAACAACAACTTTTCTTGGCTGTATTTTTGACTGGGGGGCATTGGCCTTGCTATTACTGTGCATCGCTTTTTCATGCCCCTATTTTTTATTCCAGTTCTTCTTTTATGGGCATTGACCTTGCTTTTACCAGGTACATTGCTTTTTTATGCCCCTGTTTTTTCATTCTTGTCGTTAGAGGAACTAGCCTAGGCAAGCTCAATCATGACACTGTTGTTAGACTCTTGAGTCTTCGTCTTCAGCTAGCGCTCCGAGCTATGCTGTTTAAATGGTAGTAACTTCTGTTTTGTCTCAATGTGAGGGTAAAATTACAGACTCACTTGAGTTGTACAATGAATACAAGTGCGTAGAGAAAGAATTGCTCTTCGTCATTCTAGGGCACTTAAATTAACGCGAGTGTTCATATGCAATAAAGACACCCGAAGATTGATGCAAGTGCGAGCAAGAAAATTTCTATCTCTCTTCTCACCTTGTGATGCTGCTTTGCCTCCGCTCTGCCCCAATGTGGGGTGGTTCTTGACGGGGGTATGAGAGAAGCTTCACCAGTGTATGGGGCTCAATGGGGTGAGCGATGGAATGCCTCTCACTAATTTGGTTATCGTACCATTCGCGAGAGAACTCTTTACCCTGCAGCCATAGAATCTTCTGCACTCATCTCACAAGTGTATAGATGGGGGACTGTGTGTAGGATATAGCTTGCCTGTCATCATTCTGACGCGCCTCATCCAGCATGCTCAATCAATCTTGTATTCTTTAATTAGCTGTCTATTCTAATAATCCTCAATGAAATCAGTGATTTAGACAGACAAAATCATCATGCAAAATCCATTTGGAAAAGACATGCAGCATTTTAAATGTGATGGAGTTTGTACTCTCAAAACAAATAAATGGTTTTGACTCAAAAAAGACCCTATTGACAACTTTAGGGGCTAACATAATGGTGTTTCCAAATATGTTAGATTTTGAACATCAAAAGGGTTATTCGCAAATGGGTGTCGATGGTTGTCCCTATTGATTAGGGATATGACACATGAATGATCAGCCAATGATTGGGAATCTGATCGGGCATCTCTGTTTTTGGCCCTGCATAAGAGAAGATGTACAAGTAGATCAATTAGTTTGGCCAAAATCAAATGTGAGTTGAGGCCTGAAGATTTTCTGTTATTTGCTTTGGCGATTACTCAGGATGCCATTTCGTTTAGGAGAGCTTATCAGAGTTTGACATGTCTTTCCTTGATTTGTTATCCGCATTTTTTACGGTCAAGTGATCCTGCAACAGATAAAAGGGATCATGTTAGTCAAAAACTCTTTCAAGAGTTGAATAACTTGGAAGCGATACAACATTACCCTTCATTGGTTTGCAGATGATTGGGTGAACCTGAAGTGCAAGTGGTACACGAAGTCCTATGTCTTTTGCTTCGTTAGGTCACCTGTTCTCTCATAATTTGCACGTGCAAGAGAAGCAAAATTTTTTTATTATTATTTTCTTTTACCAAGCGGCTAACTGCCGCGTCGGGGATTCGAACCCCCGACTTCGGACCGTTTTGCTTCTTCCCGGATACCACTCGGCTAGAGGCGCCGACGGTGTCCGTAGGGCGCTTCTTTTTTGTTTAACCGAACCGGCTCCTAGACGACACGTTCTTTCATACCAAGTTAGGTAAATCGATGTGGGTCATTTGATTTGTCCAAATTAATCATTAAGCTTGCTTCTTGAATCCTATGCTTCCTGTCAATAGGAGAAAATATGTCAAAAGTGAATTCAAAGAGGGGGGAGTATTGGAAACGATACCAAATTACTCTTCTCCAAAGTTTGTATTTGCTGACTCCTAGGGATATTTGAATGTCGATAACAGCCTTTTCGTCTTGGCACATTTTGACATTTCTTTCGATTGGCCTTCCTCACTCATGGCCATGTATGTATGATTGATGGTTGTCGATTTATCTTCAACGCCTTCCTTCGCGGAATTTTTCTTCGTCTTTGACTATATGGCCATTGGGCAAAGTCATGTACCTCAAGCTTCTATGGAATCGAGATGGACAATCAAAATCTCCAATTCTCTTATGGCAATTACTTCTTGGGAGAGCATGCGTCGAAGCACGAAGTCAAGTTTCTAGGTCCTCATTTGGAATAGGGGGCTAGAGATCGCTTCAACCGTATGGATTTCTTCCCGTTGACAAGTAGCCAATTCAAAGAAAGAGAAAAGATCCCTTCCTTGTGCTTCGGGCTTGTCGAAGCTAGAAGTCCCGTTAATGAAACCGTAGCATTTGGTTGCTCGGGCACGTTGAGGGAAGAAGATGCTGCTCCGGCTTGAGAAGGAGTTGGGCGGGGAGCGAGATGGAGTGCACAGAGCTCCTGGGGACGGCTTGATTTCAACCGTATGCATGTACCTATTACGTCCTATCTTTCGTTTCCTGTAAACAGAAGAGAGAGGACATCATTTCCACAATTATATTCAGAGAATAAAACTTACCTTCTTTGAAGTGGGATGATTTTTTATTTGCTCCACTGTCTTCTTGGAAGAGCGTCTTTGAATTCGGTGAGTTCACATTGTTGACACCTAAAATTTTTATCGACATTTTAATCATCAATTTTGCAAAAATATAAAAAAAAAAGAGCAAAAAAATAAATAAAAAGAAATGAAAAGAAAAGAAATGAAAAGAGAAAGAAAATTAGAAATAAGGAAAACGAAAAAGAAAAAGGAGAGAAAAAGAAAAAAATAATAGAAAAAAGATTTTTTTTTTTTTTTTTGGGGAGCGCGGATTCTCTCGGGGGCTCTCTCGGAACGGTTTTTCTGCTGACTCTCTCTATAACCGTTTTCTCTCTCTCTCCCTCTCGGGGGGTCGATCGCTCTCTTTTGCGCTGCTCTTCCTGGTTCTCCGTTTTTTCTCTCGGGAGCTCTCGTCGAAGGCGAGGGTTTTCTTCCATTATGGAAAGCAAAAGAGAGAATTCCACTCATTCTCTCTCATTCATGGATCTTCACGAACACACACAGACTTGTTTTCATCTTCATGGAGTCATCGTCGAAGCTTGACATCTGGAATAAAGTAGACGCATGATTGCACATAATCAAGCTCGATCGGATGAAGATTCATCTCTTCGAACTCTCCATTACTTGATCATAGCAGCAAGACCGAAGCTAAGTCTTCTTCCCTATCCTCTACTTTTGACTTTGATGCGATCGATTAGTTGATTTTCTTAGCGATCTTAGGCTATCGTGATAGTTTATTCTCAGATAGTGCTTTGATCTTGATCAATTTCCTTTCAATAGATTTTGTTGATTTGATTCCGTTGATTTTGTTGACGATGAAGCTGAGAAAATGCTCTTAGATTACAACTATGAAGAAGCGGTTGCAATCATCAAGTTTAAAGCCGAGGCGTCCGTTGATGAGTCTCATAAAGCGAAGATCGGAGATCGGCGTCAAACAAACAAAGTCCAGCGGCAATGACACACTGATGTGTTCACCTCCGAGTGTCGATCTAGAAAAAGGATTAGAGAAAAGCGATCATGAACGGCAAAAGTCATAAATCAGAGGTTGAAGATTGGTGCTGAACAGCTCTTATACCAGAATCTGACTTGGCGTTATTCACGTTCCGTGGTCCTCAAAGCAAAATCAGAGCTAAGCGCTCAATTTCTTTTTTTTCTGTTTTGATTACAGAACAAAATAAAATTCGACTCTCCTCTGATTTCAATATTTTGTGTGTGTGTTAAATAGCAGCTTCGTCATTGCTAAATGAAGAGATCTTCGAAGGCATGTTCTTCACCGATTCAATCGAGGTAAGTGCGTTGAAACTCCTTTTAATAGCATCCGATGAGGCGCGAGCTTCTCGTGTCGAAATACATTCTCGACAACGAAGGTTCAGGGCCAGGATGCATTGCGAATCTCATTAGAATCAATACTTGATTGATCTAGAGTTGATTACAGTTAGATCTTTTGGTTCTATGATTTTTGAACTTGGATGACAATTGTTCTGCAACCTCGGATTCCTGACAGACCTCTTTGTGCGTATGCCCGGAATTGAGTCGGTATATGTGCTTTTTGGTGCTCGATGTCTTCACGAAATTCGAAGATGGTTTGACTAGCTTTCCAACGAGCTATAATACACTCTGATCCGATATCATTAGCCACATGAAATCTTCTTTAAAAGTCTACTCCAGAATCTGGAAAATTGTTCTGGTCTGTGTGTTTGTTTCTGTTACTGATCTGACCTCTTTGCTAAATGTCTTTGTTTGAGCTAGAAAATGATTTCAATTGTGTTCATGACCTTCTAAGGATTCATAGGAGACTTCTCAAGCTTTCTAACGACGTATTATGTGCATGATTTGGTTGTCATTTACCTAGTCAAATGAATGTTGCCGCATCAATGTTTGATTCTGGAAATTTGTAGATCCTCAGTACTTAGTTTTTGCTATGGCAAATTTGAGGTCATAAACTTCGAAATCTTGAGTTGACGTGTTCTGGACAATTGATCTGCATTTAAATTTGTGTATGGTGATGGAAATTTGATTTGAAATCTACTAGCTGCTGTGATTGTTGAGCATGTTTCTGTTAGGCTTATTTTGAGCTCTTTAATGTCTTTGTCTCATGAAGTGATGAGCTAGAAGTTCGATGTGCACATATTAAGCTTTCATCTGAGATTCACGTATTAGAAATCCTGAGATGATTCTTTCATGAAATTGTTTCTCATATGCTGATTACCCATCATAGAAATTCTAGGATAAGATAGCTATTGATTGTGCTTTTATCAAGCCTACATCGAATACTCAGTTTCTGTGATGGATGATTTGGTTGATGGATGCGCATGATAGAAATCTGTCATAAAATGAAATTCAGAACCCCTGTTGTTCCCTTGTCGAAGCTGACCTCTTGTCATTCTTCTATGATTTTCTTGTTAAGGATGCTAAGATTGGGTCTTTAACAAAAGTTGTTCGCCTTTCTTTTGTTCGCGCTGTGGTAAAATTTCATAGTCTTCAGATTTTCTTTTTAGATCAAATCACTATTAATGTGTCATGACATCCTAATATTTTGCTGCATTTTTGACGAAGTTGTATGCATGAAACTTGTGCCTCATTGTCTTCTTAACATTTGAAACACGTGTTACAAGTTTCGCATTAATGCATGGCATATCATATTTGAATCTCGTTTGATGTGAATATCATGCACCCATTTGGCTAATTGCAATTGGAATTTGTCAAGCATGACATTCTCAGTCCCAAGTCACTTTGCAATGTTAATGACTTGCGTGACTTCTTTGCATTCTGATTTAGGGTTAAATGTTTACCCAAACCTTTTCGCATTCAACCTTATGTCTTGTGCAAGTTTCACATTTTTGTACATTGTCTAAGTGGTCTTACGAACCTTTAAACATGCCTTGTATTTTGTCCTGTTTGTGATTGTATTTTGTCCTGTTTGTGATTTGATTTTGCTGGATTCATGTTCATGTCTGATGCCTATGTCTGTTCGTCGTAATAATGATTTCTATGCGTTGTCTTAGTCATATAAGATGAGGCAAGGGATTCTTATTTCTTAGACTAGGTTTAGAATAGGATCCTGAACATGGATAAAGCGTGAAGATGGTGAAGGTCGATGTCCATTCCGACCATTGTCATGTAATATTCATTTTCCCGACATATGTCTCGGGTTTCATGCATTGTATAAGCCCGACGAGTTGCGGGTTTCCTTTCTTTCTCGATTGTTTTCTCTTTTATATTCTTTAGAATTGCATGATTAGATTTACTGCTTTTCTTGATTGTTTACTTCATGTCTTGCAATTTCAATTTCATTGATTGTTTTCTTTTCATTTTTTTAGAAATAGAATAGAATGAAAGTAATCCACCACGCATGATCATTTAGTATAAGATTGACGATCCTGAAAATGTAAAAAGAAACGCATTGACATGTTAGGAAAAACACAACGTACTATTTAGGTACCGAAAGGGCGCTAATAGCAATATTAGCGTAACCCAAGTCCCCGAACCTAGATATCTGGTTGCGTAGGAATCGAGGGAACACTCCCGACCCTCGATTGGGTTTCTAGCCGACCCCAAAAAATGAGGCTAGTGGCGACTCTTGTCTAATTTTTAGGTTGTTAAATACCTAGATCATATAAATAAATCCGCTGTCACGCGGGGTACGAGCTTGGGAGAACTCGCGATCTCGTGATCAAGTACCCCTAAACCCGACCTTTCCCACCTTGGATACTTTTCGAGGGCGGCAAGATCGAGTCGCAACAGGCTTGGCGACTCCGCTGGGGACTGGTTACTAGGTTAAGAGGACTTGAAGCCGTTTAAAAATGGTTGTTGTGTTTTTAACTAACATGTCTTATGTAGGATCGCTTGCATGTCAAAGTCTCGTGGAGAATCGGGTTAGTCACTAATCTCGTGTTAAATGGTTTTGTAGGTGGGAGTTATAAGGGGAGGTGTGCTTGTAAACCCTTTGTTTTGCAGGTGGTGTAAGGATGTATGAATGTATGTGGGTTTATATTGAAGTGCTGGATGTTTAAATTTAAATGCATGTTTACCAGCTTTAGCACGACACCGCACACACAACCGCGGTCTAAAACCCCGATCGCCCAATCTAGGACCTTAGGAGGGTTTATGGGTGGAATCTGCGAGTGGATGCTCATGGTAATCCACTACTTACATAAACCCGCTCATCCCAACCGATAAAGATAGCACCGACCGACGATAGTAGCGGTGGGTAAACTATTTTTATCCTTTGGGATGAGGACCTTGAGCCTTTAGCACCATCACCTTAGGCGTCAAAACCTCACGGTTTCATGCGACATGTGACTTGTGTTTGCCATGTGTTTGGTGGGTAAGTGATCGTTCCTTTTTTATCGTCCTTATCTTTTTACTTTCCATATTTCAATTATGCGTTTTATATTTCAATGACGATATGTTTTAATCGTGAGTGCCCCTTTAGGTTTAGGTTTAGATGGATAGACCCGAAGTGGACGTGATCCCTGTGCCTAGAATCTCGAGACTCTATGGGAGAATCTCGACCCAAGACATCAAGATAACGTGGAAAAATTCCCGAACCTCAAGGTTCTTGGCGAGTTCATATTAAGGAACAAGAAGACGATGCCGTGATCAATGAGGAACGCTTGGCCCATGATAACAAGCGTTTCCGCGTGATCCCACCTAGTCCTTAGGTTTCTTTCCTTGTAAAGGGATTTCATTTGTGTTTCCCTCTTCTCTATCGAGGTTTCCTTGTATTCATTTTCATATCCCATGTAAACATCACATGTAAAGTCGAACTACTTCGTAAGCTTCAAGAAAGCAAGGTTTTGTTTTCCCTTGTAATTGTTCGATTGAAATGAATAACATTCTTGAACATTTTCATATAACTTTTAGAAAAGGGGCATTCTGATTAAATATTTGTCGTCGTTCCTTTTCAATTGTATAATTTCTTTTGAAGAAATTTTGATAAGAGGAGGTTATATGATACTGGGATCATATACACTTCTTATCATTATTTCATTTCAAGAAAATATAAAATTGACTAGGATTTGTACTTTAATGGTTTCTTTTGACTAGTACTAATTCGAGTCATTTTCTTTTACAGGAGGTTTTGAGGCCCAAACATCAAAGGTAAGAGCTACCAACGTCTCTTGCCTCCACCTTTTGAAGGATTTCTTTCCTAGCTCACCGAAGCTCTTGCAAGAAGAGGAGGCCAACGTCTATCACTTTGCTAATTTGTTTGAAGATGGTCTAGTTATCACTATTGGTGAAAACGAAGAGCTTACAATTCCCACTTGTGTAAGGGATGTTTTTAGTTCTTGCATTTAATTTTTAGTTGTATTCCATTCATTTCTCCCATGTGATGGAATTTTATTCATTCCTCCCCTGCAAGGGAATTCCACTCATTTCATTCGTTTTTACTTGTAATAATCTGGATCTCAAACTCTATGAATCCAGGATGATAAGTGTTGTAATACAATTTTTACATTTATGTTTTGTTAATAGACGTGTGAAGTCCAAATCAGTCCTATGATGATGCTTTGAGGCCTGAGCTTCCACACGATCTATAGTTTCAAAATGTTTTGGTGGAATGAAGGCGTCCAATGACATGAGGGCCAGTTCCCAATAATTTTTTTCAAAAACAACTTGAATTTGAAAACAAGTTTTTCATGATATTTACATTCATTGCATTCATTCATATATACATATACTAACCATTTTTTCGATTGCATCTCAAGCATGACATTTCACATCACGATAGTCATTTACATGGCTTGAATTCGCATTCAAAAGATTTTGACGAACCCGATTATTCCGACTCAGAGAATGAAGATGATCCTCGAGGTATTGAAAAAGAATGGCTCGAGACATGAAAAGTCCAAGCCTCTTACCACCAAACAGCCAGTCACTCTAAATTTAGGAGATTCAAATAACCCCAAAGAAACCAAGATTGGGGCAGTCTCTCTCAAGCGGATGCCAATGGATCAATTGGGCTCCTGAAAGAAATATATGGAGAGTGTGGCACTCATATGAACGGTCATCTCTTGGCTAGAAAAATATTGAGGCTCGGTTACTATTGGTTGACCGTGGAAGCCAATTGTATTTAGCATGTGAGGTGCTATTATCAATGCCAAGTTTATGGGGACAAAATCAATGCTCCTCCTAATGAGCTACATCAAATGTCCGAGTCCCGGCCTTTTTCAATGTGGGGCATCGACATCATCGGACCAATTAATCCTAAAGCATCAAATGGACATCATTTTATCTTAGTAGCAATTGATTACTTCACCAAATGGATTGAAGCCAGTTCTTATGCCCATGTTACTGCAAAGAGTGTGGAAAAATTCATCTGTTGTGATATCATCGCTCGATATGGAGTTCCTGAAGCGATTATCACAGATAATAGATCAAACTTGAACAATAAAGTGGTGGATGATTTACTTGGAGAATTCCACATTCGCCATTTGAATTCTTCTCCTTACCGCCCACAAATGAATGGAGCTGTGGAAGCGGCAAATAAGAACATCAAGAAGATTTTGGCCAAAACGGTGGAAAATTATCGTGATTGGCATGATCGATTGCCATATGCTTTGTTTGCTTATCGAACTTCAATTCGTACTTCAACTGGGGCAACACCATTCTCATTGGTTTATGGGATGGAAGCTGTATTACCCGTGGAAGTGGAAATTCCTTCACTGAGGGTACTTTCTCAAATCAAGCTCTCTGAAGCTGAATGGATTCAACAAAGATTTGAACAACTTAATATGATTGATGAAAAGAGGGTAAAAGCCTTATGCCATGGACAAAGCTATCAGAAGAGAGTAGCTAGGTCATTTAATCGCAAGGTTAGACCAAGACATTTTGAGATCAACGATCTTGTCTTGAGGAAGGTTTTACCTATCATTCCAGATCCTCGTGGGAAGTTTACTCCAAACTATGAAGGTCCATATATTGTAAAGAAAGTGCTACCTGGCGGGGCACTAATCCTTGTAGAAATGGATGGTTATGAATTGCCAAGACCTGTAAATGCTGATGCTGTCAAGAAGTATTATCCATGAATAAAGGGAAAGGCCTTTGAGCCATTTTTGGATTGAATCTGAGCCATTTCAGGATGTTTGCATCATGCACTTTCATGCATACATATTGCATCTACATGTTTGTTCATTTTGCAGGATCTCTGATGAAGATTTTACCTATTTGCAAGAGGTTCATCTCAAGAATGCAAAACTTTCAAAAGTGTCCATTCTTCTTTAGAACTTAGAAGTGACCTTATCCTTTAGAATGCTAGAGGATTCGGTTAGAATTCTAAAAATACAATTAGAACTCTAGAAATGAACTCATGTGCTGAGCAAAGCCTGTTTTGTTTACAAATTTTGTCTAATCTTACTTCCAAAAAATCTCTCCAGTAGGGTCAAGAAAACATGTCATTTCAGACAAAATTTCATTATATTTTCATTTCCCCAAGGAGCTGAATTTAACTAAAGTGGGTTTTGAAAAACCTGAAAAGGATTGTTAAATATGCCAGGTGGTAGTGCCTAAAATGATGAGAGGCAACCCTTTTACCAAACACGTCCGCATATACTCTTTGAGAGAATTGAGTGGAAAGAACCATGTCTTAGGGTATAGGATTCATTCACAGTGAATACATGATTTGAAATTATTAAGGCATTTCATTTCTCAATCCCAAACACTATTGATATCCCTTGCAAGCCACTTCGAGCCAAATAAGGAGCATTTCAAAATAACCTGTCAAGAACAACCCCACATTGGGGCAAAATAGGGGTCTTGGTTGAAAATCATGGAGCAAAAGATTAAGAAAGATTTTATTGCTTTCACTTGCATCAATCTTCTTGTGCTAGCTTCAGGTGATTTCTTGTTGAAACTCGAAGCATCCCAAAGTGACGAAGAGCATTCTGTTCACTACCATAAACACAATTATCCATTGCTTAGCCAATCTGAGCCTTATGCAATTCTTTCATAACCCCAGGTGATGATTATCTCCCCACACTGGGGCAAGGCACATGATTTACCAACAAAATTGAGAAAATTGGTAAATGCCACTCGAGAGTCCTAAATACTCAAAAGAAAATAAAACTAGGGGGCATGAAAAAGCAGTGTGCCTGGTAAAAGCAAGGCCGATGCCCATGAAAAAAAATGCAAAGAAAAGCAAGAATGCAAAAAAGAGTGAAATCCATGATCATGCAAAAGATCATTCATTGAAAAACAAAAGAAATATCTTGCAAGAAAAAACATGTATTGCAAGCAATATCATTAGAACAAAGAGCGAAGCTCTCATGTCTCTAGACAAATTACCCAAAGGACTCTCAAGATAGTAAAAATTTCAAGAGTCAAATTTTTGAGAAGTCATGTGATGGTGCCAAGATAATCACTCACTTTTTAACCCTTTGATATCTGAAAGTTTTTCAAGCCTTTCTAAGCCTCACCCGAACCAACAATACAACCCTTATCCGAAGTCTCTTCTGATTGGGATGGTTTGAGTTGAAATGAGAATATCACATAGGAGCTACCGCTAGAAGGAGTGGAAGCAATCATATCTTATCTTATCTTCAAGGTTCTTGACTTGTAAACCCGATGAAGATATTGATTGAATATTCATTTCTTGGCCTCAAAGTGCATACCCTTTGTGTAAGCCCATGACCAAGCCATCATTACGGTCCCTTTAAAAGACCTTTTGATCAATTGATTGTATTCACTGTGAATGTTCCCGAATACCTTAGACATAGGTTGAGTGGAACTTCTCCAGTGGGATTTAAACAGTTTTCCCATATCAATGGTTGGGAACAAAAGCCATTTTTGAGAGCTGGTGTGAAAGACCTATTTTGATTAGGATATTTCCACCTGGCATATTTGATTTAACCCTTAGATGGTTAATCGGATCCCATTTTGTTAAAATCTTCTCTGAAAGGATTTGACAATCAATGTTATTGCGCAAGATTGGTTCTCTAGCAATTTCGAAACTCATAACCGGTCGAAAGGACCTCTTCTCGGTCAAAGCCCGTTATTACACGGTAAGACCCTTTTCCTGGTCGAAAGGACCTTTTCCCAATCGAAGCCCGTTATAACACGGTAAGACCCTTTTCCCGGTCAAAAGGACCTCTTCTCGGTCAAATCCCGTTATTACACGGTAAGACCCTTTTCCTGGTCGAAATGACCTTTTACTGGTTGAAGCCCGTTATAATACGGTAAGACCCTGTTCCTGGTCGAAAGTTCCTCTTCTCGGTCAAAGCCCATTATTACACGGTAAGACCCTTTTCCCGGTTGAAAGGACCTTTTCCTGGTCAAAGCTCGTTATTACACGGTAAGACCCTTCTCCCAGCTTAAATCACCCAGTTCTAGGTCAACTTAAAACCTTGTCCCTAAGTTCTAGATCATCTTAAAACCTTGTCCCCAAGTTCTAGGTCAACTTAAAACCTTGTCCCCAAGTTCTAGGTTATCTTAAAACCTTGTCCCTAAGTTCTAGGTCAACTTAAAACCTTGCCCCTAAGTTCTAGGTCATCTTAAAACCTTGTCCCCAAGTTCTAGGTCAATTTAAAACCTTGTCCCCAAGTTCTAGGTTATCTTAAAACCTTATTTTTAGGTTCGTGGGTTTATCCTTAAACCACTAGGTTCGTGGGTGTATCCTTAAATCACTAGGTTCGTGGGTTCATCCTTAAACCACACGGTAAGACCTTTCATCCAGTCGAAACCCGTTTTTACACGGTGAGACTTTTCTCCTAGTTGAAACCCGTTTTTACACGGTGAGACTTTTCTTCCAGTCGAAACCCGTTTTTACACGGTGAGATTTTTCTCTCAGTCGAAACCCGTTTTTACACGGTGAGACTTTTCTTCCAGTCGAAACCCGTTTTTACACGGTGAGACTTTTCTCTCAGTCGAAACCCGTTTTTACATGGTGAGACTTTTCTCCCAGTCGAAATCCGTTTTTACACGGTGAGACATCACATCCAGTCAATATCCGTTTTTACACGGTGAGACATTACATCCAGTCAACATCCGTTTTTACACGGTGAGACATCACATCCAGTCAATATCCGTTTTTACACGGTGAGACATCACATCTAGTCCGTATCCGTTTTTACACGGTGAGGCATCGCACCCATTCAAAACCTGTTTTTACACGGTGAGACCTTTCTCCCATTTAAACCATAGGTTAGTGGTTATCCTTAAACCATTCCTTTCCCATTTAGTGATTTCATTGCCTTCACTCTATTCCATGAGAGAGAAACAGGGGACAAAGTAAATAAACCCCAACAAGAGTTCGAGATACCCCAACGAGCAAAGGTAAGTATCGGTATGTCCCTAACCAAATATCATTGCTTTTGTCTTTCCTCTATTTCCGAAGTTGGGTCGACTAAAAATTGCGGTATCAATTTTTTCTTTGAGCGGAACCTCTTCGAACTCCCACTCAAAGAGGGGCATTGTTGACACCTAAAATTTTTATCGACATTTTAATCATCAATTTTGCAAAAATATAAAAAAAAAAAGAGAGCAAAAAAAATAAATAAAAAGAAATGAAAAGAAAAGAAATGAAAAGAGAAAGAAAATTAGAAATAAGGAAAACGAAAAAAAGAAAAAGGAGAGAAAAAGAAAAAAATAATAGAAAAAAGATTTTTTTTTTTGGGGAGCGCGGATTCTCTCCGGGGGCTCTCTCGGAACGGTTTTTCGCCGACTCTCTCTATAACCGTTTTCTCTCTCTCCCTCTCGGGGGTCGATCGCTCTCTTTTGCGCCGCTCTTCCCGGGTTCTCCGTTTTTTCTCTCGGGAGCTCTCGTCGAAGGCGAGGGTTTTCTTCCATTATGGAAAGCAAAAGAGAGAATTCCACTCATTCTCTCTCATTCATGGATCTTCACGAACACACACAGACTTGTTTTCATCTTCATGGAGTCATCGTCGAAGCTTGACATCTGGAATAAAGTAGACGCATGATTGCACATAATCAAGCTCGATCGGATGAAGATTCATCTCTTCGAACTCTCCATTACTTGATCATAGCAGCAAGACCGAAGCTAAGTCTTCTTCCCTATCCTCTACTTTTGACTTTGATGCGATCGATTAGTTGATTTTCTTAGCGATCTTAGGCTATCGTGATAGTTTATTCTCAGATAGTGCTTTGATCTTGATCAATTTCCTTTCAATAGATTTTGTTGATTTGATTCCGTTGATTTTGTTGACGATGAAGCTGAGAAAATGCTCTTAGATTACAACTATGAAGAAGCGGTTGCAATCATCAAGTTTAAAGCCGAGGCGTCCGTTGATGAGTCTCATAAAGCGAAGATCGGAGATCGGCGTCAAACAAACAAAGTCCAGCGGCAATGACACACCGATGTGTTCACCTCCGAGTGTCGATCTAGAAAAAGGATTAGAGAAAAGCGATCATGAACGGCAAAAGTCATAAATCAGAGGTTGAAGATTGGTGCTGAACAGCTCTTATACCAGAATCTGACTTGGCGTTATTCACGTTCCGTGGTCCTCAAAGCAAAATCAGAGCTAAGCGCTCAATTTCTTTTTTTTCTGTTTTGATTACAGAACAAAATAAAATTCGACTCTCCTCTGATTTCAATATTTTGTGTGTGTGTTAAATAGCAGCTTCGTCATTGCTAAATGAAGAGATCTTCGAAGGCATGTTCTTCACCGATTCAATCGAGGTAAGTGCGTTGAAACTCCTTTTAATAGCATCCGATGAGGCGCGAGCTTCTCGTGTCGAAATACATTCTCGACAACGAAGGTTCAGGGCCAGGATGCATTGCGAATCTCATTAGAATCAATACTTGATTGATCTAGAGTTGATTACAGTTAGATCTTTTGGTTCTATGATTTTTGAACTTGGATGACAATTGTTCTGCAACCTCGGATTCCTGACAGACCTCTTTGTGCGTATGCCCGGAATTGAGTCGGTATATGTGCTTTTTGGTGCTCGATGTCTTCACGAAATTCGAAGATGGTTTGACTAGCTTTCCAACGAGCTATAATACACTCTGATCCGATATCATTAGCCACATGAAATCTTCTTTAAAAGTCTACTCCAGAATCTGGAAAATTGTTCTGGTCTGTGTGTTTGTTTCTGTTACTGATCTGACCTCTTTGCTAAATGTCTTTGTTTGAGCTAGAAAATGATTTCAATTGTGTTCATGACCTTCTAAGGATTCATAGGAGACTTCTCAAGCTTTCTAACGACGTATTATGTGCATGATTTGGTTGTCATTTACCTAGTCAAATGAATGTTGCCGCATCAATGTTTGATTCTGGAAATTTGTAGATCCTCAGTACTTAGTTTTTGCTATGGCAAATTTGAGGTCATAAACTTCGAAATCTTGAGTTGACGTGTTCTGGACAATTGATCTGCATTTAAATTTGTGTATGGTGATGGAAATTTGATTTGAAATCTACTAGCTGCTGTGATTGTTGAGCATGTTTCTGTTAGGCTTATTTTGAGCTCTTTAATGTCTTTGTCTCATGAAGTGATGAGCTAGAAGTTCGATGTGCACATATTAAGCTTTCATCTGAGATTCACGTATTAGAAATCCTGAGATGATTCTTTCATGAAATTGTTTCTCATATGCTGATTACCCATCATAGAAATTCTAGGATAAGATAGCTATTGATTGTGCTTTTATCAAGCCTACATCGAATACTCAGTTTCTGTGATGGATGATTTGGTTGATGGATGCGCATGATAGAAATCTGTCATAAAATGAAATTCAGAACCCCTGTTGTTCCCTTGTCGAAGCTGACCTCTTGTCATTCTTCTATGATTTTCTTGTTAAGGATGCTAAGATTGGGTCTTTAACAAAAGTTGTTCGCCTTTCTTTTGTTCGCGCTGTGGTAAAATTTCATAGTCTTCAGATTTTCTTTTTAGATCAAATCACTATTAATGTGTCATGACATCCTAATATTTTGCTGCATTTTTGACGAAGTTGTATGCATGAAACTTGTGCCTCATTGTCTTCTTAACATTTGAAACACGTGTTACAAGTTTCGCATTAATGCATGGCATATCATATTTGAATCTCGTTTGATGTGAATATCATGCACCCATTTGGCTAATTGCAATTGGAATTTGTCAAGCATGACATTCTCAGTCCCAAGTCACTTTGCAATGTTAATGACTTGCGTGACTTCTTTGCATTCTGATTTAGGGTTAAATGTTTACCCAAACCTTTTTCGCATTCAACCTTATGTCTTGTGCAAGTTTCACATTTTTGTACATTGTCTAAGTGGTCTTACGAACCTTTAAACATGCCTTGTATTTTGTCCTGTTTGTGATTTGATTTTGCTGGATTCATGTTCATGTCGATGCCTATGTCTGTTCGTCGTAATAATGATTTCTATGCGTTGTCTTAGTCATATAAGATGAGGCAAGGGATTCTTATTTCTTAGACTAGGTTTAGAATAGGATCCTGAACATGGATAAAGCGTGAAGATGGTGAAGGTCGATGTCCATTCCGACCATTGTCATGTAATATTCATTTTCCCGACATATGTCTCGGGTTTCATGCATTGTATAAGCCCGACGAGTTGCGGGTTTCCTTTCTTTCTCGATTGTTTTCTCTTTTATATTCTTTAGAATTGCATGATTAGATTTACTGCTTTTCTTGATTGTTTACTTCATGTCTTGCAATTTCAATTTCATTGATTGTTTTCTTTTCATTTTTTTAGAAATAGAATAGAATGAAAGTAATCCACCACGCATGATCATTTAGTATAAGATTGACGATCCTGAAAATGTAAAAAGAAACGCATTGACATGTTAGGAAAAACACAACGTACTATTTAGGTACCGAAAGGGCGCTAATAGCAATATTAGCGTAACCCAAGTCCCCGAACCTAGATATCTGGTTGCGTAGGAATCGAGGGAACACTCCCGACCCTCGATTGGGTTTCTAGCCGACCCCAAAAAATGAGGCTAGTGGCGACTCTTGTCTAATTTTTAGGTTGTTAAATACCTAGATCATATAAATAAATCCGCTGTCACGCGGGGTACGAGCTTGGGAGAGCTCGTGATCTTGAGATCAAGTACCCCTAAACCCGACCTTTCCCATCCTTGGATACTTTTCGAGGGGCGGCGAGATTGGGTCGCAACACACATGATGTGCCAGCTTCAAATGCCCCATGTCACACTAAGTCAAGGGGGATGAGGATGATATTCTGAGACACAAAGTGAGTGAGTCAGAAAGACAAATATGATTAAATCTAATCATCTTTTTTTTGAAAGATTTTGGTGATGAAGTATTTTCTGTTTTCAAAATATGTATTAGGGGGAGAAAAAGCATGAGGAAGCCCAGTCCTCAGTATTCTCCTTGGATGATATTTTTTCATGGTTGGATAGCATCACTGGGCCGGTTTGGGATACCGCCTCATGCTTTTCAAAACAAAATATTAGAACTGTACATTAGATTACTGAAATGGAAAATACAACAGTAGCACACTAGACATGATAAGAAACATGAAATTATAAAAACAAGCAACACCCGTGAAAACTCCTATGAAAAGGAGCACTTTGATAGTGCTGGTTTTGAAATCAAGCGCCTTTGAGTTCCTCGTCTCCAGTAGACTCGAAGTATTCGCATGAGAGGACCACTTCATTGAAGCTACGGAACTGCAACCCATGCAACCAACAGCGATGCTTGCGGGGCAAAGCTCCTATGAACATCTTTATCATTTCTTCTTCGGCCAGCTGAGGGTAGGTTTGCATCATAAAAGCTTCCCACCTCCTTGCATATGCTCGAAAATCCTCCATTGGTCTTCTTCTAAAGTGAACCAAGTTCTTGCAAGACAGTTCAGCTCCAATTTGGTGCTGGTACTGATGCAGGAATGTGGAAGACAGCTCATTCCAATCCCTCATGAGGCTGATATCTGCTGTGACGAACCATTGTAATGCAGACCCTGTAAGACTTTCTTGGAAGGCCTGAGTTGTGAATGACATCGGGCCATAATACCGACTCATTTCAGCATGGAGGTACTGCAAGTGGGCCACGGGGCAAGTCGTGCCGTTGTACTTGCGGAAATTGGGTATCCACATTTCTATGGGGGTCATGATCCTACCAGGGCAAGACAAGCTTGGTATGTCTTGATTAGGCCCTTTGGTTTTCCCACTGCATATTCGTTGTAGTGGTGAATTCTTCTGTTTCAGGGAAGTTGGACTCTACCGAAATTACCCCATTACTTTCTTCTGGGTTAAAATTTCCGAATGAGGATGAAGTATTGAAACTATCCTCATGGTCAGAGGACGAGCTTAGTACTTCGTTAGGATCGTAGCGGATAAAGACGTACGCTTCCTCTTCTGACGGACCTTCATCCCCGGATGAGAGTATGAAACAGTTATACGATGAATCGTCAGTTTCATTGTCAAAATAACGCTGGAAGTCTTTGGGATTGTATTCTAGGGCCGGGAAGTCTTCATGGTTGTACTCTAGAGGATGATGGCCTTCAAAGCTGTATTCTTGGGAATGCTCGAAGCTTTGGTGCGATGGCTCGTCGGTAGATGCTGAATCTATCTGCTTAGGCTTTCTTTTCTTGGCTTCTGGTCCAGACCTTTTGAGTAAGGCCCTTCGTTTTGCTAACTTGATTCTGTCAAGGGAAGTGAGAGACATTAGAGTTTCTTGTCTCGATTCACTTTCCGGGTTGATAGGGGTTGGTATTCTTTGGACCCTAGCTCTTGGAGTAAGCTTGGAGAGTTGTCCAGTTGTGCCCCACTCTTGAACAGACTCTGTGTCTTTGACCTCGTACAAAGGCTCCTTGCCTTTTCTAGTGGGAAATTTTCCAGTAACAGGATGTTGCTTAGCTGCCCATTTATTATGCAAGGCTTCATTGACACGTTTGTCTCCTATCTCAGCAACTAATGGCTCCTCGTGCTCCGCGATCATCGGCTCTTCGTAGGGAAAGGTGATGTCAGGGGCGATGTCAATATCATACTCTTGGTGAAAAACATGAATTAGTTCCCTTCAGGTTTTAAGGGGACTAATCTTCCTAACAATGTACCATCGCAAGGCAGGGCCAGTCAAGTTTGATTGGTACGATTGAATCATCCTTCGGACCAGGTAGGCCTGCAGGTAGGCTTCTGGGCGGGAGGTATCAGCATACCTTTCACATTCAGGTGCTTTGAGTTTTTCAGGGATCTCAATGCCGGCGTAATTGGACAAGTCTATAGGATTCTGCTCCTGCAGCTGGTTTAACTTTTTCATGATCCTTTCAAACTGTCTATCGTACTGGCTATTTTCTGGCAAATTTGCGGGTGTCATGACGGTGTTTGAGGCAACTATAGAGTTGGGCTCAGTTTGAGTGGATTTCATTTGTCCCGAGAGTTGTTGAAGGACAATGGATATCTGTCCTACGCCGTCTTCGATGTTAATGAGACGATTTTGTACATCATTCTGATCGGGTCCTATTGCATGGGGCCAATCACGGGCGATTGGTAGCCGGCGATTCATAATTACCTGTTCGTTGTGAAAACAATGAATGAGCACGAAAGTAAATAAAGATTGACCCATGGCAATGGTCTAACTGCTTTTTATTTATCAAAAGAGGATTTATAGACTGCCAACTCCTAACATCTAAAACTTGAACTTGAAATTGAAAAAACAGGATGAAATACTAGATATCAAACAAGAGTCCCTAAACAATGGGACAAAACTTTCACACTATTTACACTAAGGGGCACATGATTCCCAATTTATATGCGACGGGGAGCCTTGCTCTTGCAAGGATGCCTGCTTCCTTGGGCTGGCTCTGAGGTGTGCATCCAGTCCATTCCCAAATCCCTCTCCATGAGCTCTGCTTGCTCGTGCGGGCTACTTTCTCTGATTGAGCGAGGAACTGATGGCTTCCACCTTGTCGGGATACAATGGTTGTGGATGTAGGACATTGAGGCGTGGTGGGCTTTTTCTTCTCCCTCAAGCCCTTCAGGTATCACAATCCTTTTGCGATGGCACTTGTCCCAGGTTTCCTCAGCGGTAGAAATTTCGAATTCATAGTCACGGCTTGTGTTGAAAAGAACTGGAGGGACCATCATCTTGAAAGGCGGTGGGATCTCTTGAAGGGCTCCATATTGTCGGGCTACCCGATATGGGTAGTAGGGAATGGCGCCGGTGAGACCGAGCAACGGAATTGGGCGGGTGCGCATGTAAGCAAAGCGGGGCCTCTTTTCATGGAACCAACCAGCACACCATTGGAATGCCTCAGGAACTGGGTTTCTTAGGAAGCTTACCCAATTTAAACAGCTTTGATTGGGAATGTACGGTCCTAAAACCATAAATTTTTGTAATGGATTTTCAAAAGCATTTGTTTCAAAGCGATCGCATGAAGTCTCGAAATTCGCTTAGGTGAGAAAAGAACCAAACTTGTAAAATTTCAGGAGAGGCTCGCATGATTTTCTCCGAGTTGTCTTTAAAACGATTAAAAGACAAGAATGTTTCAGTTAAAATCATGTTGACATAATTCCCCCCTCTTAAGATCGATCAACTATCCATGCCATCTTGGGAGTTATGGCATTTCTTTGATGGGGGAAGATGATGAGTCCGAAAAAGGCTAGGAGGAAAATCTCACTTTTCGAGTCATAGGCTGATTTTGGAAACAGGCATTCATAAATTCTAGTGGGCAGGTATTATGGTTGCCTTCAAGAATTTGTCTCATGACATGGATTTCAGTTCCTAAAAGTCGTGCTAACCCGCGCCATGGGAGGGCGCCTATCGATGGCTTGACAAGTTTTTTCTCAAGAGGCATTCCAGTGATGATGCTGTATTCTTCCAAGGTTGGGGTTAGCTCAAACCTACCGAATATAAAAGTAATTGTTTTCGGGCACCAAAAATGTGCCATGGCTTGTATGACTTCAGGACGAACAGTGATTTGAATCAACGATAGGAGATGACCAATTTTGGCCTTCACGCGCTCTTGGGCAACCGATCTAATTGACCCCACCATCGAAGAGCTCGCCTTGGGAGCAGGAATGAACTGGATATCGTCTTTCCCCATCGCACATAACCGGGACTTGAAAAGCTTATCCTAAATTGCCATGGGTCAAATAAAAAGACCGAGTAAAAGTAAAGAAATCACTTTGCTTTTAAATAAAATGGCAAGCACAAAGACATACGAGATGGGACGTGTGGCTCGATTTCTAACTCGAAGGCTTGGTGAGATTAAAAGGATATCCGCCGTCGTCGAGTCTCGCATTAGCAAAAGATACCCTCCTAACCTCGGCTAAGAAATTCGGAGAAAAGAAAGGCAACCTCTACATCGCAGTCTCGCGTTCGAGGTCGTATCTTTCTTAACACCATCCTAGAAATCCTATGGCGGCCCAGGTCCGGCGGCCGGGTTGTGTGTGCCATGTGTAGTGCTAAAACATTTTAAGGATGCACAGCAATTTATAATCACAAAACATTTTATTTTCACAGAATAAAAAACTTTAGACTATTACCCTGCATAAGAAAAAAAATCCAAGTCAGCAAAGCATTTAAACAAAGATAAAATGGCCTAAGTCCACAAAGTCCCCAGCGGAGTCGCCAAGCTGTCGCGATCTCTTTTTTTCGGGCGCCCGCGATCGGGTACGAACGCCTAAGGAGGCTAATGGCTCGGCTAAATTTATTAAGCCCGGACTCTCCCAAGTCCACCAATTCACGACTTTAATAGTCTGAGTTTTTAATCTGTAAATCAATTTTTAAAATGGAGTCGCCACTAATCAATTTGGGGTGGGTTGATTAGAAACCCAAGTGAAGTATCGGGAGAAATACTCACTCCTTCGTAACCAAAGAAATTAGGATCGGGGACTTGGTTACACTAGTTAATCACTAATGCCCTTTCGGTACCTAATCTTGTTTAAACCCTGAGGTTTTTTGGATGTTCGAGGGATTTTCCACGCATTTTGGATGTTCGAGGGATTTTCCACGCATTTTGGAGAAAAACATTTTTTGGGTCTTTTTCTATTTTTTTGACATGAAATGGATTTTTTTTTTTTGACCTTTTTTAGTATTTTTGGAACAATACAAGTCTTTTGGCTTTTTCTGAATTTTTTGGCCTTTTTCATGAATTTTTAGCTTTTTTTTGGATTTTTGGCATTTTTTGGAAAATATGAAATATTTTTGATTTTTTGATTTTTCGGAAAATAAAATATTTTTTTAATATTTTTTAATATTTTTGGAAAATAAATTATTTTTTATTTTTCTCGATTTTTTTAGAAAATAAAACAATTTTTCAACATTTTTTAAATATTTTTCGATTTTTGGAAATAAATTTTTTTTATTTTTTTAATTAAAATATTATATTTATTATTATAATAATATAAAAACGAACCGGGTCGGGTTCCTGGGTTGGGACCGACCCGGTCCGCGATCTGCGAGACGCGGGCCCAACTCAGATTTTTCTCCCCTTTTTTTTTCTTTTTCCGAGCCCAAACCGTTCTTGGCCCATTTTCATAAAAACTTCAGCCCAAAAGATACCCGGCCCACGCGCACAAAAACTAACCCAAGCGAAACCCTACCCGGACGCCCAACCCGGATCCGCCCGACTTCGACCCGGATTCCCGCCGCCCCAAAATCGCGGAAACCCTACCCGATCGATCCACGCCCGACCCGGCTCCGACTTCGCGACCCGGTCTTGGAGCCTTTGAGATCCGACGATCCGCGGCGAAGGCGACCGAGCCCGTCTCGGCCGAGTTCGGACCTCCACCGGCACCGCCTTGACCTCCATCCCGTCGGTCGTTGTAGCCGATCCCGTCACCACCGATCCACTCGCAGATCCGGCGTTCACCCGGGATTTCCATCAAACACCTAGCGGGCACCGGTTGAGGAAGACAAGATGCGGGCGCTTCGGGCTCGGGATCGCGACGGAGCTCCGAGCAAGCGACAATGGGGGAGGCAGGTTACGAACGGTTGGGGGCCGGAACTCGCGTGAAGCCGGTGGCTGCGAATCCCGGCCCGACGACCCCAACACACATAGACAGGAAAAAAAAAGAAAGGGCGAGCAACCTAGCTCACCGCAATGGGGATGCGGCGTCGGGTGGTTGGTTCGGTGGGCCGTCGACGACAGGGCAGCGGCGGCAGCTTCTTGACGCTCGGATCCGGTGTGGTGTTGGCGGATCGGTCACAGCACGGCGTCGGGGCGAGGAACAGCAACAGTGGAGCAGCGATCGATGGCGTCGGGAGGGACAGCAGCGACGACGGGTCCTCGGCTTCTCAGATCTAGCACTTTTCTCTTCGATTCCCCTCTCACATGCTTGGCTCTCTCCCCTCCTCGGCCCCTCTTCGCAGATCCAGAACCCTCCCTCTCCTTCGGCTTCAGCTACTCACAGATCCGGGCTTGCGGGCGTTCGGACCTCCCTCGAAGTCTCTCGAGGGAAGCTTCCGCGTTCGCAAGCTTTCGATCTCGCTTCGATTCCTCTCTCTCCGGGTTCGCTTGTCGTCGGCCTCCCCGAAGTCTCTCGGGGGAGGTCGTTCGAGTTCGCGACCGGATTTCTCTCGCGCTCGCTCTTTGAGTCTCCCTTGAAGTCTCTCAAGGGAAAGTCTCCGAGCTCGCCGTGCTTTGCCATTGTCGGGAGAAGCCTATTTATAGGTGAGGGGGTGGCCGGTCGATGGAGCTTCGACCGTCGATCTTCGCACGCCGAACCGCCTTCGCCAGCCGAACCAACGTCCCATCTGAGCTTTTCCACAAGGTGTGCTCGGCATTGAAGGAAGTCCATGACGGCGCCCGAGATCTGTCTCTTCTGGCCGACATCAGCCTACCCTCCGCGGCCATAGGTTGTCTTCGAGCGCATCGTCGTCGCTACGCGTGAACTACAAAGGTGGAGAAGGAAGGCGCGAGGAAGAAGAAGAAGGAAGAAGAAGAAGGAGGGGGGGGGGGGGCGGGTCGTGCGAGCCCACGTGAAAAAAAAAGGGGGTGGGCTGCTGCTTTTGCTTTTTCCTTTGTTTTTATTTATTTATTTATTTGTTGTTTTTGTTATTTGTTTATTATTTATCCGAAAAGACAAAATAAAATAAAAATAAAAACTTAATAAACTTAAATAAAATTAAGGTGTCAACAATGAAATACCTTCTCCTCTTAGCCATCTTCCCCATGCAAGTAGCGTTGATTTTCTATCTTTCCATCTATTCAACTCAACCAAAATTTGTTTGACAAAAAAAGAAGAAGATAAATTTGATTAATTAGGCCTTACACATATTTGAGTATCTTTCTGCCTTTCTTCTCTTTTTTTATGTACGGATAAAACAGGAAACCTAAGTTTCAGACTAGGAAAATAGTAGGACTCTGAAGCAATAAACCTAAGCTGGCATTATTCTTCATTACATTTTTTCATTCTTGAAAAACCTTCCATGAATCCGTACAACTTTGTTGAGTGTTCTTCTTTAGATGTTCCTCTTAATTAAGTTCTTGGCCTATTACGACATTCAATTCTTTTAACCAGCTCGTTGCCCTTTCTTGTCCTTGTTTTCCTTTTCATTGAACTAATGTTTTGTTTGAAGTTTTTCTTTGACATAATTCACCGAATCTGTTAAAAGAATGCAATGTTTATTGAGAAGCAGTTCGTTTTTTATTCAAGGCAATGTTAAGTTGAAAGAATGTCGATAAAATTAGGAAAAAAAGAAAAGTTACTAAACATTGAGCAGTCGCCGGAGCAGCAGTGGAGCAATGGGGCAACGCACGGGTCGGAGAAAGCAGAGCAGTTGCTGCAGAGCCGCAGCAGAGCGGAGGACCTGAGTGGTGGCGGGAGGCCGGTGGTCGGACTGAGGTGATGCTGGAGAGAGCTCAGATTGGAGCAGAAGCTCATAGCCATGTTGAAAGAAACCTAACGACAGAAGACATGGAAGTTTTCACTCGAGCACAGCAGGCTTGAAGATGCACTTGACTATTCGTCAGCTAAGAATGAAGAAGATAAAGATGAAGGGAAGGCAGTTGAGATAATTTAGGAGGAAAAAGAGTGATTTTAGTTAGAGTCGAGGTAGAGTAACCAACATAGCTAGGGCAAATCTTTTAGGGTTTCTCTTTATTTCGATAAACGACGGCTGAGTCTTCCTCGTTCTTAAAAAGCATTCCGTTCAAATTGTTGAGTATTCTTCTTTGTATGTTGCGATTAATTAAGTTCTTGGCCTATTACACATAAGAATCATTAAACAGCTTGTTGCTCTTTCTTGTCTTGTCTTTATTATCTTTTTCATTTGATTAATTTTTTGTTTAAAGTTTTTCCTTGAATTGATTCGTTGAATTTTTCAAAAGAATGCGATGTTTATGAGCAGTAGTTCAATTATTGTTCGGTGCAACATTAGCCAAAAATTCATGACAAGATTAGAAATTTCCAAGTAGCTTAAGACGGTCAATATTAATGGAAAAAGAAATATTTTGTTTTACGATATCATTTATGACTTTATCTTAAATCTAATTTATTTTCAAAAATTTGATTGCTATTTCAAGCCTTGTTTTACATAATGAAATCTAAATTAATCTAAGGTAGTGAATTTGCATTTCCACTTACCCACGTACATGAAAAGGAATCTTTTGAACTCTGGAGAGTGTATTTTGGCTGGGCGACGGCGGTCTCGTCGTCGCTGGGCGAGGCTCGCCTTCGCCAGTGGCCAGCGGGGGCGAGCCTCACCAATGGCCGGCGAGGCTGACCTCGCCGACCCTCGCCTCTGGCCAGCTGGCCGGCCTGGCCAGAGGAAGAAGAAGATAAGGAAAAAAAGATAAAAAAGAAAATTAAAAAAAAGAAAAAAAAATTTGAAAAAAATTATAAAAATTATAAAAAAAATCGTTTGACGGCCGGCCGGCGTCCACGTCAGTGCCGGCCGGCCAATTTTGGCCGGATGGACTAAATTGGCACAATTGTAAAAGGTTTAGGACTAAATTGGCAAAAAAAAAAGTTTATGACTGAATTGGCATAATTGCAATAGGTTTAGAACTTTTTTGGTAATTCTCCCTTTTGAGAACTTGACTAATCCTCATTAGATGTAACCATCCCCTAATGACATACAACAAACAGTTATCGAGGACAGATAACCCCTATGCTCTATTGGGATTCTTGTCTCTTTCGACATTCCCAAATTGCCATTTAATAGGAAGTTGAAAAGAATTAAGGGCTTAACAATAAATTCTTAGGTCTTTATGATTTCCCCCTTCATTTACTTGATCAAGTACCACCCAATGCATACATAACTAAAATTAAATGTCGGTAATGTCCACAGTCGTGTCCAAAGATGAAGAAAAACATGTTATCCTAATAGCTAATTTCCATAATCCTAAGTAACAACAATGTAACAAGAGAAACAAGAAGAAACAATTTTTCTTAATTTAGTTATTAAGTAGTTTGCCAGAACCGAAAGTTTGATAATTTGGCTGTCCAGTTGATTAGTAGTTAGTGCAAGTTCCTTGGCAGTGTGTTGTGTAAGTCAATGCGATATTCCTAAATATTGCTAACTTGAGCTAATTATTGCAAATACTTTTTATCTCATTAATATTATTTTGTCACATAATCGTCAAGTTAAGGAAATTGATCAATCAGACCTAGTCATAATATACGAATACCAATTCAATCATAATTTTTTTTTTTAATTTTACCAATTGAGTCTATTTGCACGAGATTCTAATAGTATTTATAACCATTTTTCGCCGGAAAATTATTGACATAATAGTGTACCACATGGACAACTGACAATGACTAGACCATCATATTGGTAAGGTGAATATAGACTGGAATGACTATGGTAATTTGGACAAAAGTTTGGGACTAAATCAAACTAAATTGACAAAATTTAAAAATTTAAAATTAAATCGACATTCATATATTATCAATTAAAGATTGATCGTGTAATTTTTCCGGTTAAAAGCCTCCCTACCTAGTACTCCTCAGCATCCCACAACATTTTTACTGTCTTACGTGCACCGTGGGTAGCAAGTAAAGAAAAACTTGCTGACTAAACAATTTGACCAAGTCTCATTAATCCCTAAACTCCCGGCCACACTATCTCCCCATGTCAAGTGGAGACCGAGTCAAAAACCCTAAAGCATTTATTACGTCATTAATCATTCTCTTCTAGTCGATTATTTATGCAAATGACATGATATTTGAAGCTTAAGGTTTCGGATATAGAAAGGGTGACGGGGGTATATAAAAACAAGGGGAGGTTTCTAGCTACTAATAATTCCATAGATAGAAAGAAATTTGGTAAGTATCCATCGCTCCTATTTGAGAACTTTCGCCTGGCAACCCACATAAAATTTTTTGCATCTATTTTTTTTTTTTTTTTTGGTGCTGGAGGAACCGGCTTGTAGCCGACAGCCACGCCCGTAAACCCCCAAGTGACACTTAAGCAGGAGGACCCACCACTCCTGAGTCACACTTAATACACCTAGCGCCTCCCCTGGGGTTTGAACCCTTCACCTCTTCGTTGAGGATCAACAGAGTCTTATCCAGTGGAGCCACCACGGCCGGTGGTAAATTTTTGCATATATTGTTTTCCGGCTATTCGAAGTTTTGAACTTTAGTCTAATCATAGGACAATGAAAACTGGCTCAAAAACCATCTGGTTGCTAAAATGTGAAAAGCTTAAAAAGATGTAGTATTTAATGATTGCTGAAAGATCGGATTATAACCCTTATGCACGCTCTACACATGTGGACAATCTTTTTTTTTTTTTTCCGAGTGAATTTGAGTACTACGAAAATTAAATACCATCGCTTATTAAAAGAAAAAAAACGTGAACATGAATATTGAAAAAAGAAGAAGATATAAAGCAGATGAAAGGTAATTGAACGTGAAAAGCGCGCAAACTAGGGGTTAAAAGCATTCATAAAGATTCTGCAGATGTCTTTCTGAAATATTCCCTTAACTAAGCCTTGAACCAACAAAATAAAAAAAGAAATTAAAATCAAAATCAACCGCAGACATACTTTTTATAAACCCTGTAGATGATTCTCTATAGTATAATTACTATAAAAATGCCCCATATTGAAGTAATTCCTATTTATGTAACTCTTTTGCTAAGATGAAATGCAAATTCAATTGCCTTAGATTTGTATGAATTTCAATATCACAAAAAAAAAAGAGAAAAAAGAAAAAAAGATTGGGATGGGAAGCAGATTTTAGGACGTGCCAGTGGATTTGAGATGAATTCATAATTGATGTTGCATTAACCATTTTTCCCTTCTAATACGACCTGTGTTAAGTTTTTAATATAAAAAAAAAATTAAGTTTCTCGACATTTATTGCAAAACAATCGAACTAAAATAAATTGCTTTGGGTAAGGCGAAAAAAAAAAATTATGCACTACACATTAGGGCAAAGTTTATTAATAACTTTGCACTCCTTATTCAAAAAAGTCCGTGTGTAACGTAACTAAACAATGGATGAAAAAAATAGAAATTTACCCAAAATATACCCGTCAAAGTCTTGTAAAGTTTGAAAAAAAAAATGTTAAAGTGAAAATAATAAATCCTATTTTTGTAATTTTTTGGGATTAGATAGAATTGAAAATCAAGTTCCCTGGGATAATTAAAGTTTCATAATTGAAGAAAAGATTGAAGCAGCAAGTAAAGTTTAAAACATACGAATAATCATGAAATAAGTCATAAATCATTTTGTAAAAAACAGTTTTTCTCCATTGAAATTGACCCATGTCGAGTCGTTTGAATTTTTTTTTTTTTAATTCGCTCAACTATACATTGCATAGAAAAGAAAACTAAACTAAACAAAAGCCAACTTCAAAAGGCATGTATATATTTTCTTCTGTCACAATATTACAAACATAGAAGTTAATTTTCCATACGCTACATTAATTATTATTTTTTTACTAATCTAATCTGCAAAGTCTTTTTCCGTCCTAATTGACCCTTGTTGAGTTACCTGAATAGAAAACTGTTTTTCATGTCCTTAATTTTCTTTCAACTAAATATTGAATTAGAAAAACGGACATCAACCCAAAATGCACTCTTCAAGGCCATGTAAAATTCTTTTTGATGCAATTTCTTTTTGAGAAATTTCTATTCATGTACTTTGAGTAAGATGAAAATGAAAATTCACTACCTTAGATTAATTTTAATTTCATTATTTAACAAAAAAGGATAGAAATACACGATCATGTCTTTGCTCTACAAACCTTTTCTTTTGGTAGGGCTCTCTCTTTAAAAAAAAATTTAATCGTATTCTCCCTTAAAGCCTATCTACAAACTCGTTATGTAGAGTCGGTGTAAACAAATTATACTCGGTATTTTCATTTTTTTTCATTTATTTAAAATCTCCAAAAACTAGTTTCTTTTTCAGAAATTTCTGATACAACATAAAAACACACTAAGATTATGCATTACGCATCAATGCAAGCACGTCCGCTTTTTCAACCACTAACCGAACTCCATGGAATCTTATGTAGTACTCCAATAAATGACGTGGTTTTTGTGTATTTGGAAAATTTTACATATTGAATATTATCTCAAACATGTCATGATTAGCAGATTACTCACTATTTGGAAAGATACGCGTTTATTTTTTTAATGAGACAAGTCATTCGGGTTATGTTGCATGAAGCAGAAAAATTGGCTAAAATAAGATTAAAAAAAAACCATACGTGAACTCTCGGTTTCCCCTCTTGCTATAGGATATGTGGCCCAACGTCGAGAATAATAGTGACCATTATTAGCCTAGCAGTTCCCTTATATTCAAGATAATGTCCCAAAGGATATTGCAAAAACAAATTTATTTTCCATCAAACTTTACCCCATCTTGGGCTATCCCCTTTTTACTAATCTTTCCAACATTTTTTTACCTAACATTGCATGGAAGAAAATATAAGCTACTTCTCACTTATAACTGCATAGTTTTGGTGGGTACGGCGAATTAATCCAAAGGAAAAAAAATTAATCGAAAAAAAAAGAAAAACAAAGACAAAGAACGAAATAAATGATGGTGGGCGACGGTTATTGAAGTAAATTAATAAAAAGAAAAACCCTAAAAAAAAAAAAAAAGTTACCGCTTTTAAAGCTGCGGTGGTTACTCCCCCCTGGATCTAACTAAAATCACCTAATTTTCCTCCTTAATTATCTCAACCGCCTCTCTCTCTCTCTCTCTCTCTCTCTCTCTCTCTCGCATGATAACTACCGACGCTTGAAGCAGAGAGAAGTTACAGTTTGACAGATGACAACGTTTGTTAGCGACTACAGTCTTCGGTCTACTTCGATTCAACAAGCGAGAGACAACCTCGTGGATATGGCAAGGACAGAATCTCCTCAGGTATCTCTCCCTCTCTCTCGCTTAATCTCTCTCTCTTACCTTCTTCTTTATCTTGATTCCCAACCGACGCATCGTTAGAGTGCAACTTCAAGCTTGGTGCCCATGAAAAACTTCCGTGTCTTTCGTCGTCAGGTTCTTTTCAACATGGCCATGAGCTTCTGCTCCAATCTGAGCTCTCTCCAGCACCATCGCCTCAACCGTGTCGCCGGCCTCCCACCGCTGCTCAACCCCTCGGAGCTGCATGGCCTCTGGGGCGACAACTGCTCCGCTTTCTCCGACTCCTGCATCGACCCGTTGCTCGACTACTGCTCGGCCGACTACTCGTACCCTGAATACCTCGTCCCTTACTTCTCCTCCTCGCCCGACAACCTCATCTCCATCTCACCCGACATCTTCCCTATCGACGAGCTCGAGTACTGCCCGTACCCAAAACGCCAGAAGCAGGAACCCCTTGAGTACCCTGACTTGACTGCCGGATTCCTCGATGGGTACGTTGCGGACGAGCTGCCACCGGTAGAGCTCTCACCACCTCAGCTCATGCTGCCCCCTCAGCCAGAGCCACATTTCCAGCAGGAACGGTGCGGCTCCTGTGGAGGCAGAGAGAATGGCATGAAGAAGCCAAGCGTGGGCGGGGAGACCTTGTCCACGCAGAGCTTGGCGGCGCGGCAGAGGAGGAGGAAAATAACCGAGAAGACCCTCGAGCTTGGGAAGCTTGTCCCGGGAGGCCGAAAGATGAATACAGCGGAAATGCTGCAAGCGGCGTACAAGTATGTGAAATACTTGCAGGCCCAAGTTGGAATTCTTGAGCTCAACGAGTCAATTCAGGTGCTACATCCTTTTGTTTGGCGTAATTATCCTTCCTGAGAAATCTTAATGCAACATTGCTTCTCTTTTTCTTTCCTGAACATGGACAGATAGTGCTTTTTGCTCTTGCTATAATGTTATTATACTCTTGTAATCTGCATATTCTGCATTAAATTGCAGAGAAACGAGGAAACACGGCACAGCAAGCGAGAGCTTCAAGTTCTGCTCGAATCACCGAAAATTCAAGAGAAGCTGTATGCGGAAGAGAAGTGCTTGGCGACGAAAGAGCTGGTCCAAGCCGTTGCGAAAGACCCCGAAGTGCAGTCGACAGACTCGATCGGCAAAGATATAGCTCAGCTTCTGTGTGCCCACGGCTGGTATATCTGAGGCATAGAGCGAATCCAGAGAATCAGCGGAATGAATTTTAGCAGTCGGTTATCTGTTTTGTGTCTCTTTCCTTAGTTTCTTAGTTAGGGTTCTTGTTTTTTTGTTCATGTTGCGGTAATTTTTCTGATAATTTGTAGATTTTAGGGCATTTATCAATTTAGTTACATTCTTGTAAAATTCTGTTGTCAAGTAATGAGCAAGTATTGTGGATGGCTTTTATTGAAACAATTCCTGCCGTGGAAAGCAGCTGTGCTCCTATTTTTTAATTATTTTTGGATAGATCAACTCAAGACAATTTCTTGGTGAGTTTACCTCATCCGGCTTTTTGTTTTTTTAACCCTATCCGGTTGCATCCACTCATTTTTACTAGGGAGATAAATTTGCCCTTAATTAACTTATTGAAATTTAAATTGGTGGATCCCAAATTCAATCATTTATTTTATTTTTTCAACTTCTACGTTGGATCTAATTGTTATAATTAAAAATAAGCGTCGCTAGCAAAACGGTCGCCGTTATGTTTTAATAGTGAAGAATGGCCAATCGCCTTCAAAGGTTAATCAAACTTAAGGCAATAATTTGACTAAAAAACAAAAAAGTATTACAAAACAGCAGCTTTAACAAAATTTATTGAAAGGTTCCCGTTCCTGAGTTTCCTATATATTTATCTTCGGAAAATCTTTTTTCGCATGACAAATTGAAACACGAGCAATCTTTGATTTTCGATCCTTTTTCTTTTTCTTTTTCATCTTACATAATTGGAATAAATTGGCATAGAATTTCAAATAAATTTGAAAAGATATGCTGACTATATCAAAAGAAAAATAGGATCCTTGAAAAATTACTTGTTTGATTTCCCTTTTATGGAAAAAAGGATGAGGATGGGGACTAGCGCAAAAACCCTCTTTGGGAATTACCATAAGTCTCACGTATCAGTAATATTCGATTTGAGTTGTAAATGTCATTAACTATAATTCGTGCATAAATCAGTTGACCTGTTTATAACACAAACCTGTTTAAGCTTGACACAGGCACACTTAATTATTATGGCGTAAACAAGTCATAGTAAATTACCATTTCCAGTCGGTGCAAGATTGGTCCCGGTAAACTTACTAGGTAAACTCCCTTTTTTTGGCGTTCTTCAAACAAATTATAACAAAAAAAAAAAAGATACGGCTGAAAGCTCATTTTTAGACAAATGATTTTGTCATGAAATTTCGTGAGATTTAATTCATTATTTTTCATCTTATTTAAAACACTTGGTATGCAAGTTTCCTGTAACCAATTTAAAAAGTGAAGGTAGAGAACGGTTCTCATTTCATTAGTAAAACGGTGCCGTTATGCCGGCATTTTCCATTAAGAATATCATGTGTTTTCTTTTCTAATTTATATGGTCTTGCTATGCATATTAAAGGTAATATTTTCATTATTAGATTTTACCTCTGCATGTGTTAGCTTTGTCAAAGAAAAAAATTTCCAAAAAAACTAGCCTTTTTAAATTCTCGAGCAAATTTGTAACTTCATTGTCAAGTGGATTCCAAAGGAATTCGAACATAATTTTTTTTTATACAGTTATTCTTTTTAAACTTCATCTATATTGCACATATCGAACACCAAACTTTTTCTTATGAGTTATCATATGAACACATAATGGCATGACTAATGAAACCAAAAGAAAGAAAGAAAAGAAGCCTCTTTTAAGATTTGTCCAAATAAAATCACAATTACATTCCTAATGAAAAATATTAAAAGTTAAAATTTAATTGAATCAAAGCTTTGATAAAATAAGAAAAAAACTTATAATGACAGTTCAATTTCATTGAATTGACAAAAATTAACAATATTCGTGGAGTATTTAAGAAAAAAAAAACATAACAAGGTGACTTCTCCAAAAAGAAGGGGAAAAATACCATGGTATTTTAGTATATTATTCGATACTGCTTTAATTTCTTGCATGGTAATCGTCTAATTGGTCGTGGATACAACAATTCTTTAATACAGTAAATGAAGAAACTTTTTTTTTCCTATGACTCACTGAATAACAGATTATGAAGACGTGGGTAGTATTATATTCTAAACGATACAAAGTTCAAAGTGGAGGGAAACCTATACAAAGAAAATAAATAGATTAAAGAAAACTACGCAACTTTGGAAAATATCAAGGGCGATTTTGCCTCTTTTGCAAAAATTGGTGAATTTAATCATATAGGGGAGAAATAGCCCTACTATTGACATGCAAATATAAAACTCCAATTACATCATGTTGAGTAAAGGGTTCAAGTTCAGCCACATTACCTATTCATTGAATTTACCAACAATGGAAATGCGAGACATTGTGTGATTTGCAAAATTGGTTTAAAAGTGATGCACACATCATACTCTATTTGGTTCTTTGTCGCCCACCTATTTAAAGAGTCACTTGCAAGTCTATCATATCACTTAGTAAATTAATTTTGTTAACCAATCTTAATAAGCCTAACATTGCTCTAGCCACTCGCCAATTGGGTAATTTAGGATTAAATTTAGGTGCATTCATTTTGGCTTCAAAAAAGCCAATAGATAACTTTTTAATTTGAAAGAGCACTTTGACCAAATTTATTTTTTGAAATAGCACATTTTTGATCATTTTTATAAAGCACTTTTACTTTATAAAAAAAAAAAAAAGCTCAAGATTGACACTCAACGACCGGCGAGCTAGCAGCCACATTTGGCCTTGTTGGTTGGCCACCTAAATCATCGTCAGCCACCTCGCGCAAGGTAATAATATTTCCAAAATTATGAAATTTTGATGAGAATAAAATTGAAAGGAAAATAAAATGTATTTGCATTAGAGAAATGCCCAAAGCACTTTTGAACCTATCTTAGGCCAAAAGCCTTAAATCCATTGGAGATTTAATTGCATCTCACTAAAACTTTTCAAAAATTTGTCAAACGTCATTTGCATTTACCTAAGGGCCTTCATAGCTCCAAAGGCTTTGGCAAAGTGTTGCCAAATGCAGCCAATAGGTTTAAATAGTAACGCGGCATTTCATATGTCGATGCAAAACTTTTGCAATTATCCATAAATAAACGTAAAGACCTTTTTATAACTCAAAGATTTTTATAAAAAAAAAAAAAGATTGAGCTTGGCTCTTTTTTATTGAAAAACCCTAAACTTTTAAACAATGAAGAAGGCCCCCCAAAAATATGTAGCAAATTTGTCCTCTCTCACATTAATAGGTCCACAAAGGCCAACAAACCCCATATCTAATGATTGATGGGAGAGATCTCTTAAAAAATATAAAACACGAAGTCATTTTTATAAAAGATAAAATTGAAAAGTTAAAATAAAAACTAAGCCAAATTATTCACTTCAATAATCAAGTCAAATATCATAAAAAGAAGGACATATGAAGAGTGGATGAAGTCACTAGTTTATTTAAGAGCAACAACACATAACAATACAAATAAGTTCAACCCAAAAAAAAAAAAAAACGAAGCACAACCTGACATGAACTGAATCGATGACTTGGGATATATGTGTTCTGACTGTTGGGTCGGGTGGAGCACACTCGCATTGTTTTTCGATCGGGTCTGGTTGGACCCATTAATATCCCTAGTTAAACTGTTTTTTTTTTTTTTTAACCATATAACATACTACATTGTTGATGTGACTATTTTTTGTTAAAAAATAGAGGAAATTAATTTTGACATTTGGACTCTTACAATGAAGGCAGTCTAAAACTCGCGATACCCTACACGGTGCAAGAATCGCAATCGAGGCAATCTAAGTTGGATGACATGAATGTGATGTGATGCAAATATGGGAAGTAACGACATGCCATTTTTTTTCTTTTTTTATACGGTTTTTAAGACTTAAGACATGCAATACTTACCAAAAAAAGACTTAAGACATGCAAAATAATGGGAAATAAGAAGCTGACGGCACCATCACTCTGCAAGAGTGACGGTGCCCTCTACCCCTTCACATCTCCCCAAGAAAACACGACAACTTGCTTGTATGATTTCCTTGGGAAATTAGAGTTCCTTTGGTAACACTTTTGTTCCGAAAAATAATTTTTTCTTTTTTCAGAAACAGTTTTTTTCTATATCTATTTCCCGAAACAATTTCTTAATAAAAGAACGCATTTGGTTACTATATAAAATTTATATTCTCAAAATAGGAAAAAAAATAGGAAAAATTCAAAAAAAAAAAAAAAAGGAATGCATTTGGTACAATTCATGAATTTTTTTTTTTGGTTCTCCTCGATGGAGAACACAAGCTCTACCCTCTACGTTGCAACGGTGGATGGTACGAATTTTTTTTTTTTTTTTTTTTTGTAACCCAAGAAACCTTGAAAGCCAACAGCCGGTGAGAAGAACCTGGGGCTAACGCAAGCTGGTCACCACACTCATGCCGGTGATTAAGTCACCATGCGACGCACTGGGGATTCGAACCCCTCCCCTTATTCACGAAATTTTTTGTAATGTAGAATTTCTTTTAATTTTTTTCTTATTCTTCCTTATCGCCGCCGAGCATCACCAACCATGGCAAACCCTACTACCAATGATTGCTGACAACTCCGATCACTACTTGCCACCAACGACCACCATGGTCAATTGTTGATTGGCGGTAGTGGGCTGTGACGATTGGTGGCAGCAGTCGATTAGCCAGCCGGCAAGTGGCGACATCAATGGTCATTGGTGGTGGGTGACGACGACTAGTGGCGACAACAGTTAGTCAGCCAATCAACAGGTAGTGGCGTCGATGATCATCGGCGATGGGCCACGGTAGGCAGCAGACGATGGCAACGCCAACGGTTGGTTGGCAATGCCAATTAGCCGAGGGCAAGCGGTAGAGGGGTGGTGGCCGGCAAATAAGAAGAAAAAAGAAAAAAAAAAAAAAAACTTATTTATAGAAATTGTTTTCGAGACCAAGAAATTACTTTTTTCTACTTTTTGTTTCTATTCCAAATTTATTCCCTACCACTTTTTTATTTCGGGGAATAGAAAAATTAATTGACGTTACAAAATGAATTTCTGTTTTTTTTTTTTTGAAGGAACAAAACAATAGGAATTGGGAGAAATAGAAACGCCAAATGGTGCCTTAAGGTACGTCTGACAAAATTTCTAGAATAGAAATTGATTTCTGGCCAGAAATTAATTTTTCAATTTCTATTTCAGAAATTGAGAAGTTAAAAATTTTAGTTTCTGATTTCTTCTTCAAATCTATTTCTAGAATAGAAATTTGTTCCAAAAATAGAAAAATCAAATTGCGTTACCAAATGGATTTTTGTTCAAATCTGTTCAGGGAACAGAAAAACAGAGAAATAGAAAAGTAAAAGTTTATCATGTGCGCACTTAGGGTGCGTTTTGTAACGTTTGTTTAAAAATTGTTTTGGGGACAGAAATAGAAAAAAATGCTTCTATTACAGAGAACAATTTTTGAACAAAAAAACGCGTTTGGTAAAATGCTTTCCAGAAATATAAAAAGAATAGAAACACGTTTGGTAAATTTGTATAATTTTTTTATTTCTTTTAATTTTTTTAATTTTTTAATTTTAATTTTCTATTTTCTTTCTTATTTTTCTTATTTATTTTTCCTTTTTTTTCTTTTTTATTTTTTTTTCCTTTTTCTTTTTTCTTCCTTTGGCCGGTCGGCGGCCTCGGCCATGGCCGGCGGCCGGCCGACGAGGGCCGGCGGCCTCGCCTTGGTTGGGCGAGCTCGCCTCGCCTAGCCAAGCGCGAGGCCGGCCTCGCGCCGGGCCAACGGTGACCCAGAGCCACACCGTCGTCTCCCTCCACCGCATCGGCGACCGCGCTTGACGCCTCCTCGCCGCCACCGTACCAACCATTCTTCGGAGCAGCCACCGTGCCCCCTGCATGCCGCGACGCCGAACCCACGCCTGACAGCATCGCCGACCTCTGCTTCCCCAGATTCGTCGCCTGCCGCTCCGTGTTCTCCCCTCGCGACACTAGACCTGCACCCGAAGCCTCCGCCAACGACCCAGCAACGCCAGAGCCCCAAAGACCGCCCCTCCGCCTCACGCCCGATCGACGCATCTGCAGGTCTTGAGCCTCCGTTCACCACCGCCGCATCAGATCTCACCGCGCCGTGATCCACGACTTCGAGATCCGCTCGATCGTTGACCCCGCGCCGGCCCACGACTAGACCGACCGTCCTCGCCACTCCGCTCCTCGACGTCCGCCGCTCGAGACCCCACGGCTGAGCCCCGCACCGCGGCCGTGTCGTCACTCGAGACGCTAGGCCTCGACGGCGTCGCCGACCCTCGACGGCCGGTCGCCGGCCATGGCCGAGGCCGGCAACCGGCCAAAGAAAAAAGAAAGAAAAAAGAAGAAGAAAAGAAAAAGAAAAAAGAGAGTAGTGTTTTTAAATTTTGTTTCAGAAATAAGAAACAATTTTTTTTTGTTTCTTGTTTCTGTTCTAAAGGTGTTTCGGGAACAAAAAAATAGTTTTGGAACAAAAACGCAAATAAACGCGTTTATGTTCCTTTTTTTTGTTCCCGGGAACAAAAATACGAAATTTTTGTTCCGGGAACAGAAACAAGTTGCAAACAAACGCAGCCTTAGAGTCCCATTTGATGGCCCTATTTGGTTCAGCATTCCCAATGGGCTTCCAAGGGCTGAAAGCCCATTGGGAAAAAAAAATTTAGGTGTTTGGTTTAGCATTTGGAGATGTCATTGGCCAAATGCTTGCCTTTAAAATGCAAGTCCATATCTACTATTCATCCATTGACTCTCTTTTTTTAAACCGATTATCTTCTCTAGGGCTGAGCGCGGTTCCCGGGTTACCCGGGAACCGGAACCGAACCGCAGGAGGGTCCGGTTCGGTTCTCGGTTCCAAGGGAGACCGGAACTTGTTTCGGAACCGGTTACTTAGGGCAGAAAAAGCTCAACCTTGGATGTTCTAGTGACTTGTATGTGATGTTCTAGTTGAATTTTGGCTTCGGCCTCTAAATGAAAGTTCTAAAGGACTTCTTGGAGTATAACATACTCAAATTTGGGACAAAACAAACAATATAAGTGGGTGAAATCGTTATTCTTCGGAAAGACTGGATCTGGAGATTTTGGGACCAACCCTTGATGAATGCATGGACTGTAAGGCAACCTTTTTGTCAAAATTTCACTTCGGTTTCTTAAAAAAAGTTGTAAAGGACATCCTGAGGTATCACATATCAAAAATTTAGAGAAAAAAAACAAGAATAGGTAGGTGAAATCGTGGTCCTTTGGAGATGGTTAGATCTGGAATTACGGTACTACGAACAGGGATTTTAACCGTCCATATTTAATTATCTAGGACGAATTTGACTTCGATGTTTTCATGAAGTATCTACCTTATGGTCTTGGCTATCACATAATCGAATTTCATAATTTTTTAAGGTCATTTGGGTATTTAATCGGAAATGTTTCTAAAACTGTGCAATCTGATGTGTTCGGATCTTGTAAGTTGCAATGCGTGGACTATATCATTTTGTATGAGGTTCTTTTGGAAATGTGTTCTGCATGAAATATCTCTCTTCATGTCTTCCCTACAACATATTTAAATTTCGTAATTTTTGTAGTTCATTTGCCTATTTAACCAAAAAAATTTCAAAAACTGTGCAAGTAGAGAATAGGAAAAGTAAATCGATTTTATTTTTTAATCCAGAACGAATTGAACTACGATTTATTCATGAAACTTGTACCTCTAGGTCTTAAATACAAAGTGTCCAAATTTCAGAATTTTCTGAGTTCATTTAAGGGTTTAATCGAAAAAAATTTCAAAACTTGTACCTCTAGACATTCTTGTTCTAGTGGTGTTTTATTTCTACTTTCTAGTTTGCTATTTGTTTGGAAATTTCTAATTATATTCTATTATTGTTGTGTGGTGCGAAGTTAATGTATCAAGATAATATGTCAATGGGAAATTACCGTGTAGTATACACATACATTATAGTTTTTTTTTTGGTAACGTACGCATATGTTATAGTTTTTTTTTTTTGTAACGTGCGCGTACGTTATATTTTTTTTGGGTAACGTGCGCATATGTTATAGTTCAAATATAAAAATAACAAAAAAAAAAAAAAGAACATGTTGGAACTTGGAACCGACCACGGAACTGTGACGGGGTAGGTTCCAGGTTCTCGGTTCCCACGGGTAGGTTCTAGGTTCCTCATTTTGAGGAACCCGTACCCGAGGGTAGGTTCCAGTTCCGACGGAACCGAACCGAACCCGGAACTGCAACCACTGTTGATTAGTGACGGAGTTTCATCGGATTTTTTTTTTAAATAATAAAAACCATTTGCAAACGTTGGGTTCACCTTTTTTTTTTTTTTTGTCATTTTTATCTTTTGACAATCAATAGCTCAACTTTTTTTATCAATACACTAGAATGATCATTAATTAACAAAGATGATTAATACTACAGTAATTAAAAAAAATATTCAAAGTTGAAAACAAACCTAAAAGAACCCTATGCCAAAAGTTGAGCTTTGCATCTAATCTATAATCAATTTCTTTTAATATAATTTTCAAATAAATTTACTAATATGTATCCTTTACATTATTCTCAACATGAAAATTTAAAAGGTTATATAGTCATTGTTTCTTTTTTGCAATTTTAAAAATACTAAAACTGAAAAACTTAATTTGGTCACACTAAAGAGCTTTTCAAATATATGTTTACCAAACAGTCTTGCATTTCTCTAAAGCACTTTTCAATTATAGTTTACCAAACAATCTGACATTTTGGAAAACCCATTTACCTCAAAGGTATTTGCATTTTCCCAAGGGTATTTCCCCAAAGCCGAACCAAATGGCCTGATGTCCTTGAAAACCGCACATTTCCTTTTGCAGGTTCAAAGCATCTTTCTCTCTTTGGGTTTCCACTGGAGTTCTCCCCTTAAACATCATCTCTACAACTGCAACTTCTAGGGTTTATACCTTTTTTCCACTTTTCCCCCTAAGTGACTATGACTACTCAATGGGCAAAGAGCAGTGGAAGTTGAGCAGGTGCTTCTACAGTGTGAGTAGATGTGCTTTCTGTATTGCACCTCCTCCCATCATCTCCTTCACTTTTTCACGCCTTCTTGTTTAGTAGTTCAGTCCAAAAGGAGAGGGACAAAGCACAAACTTAGCTTCTTTGAAAATGACCCAAATTGGAGGGTCTTCTCTGCCCACATCAAAATGAAGGCCGTCTTCATGAATGACCGGCTGCTAAGCTCATCCTTGAGTCCTTGAACTTGACTAGCACGTTGGAAGACCATGAACTGGCTGGACCAGCTTCATGTCCTCAACCTCAAGGACAACTCCATATCCAGCAATTTCTTGGCCTCTCTTGCCTAGTCAACCTCAAGCCCCTCGCTACCTCTAGCGGCTTCCTCGCTTTCCTCACTGGCATCCACCGCCTCAGAATTCTCATGTTAAGAAAGCACCACCCCTTTCTCTCCTCTAGATTTTTCCTTCTTTGGATTTCTCTCCCTCTAGACTTTTCCACTAGCTGTTATATTTTATCAAAGCAACATGCAAGTTGGCATTGGCAAGTTGCTATAAAATATTAATATTATAAGAGATATTTAGTGGAAAATGGGTGAATGAACTGACTTTACACCCTATAAATAGAGGCTTTTGCCCCTTGTGCGTGAGTGTAGAGTGTAGGTGTTTTGTGGAGTAGTATGTGGTGAAAAGAGTGAAAGGAAGAGAGTTGTAAGATTGGTGTAGAGTAGGTGGCGTGAGCAGAGGGATAAGAAGAAAGAAGAGAGGCCCCACAAGTTAAGTGAAGAAGAGATAAAGAGAGAAAAGAGAGTAGTCCATCCATGAGAGTGAGAAAGAGAAAATCGTGGGAATCTTTGTATTGTGAGTATTATAGGAGCTAGTTTGCTCTGAGTATTGTGTGTGGTGTAAGAAAATATTATAATAATGAAAGTCATATTTTGTGAGTTATATTTATATCACTTTTCCGCAAAACTCAACAAGTGGTATCAGAGCAAAGTTGTCAAGGATTGTCGAGCCAAGAAGCGAACAAGCAAAGGATGTCAGAGTTCTACTAGTGCACAATTTGGGATTTGAAGTTGGTTGGTCCAAAACCAAGCTTATTTGGTATAGTGTTGGACATTTACAACCAAGTCATGATGGCAGATTTCTTAAGTTTAGTGAGCAACATCGAGAAGCTCAACAACTCCAATTATAATAATTAGAGTATCCACATGCAATATGGGTCAAGATTTGTGGGATATCAAGATTTGAAATTTGTAAAAGTTGTATATGGCATTCACTTTAGTGCCAAAAGTTTATTTTTGATCACTTTAGTGCCAACAAATTTGAAAAACAATCATTTCAATGCCAACGCCAATCTAATTGGTCGGAAATCCGATATGACATTTTTTTTATTAATTTTTAAAATTGATGTGGTTCGTCGGAGAGTACAATCAGCATCCAAACAACAAAATGACGCCGTTTGGCGTCTTTCCCAAAGTAAGAACCCTAAATCCCTAAATCGAGAGAGAGAGAGAGAGAGAGGGCATAGGCTTCTTCCTGTCTTCTTCCTCGAAGAAGAACACCAGCAGCAACACCAGCACTGGTGTTGACACCTAAATTTTGGTGAGCTGATCATTTATTTATTGCATAGAAAATTATGAGTAATTTTATCCCTAAAAAAATATTAATTGCATAACATATAAATTTAGATGCATTTATTTTTAGTTTGCATATTTGCATTTTTTTTTTTTTTTTTTTAGGATCGGTGGTGGAGGGGTGTGAATTAATATTTCTGAGCTCTAGCTTGGCAGGTCGGATTAGGCTTGTGAAAGGAGTAAATTAGCACAAACTCATTGTTTTTTAAATTAATTATCTTGTAGCGGTGTGAATTAATATTTCTGAGCTCTAGCTTGGCAGGTCGGATTAGGCTTGTGAAAGGAGTAAATTAGCACAAACTCATTGTTTTTTAAATTAATTATCTTGTAGGAAATTGAGATTTGATGCGATATTACGATAATTTTTGGAATCGTGTTGCAATCTTATCTTTAGTTTTTAGGTGATAAGATCGGAGATAAGGAAAATAAGAGGATTTTAGGTGATCGGAAGGTTATAAATTATCTTCGTGTATATTAAAAAATCGGATAAAATATTCTACAAAGATCACTTATTTTTACCTATAAAAGCAATCGTGTATGGTGAGGAAAGGAGGGTGGCCTTTCGAGGTTCTCTTCGTCGAAAGAAAAAAAGTGAAAAGTAAAAAGAAAAGGTAGAGAGAGAATAGAGAGACAGAAGGGGAGTGATTTGACCCTTACCGTTCATTGTCTTCCCAAGTTCGCTGCTCAGCATCTTCAACCGACCGGCCGGCTCTTCCTCAACCGCGCTGCACTCGCCTCGTCGTTCAACCCAGCAACGGAGCTGTGCCTCACCGCGACCCAGCCGTGCCACTAGTTGTTGCCACTTCGCCGGTCGTCCACGATTGCCCGACATAGATCCGAAGATCCAACGCCCCTGCTGCTCCATCGATGAACTGAGAGATCTTGCACCGTCGCTCCACACCTCTGCCAGTAACCGTGCCCCCCGCGAGTTTTCCCCTACCGATCCGCTGTAGCCCGATGTCGCTACTCCTGCCTGAACTGCGACTAGCCGCGACTGCCACATCTGCCAATCGAGCCCTCCACTCGAGCGATGAGCCGCTACCCCTGATCCGAGCCTGTTGTTGTCCTCTGCTGCGCCCACAAAGTTACCGTTGCTACTAAGCCCCGCTGCACTAGTCCGACGGAGCCATCGCCGATGTTCGTCTCCACCCGCCGCTTCTCCTTTGCCGGTGCACAAACACTAGTAGCGTCACCCGTGCCGTCCATGTCCCGCCTGACCCGCGACCAGCTGTGCTTGCTGCCACCCTTCGCCGGAGTTTCCTCCTGCCGGACCTCCGATCCCCGCCGGTGACGGTCTTCCGATCGTGAGAAAAAAAAAAAAAAGAAAAAAGGAAAATTAGGTAGTTTATTTATTTATTTATCTCTTTCTTGAGTTTTTATTATTTTTCCTTTATAGCTTGTTTTTTTTAGTAGAATTGTTCCTTAAATGTGTGATTGATATTCCAACATGAAAAAGCAAGCTTTGCATGATTTTCGTGCCGAAAAAAAAAAAAAGGAAAATTAGGTAGTTTATTTATTTATTTATCTCTTTCTTGAGTTTTTATTATTTTTCCTTTGTATTCTTTGCGGAGATTTTTTAGTAGAATTGTTCCTTAAATGTATGATTGATATTCCAACATGAAAAAAGTCTTTGGGCATTTGGTTTCAAGGGAAACTTCTTGTTCGCTACCTTGGGGTTCCCATTATCTCTTCTAGGATGTATTACCACTAGGATTCAATCCTGGGCGCATCGATGTCTTTTTTTGGGGGAGGATGCACGGTGATTCGTTCGGTGCTTCGATTCAATCATTTTGGGCAAGTGTTTTCTCTATTCCCTCTTCGGTTTTTCGAACATTTAGCGGATTATGAGGCAATTCTTATGGAAAATCCGTGGGAAGACTCACAAGTTTTCTTAGCTTCTATGCTCAAATTCATATGGAAAATCGACAATTCAATTTCAAGCGGATTATTTTGAGATTCGATTGGTTCATGTGGATTTAATTTTAAAATTGGTCAACCCGATCTTATGCATGAGATATGGCTCAATTTTTAAATATCAACATTGTCTTACTTGATTTGATGTCGTGGTGTTTGGATCAATTTTATTTTCATAAAAGGCAAAAAAAAATCCGGGATAAAAAAAATTCGAATTAGGGTTAAGTTTGTTTTAGAATGTTTCTAGTCTTAGGGTTATCTTGCATATTTAAAATTGCAATTTTATTTGAATTTTTAAATAAGAAAATCTTTAGGGGTGAATCCTTGGAGGTTTCGGCTCTTAAAAAAAAATCAAAGACAAAGCCCTCACGTTCATTTAGGATGTTAGCTTCTCCTTTTTTCTTTAATTTAAATGGCACGTTTAATTATTTGGCAATTTTAAATTTCGAATTTTATAAAAAAAAAACACAAAAAAAAATCATCATATATCATGTTGAATTAGGGCATTCTTTGCACGTCATTGCATGTTAGAATTGCATGTTTATCAATTATAGGTAGATAATCTTTCCTAGATAAATTGCATGTTTTTGTTAGGAAAATAAAAATGCCCATGTCATATAGAATTAGGTTCATGAAATGTACTCATTTATTGACTGTTGTTAGGTTCATTTAATAAGAAATTGCCCGTCATTAGATTAGGTCATTTAATAAATGCCGTGTGACATATAGCTCGCATATTAAATTGCATGTTGCATGTCATTTTAGTTGAAATAATTTTGTACGTCATTGCATTGCTACACGTCATTAGAATTAAGTCATTTTTGTTAATTTAGATTGCATATTTAATTATTGCATGTTCATTAAGAAATCACAAAATTTTTTACTCATTCATATAATTTAGGACATGTTGTCATGCCATACCATTTCATATTAGATTAGAAGTATTGCATTGTATATGGATTATATTCTCGTTAAAAAAGTGAAAACAAAAAAAATTGAGTGATGTCGTGTTAATTAGAAATCATATTTAGGATTACTGATGTGAATTCTGATTTAACATTGTAGATGCTTTCGTTGCTATGAGGTAAGTCCTGCATTTTATTTATTTGCTTTCTTGGGTGTTAAATTGGTAATTTGCGTACCAGTGTGATCACTTCATATGTTAGGAAAGTAAATTAAAATTAATTTAAGCTGCCTACAAAACATTTTTCAAAATAAAAGAAAAATGTACCAAAATGGCGTTAGAGAAATCTAGCGTAATCAAGTCCCCAAACTCATAAATCTCTGGTTCGTAGGAGTAAAGTAAATCTCCCGTTACTTTATTTGGGTTTCTAATCGACCCATCAAAAATAGATTAGTGGTGACTCCTAATTGAAAATCAATTGCATGTTAAGAATTTGAACTCAAATCGGGAATTGGTATAGGTTTGGGAGAGCTTGAGTTAAGTCAAGACTTAACAATCCATTAGCCAAACCCTAGGTGGTTCAAACTCAAAATTTTGGTCGTGACAAGTGGCACCTTCAACCCCCCTTCTTCCTCCTCCTCCGCCATTGCCTCATATTCTTCTCGCCACTTCTTGCTTGAGCAACAACCTCAGCCTCTCATCGCTCACTTGGTCAAGTAACTACAATGGTGGCCAAGCAACGGTGGCCGAGTGACGGCGGGTGAACAATGGTGGCCGAGCGATGGCAATTAGTGTTGGATGAGGATTGACAAAGAACCCTAATTTTAGTCTCCATATGGGCTATACGGCGTCGTTTTTGTGAGGATTTCCACATATGATGGCAAAACGATGTCGTTTCTAAAGGAGGATGGAAAACGACATTGTCTAAAAGCCACTACAGCTTTTTTTAAAATATATATAAAAGTCATGTAATTAATTTGATCGGAATCTCTTGCCGATGGCACCAAAGTGATTGTTTTTTCTTCGATTTGGCACTTAAGTGATCTGACGGAAACTTTTTGCACCAAAGTGAGCACCACCGTACACAAGTTTTAGCACTTCTAGTGTACTTTCCCCTTGGATATCATTGGCAGCAATAACACCAAACCACCCACGAGTGACAGTGAATTAAGAAAATTGAACGTCAAATCAGGTAAGGCTCTTTACGTCCTTACTTTAACTGTTGAAGATGAGTTATTGTAGCACATAAAGAGCACAAGGACCCCAAAAGAGGCCTAGGATAACTTGGCAACATTGTTCACGAGGACGAATGATGCCAAGTTACAATGATTAGAAAACGAGCTTCTCTCAATTTCACAACAAAATATGATGATAAGTCAATTTTAAATCTATTTGTGAAGAAATTTCGAAGTTAGACCCTTAGAATGCCATCTCTGAGACAAGAGTGAGAAGAACAATAATTCATGGATTAATGCCGGATTATAATGGTACCGTTACAGCCACTTATAGCCCACCTATGGATGGGTAAGTGAGCCAACTCTAATTGAGTTTAGTAATAAAAGAGGGTTCAAGGGCCATAATAGAAATAGAGCAGGCACAGGAGATGGTACCATGGAAAAGTCATGGAGATTGGCGGAGGCACTCAGAAGAGAAGGGTTATCAGCCGGGGGGAGCTCGTCAAGATCATGACAACGATGACGATGAAGACAAGAGCAACAAAAGGTGTAGCAAATGGAGCTACGTATGTGGCAAGGTATGACATATTGCCAGAGTTTGTTGGTATAAATGGGAAGAAGGAAATGTTGTCACTTCTTACAAGAAAGAAATTGAAAGCGAAGAAGAATGAGACTTTCAAGCACCTATTGCCGTGAAGGAACGAGAAGAGCTTGCAACCGCTTGTATAATTGAGTTGGATAATTCAATAGGTTCTATCACAAATTTGAATAAGAGCAAGCCAAGGGAGAACTTGAAGAAACAACTAACAACACCAACAAGCAGTCGTGAAAAGAAATTACAAGAGATGTAGGAGATGACAAAAAAGCTAAAAATTGAGAAGGAAAAGATGGAGAATATGTTGAAGAAGAGGGACGACATGCTGAGACAAAAGGATCGAGAGCTCAAGGAAAAAGAAAGAGAGCTAAAGAAGTTCCAATGTGAGTTTAAGAAGTTGTAGAAGCTTAAGGAATTCAAGTCCTCTGTGAAATTCCAGTTGGTTAGGTAGGAAGAGAGAATGAACGAATGAAGGGGAAAAGGAAAGGCTTCTTTGAGAAAAGGAGGCCTTCTACACCGTACATCCCATGGTGCAAGGAGGATCGATAGAATAAGATGAAGGAGAAGAAATCCTTTGAGAAAAAAGGATGAAGATGTCTCCATTGAAGTGCTTCGTATGGGACTGAATCAGTTGAAGCATGAAATGAAATTTACGAATGAGAGGATTGATCGAATGAGTTCCAATCTCAAAATTCTTACAGGAGATATGTCGAATACAAAGATCGAATTGAGTGAGATGAAGGAAAATGAGACTAAAGCACAAGTCGAATTGACATTGCAAAAAACCAAGCTTCACAAAGACCAATGGAAAGTCGTAATAGGAGAAGTAATTGGAGATAGAGCCATAAAGCCATCCACATGTGAGGAAGCTTTGCAAGGTGCGGAATGGAAGAAGAAAGTCAAAGAGTTTGAAAGTAATATCGACACAACTACTATACTAGATCTACATTGAGAGAGAGTAGTCGATGAGGGGGTGTTAAAAGAGTACAGCCTCTCTCTCTCTCTCCTCTAGATTTTTCCTTCTTGAATTTCTCTCCCCCTAGACTTTTCCACCAGCTGTTATATTTGGCATTGGCAAGTTGTTATAAAATATTAATATTATAAGAGATATTTAGTGTGGGAAGTCGGTGAATGAACCGACTTTACACCCTATAAATAGGGGCTCTTGCCCCTTGTGCGTGGAGTGTAGAGTGTAGGGGTCTTGTGGAGTAGTGTGTGGTGAAAAGAGTGAAAGGAAGAGAGTTGTAAGGTTGGTGTAGAGTGGGTGGCGTGAGCAGAGGGATAAAAAGAAAGAAGAGAGGCCCCACAAGTTGAGTGAAGAAGAGATAAAGAGAGAAAAGAGAGTAGTCCATCTGTGAGAGTGAGAAAGAGAAAATTGTGGGAGTTTATTTTGTGAATATTGTAGGAACTAGTTTGCTCCGAGTATTGTGTGTAGGGTGAGAAAATATTGTAATAGTGAAAATCATATTTTATGAGTTATATTTATATCACGTTATTGCAAAGTTCAACGTCTCATATTTGTCGGAAACTGCATCTCTGGCGAAACATTTGACAATCAATAACCTATGAATTTCTTTTTATCGAATATCAATAGATTTGCTTCTTTAAATATTAAATGAATGCAAAATAGATGATCTTCTAAAGCAATTATGTGAGTTGATTGCCCATTATACTCGAAACAAAATGACTAGCCTATATTGCATCGTCACTTGTTGGGAGTGATGGTGCCGTTCTCCTAGCACCGTTCCAAAATAATAAGGTTTAATATAATGAAATATCCCTAATAAGTACATGCACGACATATTTATCCTTGGTTGGCTTTCATCAAATATTGTTGTTAAATTGCTAATGTGGATGCCACGTAAAACATAAACGGGTATATTTGTGACAAATTTATTATAAATTAATTTTTAGCATATCAAAATCTTTAAATTTGTACACTCATAACATATTTACCTTCCCTTAACTGTCATCAAAATTTACCATTGAATTATGATTTCCATTAGCTTTCAACAAATTGTCACAAGTAAAATTATGGTCTTACCTGCATAATGAAATGCCTCAAAGCAGGTGTTATACTAAATGTTTAGGTAAAATCATGTCACTTCACATTATTCGAGGACCAAAATTTTACTTGTGGCCATAATTTTATGCTTTGAGGGACTTGTATATTTTGGCAAAATTGTGTCACTTTGTGTTATTCGAGGACCATAGTTTGGGCTTCGAGGCAAAATATGGGAATTGTGCTGACATTTTTATGCTAACTAGAAAAATCTCTACAAGGTAGAAACATTTAGGAATTACTTTTGGAAAGCTGCATGTTCAAAAAATTGTCAAAAATGAAATGGTTGGGAACCCCAAACTATACAAGTGCCTTGAAGCAATCCTCAAATAATTATATAGAGAAATTATGGTCTCCGTTAGCTATCGTTAAATCGTCACAAGTAAAATTCTTACTTTTTATTAGCTTCCCTCAAATTTCACCTAGATTTATTAAGAAAAGTTATCACCTCAAATGCTCACTACTCACTTTTGAATGGGGTTTAGAATTTTTACAATTATTGCACAACACTTGTGAAAAGACACTGCTTATACTCATCTTGAAGAGGGAGTATTGACAAAAGGCCAAGTAAAACTCGCAAGGGCTTAATCCATCATTAATGCTCTTACACAAGATGCCACATGTATAGGAGGCAAAAGGATAGAGATGGCTTTGACAACTCGGATGATGGTAACCAATCCATAGGTATGACCTGTGAAGAAGTCTAAAGCATCTCTAGGGAAAGAAGACTAAAGCACTAAAGAAAAAAGAAGTTTGAGGCAAACACAGGAAGAGAAAGAAATTTTGGCCTAAAAACACTATTTGACACTATTTGGCACCATATGACACTATTTAGTATTGTTTAGCATTGTTCATATAATATTTGGTACTATTTGGCACTATAGCAAAATCGAAAAATGTAAGATAAGAGTCTGCCAAAAGCAAGATCTTCCGGTATGAGGGTCAAATAATTGGCCATTGTTGGTCATAAAAAGTATAAAATCGTCTTTACTACTTGCTTATATTAGGCAGTGCTTGTAAATGCTAAGAGATAGAGTGCACTCTCTGTAGAAATAATATTGTATAGTTTGCTATAAATCCCTAAAAACTCTCTCCTCTCTTCCTTTCTACCTGATATGATTCTTTAAAATTAGGGATATTATGTTTAATCTTGGTAATATGCTTTGCACTTACCACAATATGGAACTCGTGTATCAGAATTCTACTACTCTAAAGTTTCTATGATATGAGTCAAAAAATGGAAAGGAATTTGGTGGCTAATAGGCAGTCTTTATTTTGAAGCTAAGGAAGGGCTATGGCCTTGTTTGGTTCAACATTTGGAATGAGCTTTGGGGCTCTAAAGGGGTTTGGCCAAATGCAAGTGGTGTTTGGTTCAATTTTTTTAGAACTTTATGAACATGCAATTGTATCTTGAAATGGCTTCAAAGGCCTTTGAGGAAATGGAGGGGTAGAGGTCCATTGGCAACTTGCATTTTCAAAATGCAAGTTCATCACTATTTATCTTCTTCGATGGAGAAGCTGATTGGAGGTCGACGACCACCGGCCAAGGGGTCGCGTGCATTGTCGATCGCCGCTTGAGGGTCACCTAACCCCAACGACCGTTGCGAGACCTCAGGTGACGCCTCGAGTTGCGTGACCCAAGCAACTGGTGGCCTAAACTGCGTAACCCTAGGCGATGGCCGCTTGGGGTCGTCCAACCTTAGACGGCCGTCACCTATGGTCGACTGACCTTAGGTGGCTATTACTGGGTCGCCCGACCCGACGACTATCTGGGGCGGATCCGGCGGTCCAACCGCCAAATTCGACAGTCCGATGGCCGAACTTAAAAAGAAAAAATGCAAATGTTTATTTTTTTAATTTAATAAAAGCCTTTTACAAATGCAAATTTTGTATTTTGGCCAAAGTTATTTCTCAATACAAATTTTACCAAATGATATTTACATTTCAAAAAACCCCATTCACCCAAAGTTATTTGCATTTTTGCAAATGTATTCTCCAAAAGCCGAACCAAACGGGCCCTATGTGTGGGATAGCATACTTGCTACCTAAGTAGCATCGACACCGATATGCGACATGACACGCTAGCATGTTATTTCTTAAAAAATAGAGAATTCCAATACATTGGGATATATTGTATATTAAATATATAATTTTATATATACATGATAAATTATTATTTTATGATTATTTTAATCAAATTAATTTGATTTAGATTCACAAATAAATTCATAATAAAAAAGAGCCTATAATGAATTTTCATTAAAAACATTAATCCACCATTTGTTAATATCATAAAACTTGTAGGAAAAAAATAAGCAATTCACATTCTGAACTAGTGTGTTAGAGAGTGTTGGAAGAGAAGAGAGAAAAACCAACTTGGGGGTGATTTGTGTGTCACGAAAAAGTGAAAATTGGAAGAGAAGAGAAGACTTAGTTTTTTTCTTTCCCCCCTTTTTTTCGTTTATTTTTTTTTTTACATATTTATATTGTCACCCATCATTTTTTAAAATTTTTAAAATTGACATCATGCGTATCGAAATCACGTGTTGAAATTTCGAACTTGTGTCGAATTCTAGACTCTCATGTAGAGAGTGTTGAACACATGTCGAAATGTCCGACACAATACGAAAACTTTCGGAAAGTGTTGATGCTTCTTAGCCTACCACAAATTCTACTTTCGTTTTCTCTAGCTTATATCATAGGTAAATTTTTTGGTATCCAGGTCATATAGTGGACTTGAACGAGCCAAGCATCACTAAAGAGTTCTTGCTAAATAGAGTTTCCATGACCTTAAATAGAGACGAAAATGAAAGACTTGATGAAGGGTAAGACGAGAAATTTAATAGTAAAATTTGATGGAAACTGATGGAGCGTAAATGCATCACATGTATAACAATTTATGGTTTTTGGTAATCCAAAAATTAGTTTGGAGTAAAATTGTTATAAGTTACATATATACTAGTTTTGGGTTTTTTCGTGACATTAACCTATAATTTTATCCACATTAAGTCCACATGAAATTCAAGTTAGCAATTCAATAATAAACTTTCACACATATGCCAGTTTAGGATTTTCTATGGTTAAAAATTAATTTAGAGTTAAATTATCACTAATGTATCGGCTTGAGGTTAACTTAAACTTCTATATGAAGCATGCAACAAATTTAAGGTTAGTTTCGTTTCGCGAAAAATATGATGTTTTTGAAAAAAACATTTTCCAGGAAAATGACTCTATTTTCCAGGTGTTCGGCCAAAACCTAAAATTTGAATGAAAAATATTTTTCACCGTTCGTTAGCTCATTTAATTATTTGTGAAAAATTATCAAAAATTGAATTTTAATACTTTTAATTGACCAAAAAATTTAATTTTATTTTTTATATTTTTTAAAATGAATTTTTAATTATTTATATTTTTTAAAAATCAAAAATTTTATTATTTATTTTTTTATTTTCTTTTTCTTTTTCTTCCTCCTTCCTCCTCCTTCTTCCTCCTCCTTCTGCCGCCGTTTCCTTCCTGCCTAACGATGGCTGGCTGCTCGGCGGCCGACCAAGACCCGATGGCTAGATCCGATGAGCTCGAGGCTTGGCCGATCTCGCCCAAGCTTGCTGTGAGCTTCGCCGGGCTTTGGCTCGCCGTGAGCTCGTCGGATCGCGGCGGAGGTTGGGCTCGCCAAAGCCCGACAAAGCTCGCAACGAGCTCGGGTGAGGCCCGAGTCCCACCCAGCTCATCGGATCTAGTGAGCCGCGAGCTCCGCCCAGGCCGATGAGAGCTCCGCCTCGCTCGATCTGGCAAGGCCTGATCTTGACTTCGCCAGATCGAGCTAGGTGGAGCCTCGTCGGCCTAGGGCAAGGCCGGCGAGGTCACCAGCCGCTGGCTTGTGGCTGGTCGCGCGGTCGGCCGGTCATTGAACACGCGCCCGTGGCCGGTCACCGGCCATCGCCAAAGAAAAAGATGAAAAGGAAAGAAAAAAAAGAAAAGAAATTAAAAACTCGATTTTAAAAAACGAAAAAAGAAAAAGAAGGCATGAAAATAAAACAAAAATGTATTGATAAAAATAATTAAGAGGGAAGAAGTCATGAAAAAAATTTCCCACTTTCAAAAGTGGAAAACGTTTTCCTCATTTTAAAGGTTGTTTTTTCTAATGATGGAAAACATTTTCCTTGACTATTTCATTTTCTATGAAACGAACACCGGAAAATCCAAAAAACATTTTCCTGGAAGTCATTTTCTGCGAAACGAACGGACCCTAAAAAAGGAAAACATGAAATATAAAATAGGGTTAATACCATAAAACCTTAGACTATGCCTACTATGATACAAATATCCCAAACTTCTTTTTTGTGCCACGGAAAACCCTAAATTTACCCAAAATGACACAAATGCCACAAATATTTGTCGTGTCATAAGACATCCTAAAATTATGAAATTGAAATTGAGGGAATATATATCATACGTGTACGTTTGGATTTTTTCACGGCACAAAAAAAATGTGAGGTATTTTTGTCATAGCACCTAAGTTTAAGGTTTTTTGGAACACAAAAAAAATTGATAATTTAAGGTTTTTTTAGTATTTACTTTGTTTAAGAGATTTAAGGGATAAGTATATTAGAATGCTAAAAGTTGTGTGCTCACTTTGATGCAAAAAGTTCATTTTGAATCACTTAAGTGCCAACAAATTTGAAAAATGATCATTTCAGTGCCAATGTCGATCTAATTGGCCGGAAATTCGACGTGAATTTTTATTAATTTTTTAAGTTGACGTGATTTGTCGGAGAGTATAGTTAACATCCAAATAAGAAAATGACCCTTTTTGGCATCTTTCTCCCAAGTAAGAACCCTAAATCCCCAAATTGAGATAGAAAGAAGGCATGGGCTTCCTCCTTGTCTTCTTCCCAGAAGAACAACACCAGCAGTTAGCAGTGGCACTTTTGACCCCCCTTCTTTCCATCACTTCTTGCTTGAGCAACAACCTTAGCCTCTCTTCGCTCACCAAGTCGAGTAACTATGATGGTGGCCGAGTGATGGTGGCCGAGCGACGGTGGTCGAGCGATGGTAGTTGGCATTGGGCAATGATCAGACAAAGAACCCTAATTTCAGTCCTTATATGAGTTATACGGCGTTGTTTTCGTGAGGCTGTCCACGTATGACGGCAAAACGACGTCGTTTCTAAAAAGGATGGAAAACATGTCATTTAAAAATCACAACTTTTATAAAAAAATATATAAAAGCACGTAATTAGACTTGAATCTTTCGCCAGTAATATCAAAATGATCGTTTTTTTTTTTTTTTTTTTCTTAAGTGATCTAATTTGACAGTACCTTTTGATTCTTTTGAGATTCAAGGATACTTCATTTGAAAGGGAAAATTTTAAATTAGAACCCAGAGGGGTTATCTTTTCAAAGAGGGCCACAGTAAACGTCGTTTCTATAACGATTTGAAGTGCCAAGTCCATTTCAAATAATGGTCGGAGCTTGTCGGCCGGCGGGCATATGATCTTTCCGACGGCTGGAGCATTATCGGGTCCCCAAAATCCGGGCCGGGTCAAACCAAGACCCTGAAAACCCCGAAAGTCGGGTCTTCTTCCCTTCCTCTTAAACCCCTAAAACTCCGCTGCTCACTACCCACCGTCGCTAGCCGCTCTTCCTTCCGCGTCCGCCATGGCCCGACCTCGTGGCGACTGCGCGAGGAACGAAACGAGCAACATCACCACCACCACCACCACCACCACCGACGCCTTCCCGGAGAAGAAGAAGAGCAAGGACGCCCGCTGGCCGTAGAACCCTCCGACGCCGGCACCGACATGCCCCTCCTCCCGCCGCGCTCTCCCCTCAGGCCGGCCCACGTAGCCTCCCTCCTGTCCTCCGACGCCGCCGCCGCCGCCGCCGCCGCTCTCATGGGCTGCAAGCACTTGCTGCTGAGAGCCAGGCCTCTCCCTCCGCCGCCCGTCCCTTCACCGTCATCATCATCATCTTCTTCTTATTCTTCTGCATCCTCGTCTCGGGTTCGCTTTCGTGGGGCGTATGGGCTCCACTTCTCTTGCGCCCGTTCGAGGGCCGGTTCCCGGATGAACCCTTCTTGCCTCAAAGCCAATGGGGTCCCGCACAGGCCTCACTCGAGTATTCCCAGACCAGGTACTGTTGATTTTCGGTGGATGCAGTCATTTTGTAGTTTGTCTGTTGGGAAATGGTTTATGGTACAGCTGGTGGGAGATTGTTGGAGTGTTTTGAGTGAATGGCATTGGGTTAAGTGTTTTTTGTTTTCGTTGCTGGGGTGAGTTCATCTGGTACGTAGGCTTTTTCTTAGTATTTTTTTTTTTTGAATTCTGCATTTGACTGTGGCTGCGTTTAGGTGGAGTGAAGACAGATTGTACTTGAATTTGTGTATGATGTTATGTGATTTTTTTTTGCTCTCTCAGTTCAACTGGAGGGGCCAGTAGGGAGAGGGATAGAGACTCCATTGAAGGTTTTGAAAATGAGACTGGAGGAACTTGGTATCGATATGCAAACATGTCTCCCGGGCCAGTACCATAGCCTGCTTTGTCCCATGGTAAGTACTTTCTGCTTCAGAGACTTCTTTTACTTCCTGTCTTTGTCTCTGTATTCCATGCCATTCCACTTAATTGATGCTTTCTACTAACTTCTGTATACTTTTTGACAATTTTCTCTTTTGTACTAGTGCAAAGGGGGTCGTTCAATGGAAAGAAGCTTATCTATTTTCGTCAGCCCTGATGGGTACGTTGATGATGCTTTGGTTTAGGTGTATCTGTTTTGTTCAGTTGAGCAAACTTAGTTGTGTTCTTTTGATTCTATAGGGGTTCTGCAGTGTGGACATGTTTCAGGGGATCATGTGGATGGAAAGGCAGTACACGAGTAAGATACATGCTTGTTTTAGGGGGTTGTTCCAAGTTGTGTCTACCCAGAGCTCTTAGCCTACCGTACCCCTTGGTTGCAGGCAGCTGCGAAACCTAGGTCTTCATATGCAACCTCTAACCAAACAAGCAAAGTCAAGACAATCAGGGAAATCTCGGAGGAGAGTTTGGGGTTGGAGCCACTCTGCAATGAGGTTGTTATGTTCTCTAAGTCCCCTATATCTGAAGTTTCAATTTCAAGTCCACTTGGTCTTCCCTTATTAGCCCTTTGTGCCGACTGATTCTGTGCATAAATGTTGATACTGGGTGTGAGGGAAAATTTCTTCCTTTATTCTGCACTCTAGACTTCCAAAATCTTAGGAATGAGAATCGTGCCAGGTTTTCTTTTAGATTCCCTCCCCATTCACGTTATTGCAATTTGGACCCCAAAACTGTTGCTTTCTTCCACTTAACTTATGGAGGTATGCCAATAGGGTATCCTGCCACAAAATTCTGATAGTTTAGATAGTAAATTGCTGTATCTAAGATTTTTTGCTTATATAACAGACAGGCGAAAGCAAGGTTGATTGCCATTTTTCTATACCCTTTTTTCCCTCCAATTTGACTAGCTTCTTTGATTTTCTTTGCACTTGAGTTTTGTAGTTTCCTTGGTTGAGCACAATCCATTCAGGGCTTTTGCTCCTTGTGCTCCTCCATTACGATTTCTTGGCTATTGCAATGGCTAACACTTTGGGGCATTTCTTGGCACTAGATGCTTCTTGAAGAGGAGATTAATACCATAATGTTGCTTTGTGCGTAAATAGTTGTGTCACCAGAAAGTGTGAAAAAGATGTGGAAATTAGTGGGAGCTTTTCCATTTAGCATCTCACTGGTCCCAAATGGTCTCTTGCAAGCATAAGTGTCTCTATGATGTTTCATTTTGAAAGAATGATTTTCATCTTCTTCCTTTGAATCACAAATTCAATATTATAAACTTGATGCAGGATGCTTTTCACTTCTGATTGGTGCTATTAGGCAATTTCCAATTTAAAGAGTAACTACACTTGTTTACACTTGTTTAAGTCAAATCTGTCCTTTTGATATCCACTCTTGTCTTGGATTACATTATGGAATATTGCTTCTTAGTAGCCTTATGCTGCATGATTGATTCCATTGATGCTACCTTTTGCAGTTAGTTGCCTACTTTGCAGAGCGTCTAATCTCTGCTGAGACGTTGAGGAGAAATGCGGTCATGCAGAAAAAGTGCGAGAATCAGGTGTTTTTCTTCATTTGGAAAATGTCAAATTTTAATGCTTCTAGTATGATGATTACTTGAATTATTACTGCTCGGGGGTCTGGTCTCTGAAATTCAGATTCTTGTAATGCATGACTCTATTAATAATGATCCTTTGTTTGACATTTACACTAATTTTCTGAAGGCTGAACTTAATAGTGTAGACTTGTTATGAAATGATTCACTGTTATCTAGACAAGGATAGGAGTATGCATGAAGCTTTAACTGATGACATCCAGTGAATGATATGACCAACAACTTTGTTTACAGTTTTGCTTTGCTTTGAGTTTTGATAATAACAATGGTCATTCTTTTTTTTCCTTTTTCTCTTTTCGTGATTGTGTTTGAATCTTGTTGGCAGATTGTTATTGCATTTACTTATCGGCGTGAAGGAAAGCTTGTCAGTTGCAAGTATCGGGACGTGAAGAAAAAATTTTGGCAGGTTGAGTTTTGTAATTTATTAGATGGTCTGAAAGGTTATGATTTATATGATCTTATCCTTCCAGGACCTTGTTAATTGCGTGTGCATAGCTGAGCCAGTTCTGTCTACATAAAAATATTTTCTGTGCCTCACTTTAGATTCTGAATAGAGATTTTTTTTTTCCTCTTTATTTTTTTGAATTTCCATGCAAAAACTTTACTTTAGGACGCCAATTTATTGCAAAGCTATGTAGGAAAGGAGCAATAAGCGTTAATATAGAGCTCATTTACGTGATAAAGCATCTCCTATGTGTATCGATGCATTTAAATGTGTATCAAAGCATATCAACCTGTGGTTTTCCTCCATAGCAAAAAACATAAGATTTTAAACCTATTTCACTATTTACAATATAGAAGACTCCTCTTCTCCAAAGGCTCTTTAAGGCTTTTGCCAATCAATGAAAAATACAAAAGACAGAGAGAGTAGTTGTTAACCAGCATTTGTTGCTGAGTAGAAAATCTTTGATTCTGCAGTTTGTTTAAATTCAGATATTGTTCTAAGAATTTCATATTAGTTAATTGTTCTGTTCTCTTTATATTTTGTTTTAGGAGGCTCATACAGAGAAAATCTTTTACGGGCTGGATGATATCAAAGGAAAAAGCGAGATCATCATTGTATGTACACTTTTCTGTAAGATAAGATTTGTCCTGCATTAAATAGTATGATAAATTGGCACTGACATTTATTTTCTAGGTGGAAGGCGAGATGGACAAGCTTGCAATGGAAGAAGCTGGCTTCCGCAACTGTGTGTCCGTTCCTGATGGTGCACCTCCATCAACTTCTGATAAAGATTTGCCACCTGAAGGGCAGGTCTGTATTTACTTTTGAAGATTTTTGATTTAGAAGGGGCTTACACTTTGCTTGATCGTAGAACTGATTAACTTCGTTTATAATATTTTTGCCCCTTAATTTCTTGAACTATAATCAAAGTCCCTTTCTTTATCTGCTCTGAATGAGTTCTGTAGGGTTCTTAAAAGAAATGAAAAGAGCCTCTCTTTACTATCCAGGGTCTTTAAATTCTCTTTTTCTGCTTGAAAGAGCATCTTGATTCCATCTTTATGTAGGAATTATCTTATGTCTAGGAGTACTGATTATGATTTTAATTGCTCAAACTACTCTTTGACTGGCTATTTGAAATGTGAGAAAAGATATCCATTTACCCTCTGAAACTCTGGAGGAAAAAAATATAATTTCTTGCCCAATTTTAAGTGTGTTCTTGTACTTGTTGAAGCCAGTTAAGTCTATGAACATGTGGCCAAACTAAGTCATAATACCAAGTGATTGCAATTACTAAAGAATAATGTGATGGGAAGTGAAAGCATATTTTGCCTTCTGACCAACAACCCTTGTATGAAGTCATTCATGCCGATTTTGGGCAGACTTAGGTCGGTCTCTGCAAAATTTTTATGCCATTCGATGTGGTTGGACAAGCCTGATTATGGTTGTCTCTCGCACAGTCATGTCATTATACCTAATTATGGTTGTCAATCAAATTCTTTGGCTTGGCTCTCAGATAGTCAATCAAGTCATTTTGCCAACATCCAATAGCCAGGCCTAAGAATTTCGGCAAGCCTGACTAAGCCTGCCCAAGCTCTCCATGTGGGTATTTGACTTAGTAAATCAATTCATCTTGCTACTTGATTGACTGTTTGATGCTTTTAGTTGAGTTCCAACATTTAAATTTGGCTTCATGATTATCAGTATTTTTGCCACCGCACTGAACAGTGCTGTCTTAATAAAAGTTATTTTGGAATTTTATCATTTGGATTTTCTTCCTGTGTCTCTGATATTATCACAGGATACATATGGAGTCTGTCTGTGAGGTCTCGCAAAATTGACAAACTCTGTTGTTTGTCCTGAGTACTCTTTGTGCTAGTTCTCTGCAAATTAACGAACTATGTTGTTTGTCCTGATGATGTGCATCACTTTTTTTTTGTTTTTGGATATTTGGCTTACGTGCATGTCACATTTGGAGCTCCTCATCTATATGCATGTTTTGGTCAGATTGGCTTTTTGTTTTAGTTACTTCTTGTACCATTGCTACTCTTTTGCATGCAAGAAAGGCATATATTTGGTGTTAAATAATAGAGAACTAAAGCATCTATATGTTGACATCTTTGTCTCTTAAGAAATTTACTTTCTGCCCTAGTTCCTTATTCTTTTTCATTGTGTGATAAAATTTTCACTGATGCTTTTGGTATTTGTAAAGCTAGGACATTAAGTATCAATACTTGTGGAACTGCAAAGACTACCTTAAGGAGGTTGGTAGTGATGGGCTCTTTCTAGTTAACCAATGCCATGGCAAGTGTCCTTCTTTACTATATTTAATCAAATGAATCTTTTCAGGCATCGCGTATTATTCTTGCCACTGATGGGGATAAACCTGGTCAAGCGTTGGCTGAAGAGCTTGCACGCCGCCTCGGAAGAGAAAGGTTTATGCAATGCCATATATGTTCTCCATTTTGTGGATAAAGTGTTACAAATACACTTGACAATTATATTGTATATGACAGATGTTGGCGAGTTAAATGGCCTAAGAAGAACGATAGTGAATACTTCAAAGATGCAAATGAGGTATACGTTTATATTCATCAAGATATATATTTTTTTCTCCCAATTGGGGCTGAACCTCCTTTGCGTTTTCTATTCAACGAGCTCAGCAAGCAACTGCTACATCCCTTTTAGTAGGGTTATCCTGCAAGATATGTATGCAGTCACACACAATGTTGGTAGTCACTCATATTGGTTTTCCACGTGAGGAAACGTGACAGAGCTGATAAAGAGCCTACTTTTTTTTTTGGGAGAACAGGGAGGCTCCTCAATCCTGTTGTCGATTTGTAATTTATCTATTATTTCCACGAAAGTAGAAAGCAATAAAGAGGGCATTTTCTGTTTGCAGTCAAACACCAGCTTATTGAACTAAAACTAGAAGGTAGAATGAAAAGTTGCTGTCTCCAGTTTTTACCTAGTCCGTTTTCCTTTTGCAAGGTTGTACATGTCAAAATGGCTTCCTTTGAAGTGTGAAAAAAGGGACTATCTGTTGTAAAATGGAAATTTTGAAAGTTGTACCTTCCAAATGCTACATTTGACAAAACAAGGTCAGGGCTAAAGCTAGAGCCTCAAACCAAAAGCCTAAGCTGCCTGTGTAGGCTTGCATTTTTTGTTCTTCAATGTCTAGCGAAACTCAATTCTGAACATGTGGGTCATTTTCTCTCACATTGAAAGAGTAAATTTGCTGGCTGTGAGAGATGCCTAATTAAGTTGTTAGAGATGGAAAAATGGGTGAAGGGAAGGATCCTGATGGATATTGACCAAATTAAATGTACTTTCTGCTTAATATAGTCAGTAATTTGAGTTCGATTTATTTTGTAGCAGTCTCTCTAACTTTTGTGCATTCATCAAAATCTGGCCTAGTTGGGGGGTGTTGCACATCTATTGTTTTACTGAGCACATCTTGATTTTGGCCTTTGCATTTTACATCACACGTGGCATCTTCTAACTAAATCTTTAGCGCATTTAATTTGATCAGAGTGGGTGTCAATTGAGCAAATAAAGGATTCAATAGTGTACACAGCAAATGATCAAATTAAATGGGCTTTAACTTTCAATTGTACATGGCTATATTGTATGTAACTAGCTTTTCTACAACGGCCATCTTATTGACAACACTGTTAAGGGGATGCACCCCTTTACTGCCATCATGAATGGCATCATGTTGCTTTATAAAAAGGGTGTTCCTTTTACACAAGGCTTCTTGACATCCAAGGGTTGGGAAGGATCTTCTAATGTATGCAGCTTTCTTCTACTTTTTTCTGCCGAGAGGCTGGTTCCATGATTCAGATCCATGGCCTTCTAGTTACAAGTGTGTAATATTAGATTTGCACTGAGGCCTCCCCTTAAAACATAGCATTAAAGATAAATAGCAAGAAGAAGCTTATTGACCTCTTAAACTATTTTTCTCGACGAGGAATTATATGCTGGCTTATATTCTTTACTATTTTTGCAGGTGCTCATGTATGTGGGACCAGGTGTCCTCCGGGAAGTAATTGATGATGCAGAGTTGTACCCTATACGTGGACTGTTCACCTTTAAAGACTTTTTTGATGAAATAAATGGTTATTATCATCGGACTTTAGGTTATGAGTTTGGTGTTTCAACAGGGTGGAAGTCCTTGAATCACTTGTACAATGTAAGTTGAATCACTTCCTGGTTTTTAATTTCCTCGCAAATTTTAGGTGGTTATGACGGTCAGTTTCACAAATTCTGTGTTAAATGAATCTTCCTTAACGGTTTATATGGTTAGTATTCATTTAGGTCTGATATCATTAGTGGATTCCTTTTCTGTTTTTGATTCTTAAACAAAAAATGGAAGTACTTTCTGTACCGCTATGAAAGGGAAAGAAAGAGAATCCTGTATTTAAGTGAAGAGCTGTGTAGATTGGTCTCTTACTGTTATTGATTCTCGTGTGTTCATACAGATTTGCTCTGACGCTTTCTGTTGACATCTTAAATAAATCATGGTACATCAAATTATGCTATTTTTTTACCATTATTCAATGATACAGGCATGCTGGCTTATTTAAATCTAGATCATTTTGTAAGGGTTGGCGTGAGTGATTATTTTGGCGGCCATCCTTTGACTGGTTCACATAATGGCTGAAAAACAGATGTTAGCATAGCTGCATAGTAGTGTTTCACTATGTTAGATTGGTGAGAATTTTTTTTGCAAATAGTTCCTAGTTCTTGTCACATCAAGAACAGCTTCATTTAGCCTTTCTTGTCCCCCTTAAGGTGTCTCCAAAGCTGTCATCAGTGAAATATTGCTGATGCGATAGAAGTGGATTTATAAGACCACAAATGATAGCCATGGTGCATTGTGTTTGGCACATTTAATGTTGGCCATATGGGATAAAGGAGATTTAGCAAACATACCGGTTATAGGTGGAAGAAAAAGAATGTAGATAACCAAACAAACAGTGGCCAACTAATCAGAGTGACCTTGTTGCTGGCCTGTCAGACTGAGATGCTGCTGATTTGATTTACTATATCCATCATATGGTGTTCCAGTATGACTAGAATACATTTCTGGTTTTGTTTCACCAGAAGCACTAAATTTGTGCTCTATTAGAATATACTTCTTCTGCATTAGTAATAAATTCATCATTACCGAAGCTGCGTAGATTTTCTGTCATTAGTCCTGTTACAGCCTGTTGTTTTGACCTTTCTTCATTATGGATAACTTTACCTCTTCCTTTCTGCTGATAAAATATCTTAGCTCCTTTGAGATGGGTTTTAGTAAGAGACATAGCAGCACCTCTTATGATGAGTATCTTTTTTCTAATAATCGAGCCTATACATTATTTGCACATTCTGAAACAATCTCATATAGATTCTTTTCTCAAAAAGTTGCTTATTCCTTTAAAAAGATGTGCCTATACTTTCTTTTATGACCCAAAAAAGGAACTTTGTTTCTGTTTCGACTGATTTCTCTTCTTTACTATTTTGGTCAGGTTGTACCTGGAGAGTTGACTATTGTAACTGGGGTTCCTAATTCTGGGAAGAGTGAATGGATTGATGCTCTTTTATGCAATATAAATGAGAGTGTTGGCTGGAAATTTGCACTTTGTTCAATGGAAAACAGGGTAAGATTTTATCACAATCTTATTTTAAAGACTTTTGTTGCACTTATATTAGTTCTTTTTCTGCAAGCTGCCCATTCTATGCAGTATTCTTGACATCTGCCAATTTTATTAATCTGTAGGTTCGTGAGCATGCGAGGAAACTTTTAGAGAAACACATCAAAAAGCCATTTTTTGATTCAAAGTAAGATTTGGGGAACTCTTTCCGGCTATATGTGGCACACTGGCTTTATTTTATTTTCCTGGTCTATTATCTACTTGTAGCGTAGCCTATATTATGGTTGTACTTGCTTTTTCATTGTGTTTGGACAATGTGGAAATGGTTTGCTTTATGATACATGAAATAGCTGTGTGTGAGCCTGTTCTGTAGCTTTTGCTGCTCTGGTTTTGTTGTAATAGTGCATCAGAAACCTAAGCTCACTCCAATCCTATCATATCCTTCTTTAAAACTTTAACATCTCTGGAAATTTGAGTTCACTCTGCGCGCATGATAAAATTTTATTTCTCAATTTATCTGTTTCTCTGTTCCCCAGAATAGGTTTGGAACAAAATTCCGTTTGGTAACGTAATTTGATTTTTCTATTTTTGGAACAAATTTCTATTCCAGAAATAGATTTGAAAAAGAAATCAGAAGCTAAAATTTTTAACTTCTCAATTTCTGTTTCAGAAATTGATTATCAGAAATCAATTTTTGTTTCAGAAATTTTGTCATGCGCACCCTAAGAAACCAATTTACCCATGAGAACATGTAATTTCTCTGTCTTGTCAATCTAATCATACAGAAAGCAACTAATAGGAATACTTGCCAACACTCCATGGAGCAGGTCTTTCTTTGCCACCATTTTCTGGGAAAACTGTTATAGCTATGACATTTTGGGGATATCACTGATTACAAGGTTGAATTAATAAAATGGTTTAAAAGTTTCACAGAATGAGTTGTGGATCGTTGTCATTGATTAGCAGGTGGTGCATGTTCACTGCCAGTCATTGGCTAATGAAATTCAAATGGTGGAATCCATGTGCACGCGTGCACGCGTGCCCACACCCACGCACATGCGCATGCACGCATGCACGCACGCACACTTGCTCGCACACAAAAAAGTTACTGGCAGAAAAAGTGACTAGTCTGGTAGTTATTTCATTGTGTGGGCCACTGTGACTTTGTCTGTAGTTTAAGTTGCAATTGTTTGCTCTAACTGATTGTTGCCTCAATTTGATGTCTCAATTTGGCCCAGTAGACCAAATTGTAGCCCAGTTCTTGATGGTGAAGTTCACAAAAAATGTTTTAACTAGAAGGATGTGGACCCCAGGGCAAACCTTGTTTGCTCTTGTTTTTTTCTTTTTTGTTTTCATTTGTTATTTTTTAGTTTTGGCCCAGCATGCTGCAATCTACCCAATCTTATTCATCCCTTTGGAGAAAGATTCATTACACAGGCCATATCCTGGTATATCTAGTTCTACTCAATTAAGTTATATTTTTTAACAGATCTAAAAGCTGCAGTTGCTTAAGTTTCCCAAGTATCGACTGATTGTTTTTGGAGAAGCAACTCTCAATTGCTTCACCTTTAATCATTTGTGAGCACATAACATTTTGTCAAATGCTCTATTAAAGTCATTGTAGTTCTTTAAAAGCATAAATTTTAGAACAATCTCACAAAATGTTGGTATTTAGAGCAAATTTGGTTGTATATGGGTTTGTAGCAGGAGTGGTTTCCCCAAGTTGTTCATATTTTCAATAAACTCAAGCCAAAAGAAAAAAAAAAAAAGGATGATGTATATAGCTTGATCATTAGAAACATTTCCACATTACAGTCATTAGCAGTGACAAATAGAAAGTTTTAGCGCCTCCGGAAGAGTTCCTGGAGGATTTGGTGGCACTACAGTCCCTACAACCTTTGTTGGTATTACTGCTATTGCTGTTGTCATAGTTATCTCATAAATAAGTATCTACAAAAGTATTAGCACCTCGATTGAACAGCCATGCTGGCCATCATCTAACATGTTAAAACCATGGTATCTGTTGACTTGGTGCTATTGGTTCTCCTGATCGCATGCTGTATGTTCTGTTTCTGACCCCTTGTTAACTATAGTAGATTCTCACTTTTTATCAGGTTCAATTCTTCAGTAGTCATAATTAGGTTTCAAGTTACATATTGTTTGCAAATAAGCATTTCTCACCCCTAATATTTTGGATCGTTTAGTTTTGTTGCCTTATGCTGTCTTATTTGTGTGACTAATTGTCCTGTAGGAAATGGTATGTCTTAAGTCAATCTTCTCGTACTCTTTTTAACATGGTAATTGGTAACTCTTGGAAATTACAGATACGGAGAACCTGCTGAACGAATGGGTGTTGAAGACTTTGAGCGAGGGAAGCGATGGTTGAGTGATACATTTTATCTCATAAGGTGAGAAATTCAAATCGTTTTTTTTTTTTTTTTGGTGATAAAGTAATGCAAAACTAATAAACTGTTTGCATATTTTAACTTGAGGGTGATGCAATGCATTCAAAAAAGTTATACTGTGTTGTGGGGTGTATATATACGGAGAATAATGCATTTGAAGCATTTTTTTCCTAAGAAATATTATGTGGCTATTGAAAGTGTGTCTGTCTTGCTTGGTAAATGAATCTGATTTGCGTATGGAGTTACCGCAGTTCAGACATTTCCAGATTTCAGTGTTCTTAATGCTACATGCAGTCCTTGCTGGCAGGATGCTGTTTTTGACATTGGTATAGTTTTTCTTCATATGTTAATAGGCTCCACTTCACCATAGAGAAGGGGCAAAAGAGGGACTTAAAGATTAGCCTCTATCAGGCATACGCCACTGCTTGAGTTCCTAGATTTTCTTGTCACTGGCTTCACTGCTGCTGTAACCGTCCTTTCACCTTTAGTTGGCATGCATCTACCAGTCATTTCTTTCATATCAAGGAGGTATCAGTTATTACATGGAAATGCTGCTCCACATATTGGCTCAGTTTACCTTCCACATCCTTGTAATCTTGCACTTTAGTTCATGGATGAGAGGTGGACAGAGATAGCATCCTAATTTAACAATTCTTGATTATGGCTTATGGGAACAAAAATATTCTTCTTAAAATTCAACATATTTTTGAAGTGAAGCTGTATAGGCTTACAAATTCTTGGGATTTATTTATGGCTCTTGCTGTGAAGTTTCTCCTACCAGTAATTCTGCTTCTTGGTATCAACATAGTAGCTCGATCTGAGAGAACTTGCTTTTATGAAAAATCTTATTCTGACATGCTACAAGTCAAATTTCTGGAAAGTTACAACGCAGTTGATTTGCTGTGTCAAGTATGTAAATTTTGTGCCCAAATAAATTGGAGTATCGATGACTACAGTTGTCAAAGAAGAGAGTCAGGGGCATGAATTTTATTTCATGAATTATTAATATGATTTTCTGGCTAATGTACCTGAATAAGAGAATCTCTTTGTTACTGTTAGGGCTTGACAATGGATGTTCGTGGTAGATTTCCTGATATATCTAATACTAGTGTAAGTAGACATTTGCAAAGATGTCATGATTTGTTGTAAATAAGAAGCTTGTTGTCAAATTTATTATTTTGTGACAAGCTGAGGTTGGTTGCTGTCAGAATAGTCTATAAGATCACTTGCAAATAGTAGTTGTATTTGTTTAGATGTTTGACTGAAGCAAATCTTTCATGGGAATAGATATTGACGGATCCTGATAGTCTTTTAGTGTTCATTCTCCAGACTTTTCCTGGAAATGGAAAGTATATAATATATTTGGCTGTTCTGGCTATTGAACAGGTGTGAGGATGACTCACTTCCAAGTATAAAGTGGGTTCTTGATCTTGCCAAGTCTGCAGTGCTAAGACATGGGGTGCGGGGACTGGTAATTGATCCTTACAACGAGCTTGACCACCAGCGTCCTTCTGGCCAGTGCGTCTCTTGAGTCTTATGACTTGAAATATCTCTATTGTTTGCAGCTGCTCTAAATGTCCATGAACTGGCGATTCTGCTATTGTTGGTCTGTTGTGGTTTTTCTCTCTCATGAGGAAAGGAACTGAAAAGACAGTGACACAGTGCTGCCAAAGCAAAACCACTTGTCATTAAAACTCCAATTCGAAGATTATCTTGTACTAAAGTTGCAATTTCTTTGCACATTAACATTCCATTTCATCCCTGTTTAGTGCTATAATCTTAGGGATACTGTCAGATCCTTTTACCGCATACTATTTGAGAGTATTTATGTTATTTAATATTTAGTTGTCATATGTATGAATCCTTTGCAGGACTGAAACAGAGTATGTGAGTCAGATGCTTACGTTGATCAGGCGTTTTGCTCAGCATCATTCTTGCCATGTGTGGTTCGTAGCACATCCTAGACAGGTTGGTCTCAGCTCAGCATTGTCAATTATGTCTCTTTTGTCAATTCTAAGTTAACTCTTCAAAACAGTTGCACAACTGGGTTGGTGAGCCACCTAACCTCTACGATATAAGTGGGAGTGCGCATTTCATAAACAAATGCGATAATGGGATAGTCATACATCGAAATCGGGATCCAGAGGCCGGACCTGTTGATCAAGTACAGGTAAAGTTGCTCTCTGCACTAACTGATCGTCAGCATTGGGACATTTCTTTGGGCAAATCTGTACCAAATTCTTTTTATACTTGTAGGTTTGTGTACGGAAAGTGAGGAACAAGGTTGCGGGGACCATTGGTGATGCCTTTTTAAATTACAACAGGTTAGTGTAAACTATTTTGTCTTTTGTAGCATCTTATAGTCTGTTTTCCTGTGTTTTAAAAACTGAAGCACCGATGGTCAACTGGCCAGCGGTGCTTTGGCCATGGCAACTGGTTGAACAGCTGGTTTTATATTGGTGTGATAAATGTTTTTGGTGCGTATGTGGACATGTTCACTATTGTGGATTGTCAAAAATGTTGAAAACTTATGTCATATTTATGGGAGGGTATGCATAGTTTGGTGGTTTACCGGGACTGGGGGTTGCCAAGGATTCCTGGGTCCCTGGTTCAGGTCCGTCTGGCTTTACTCTTTTCTTAAACAAACTTTACAGACAATTAGTTTATGACTCGACTTTATTTGCCCAGCTGTTATGATCAACGTAGGATTTTTGTGCTGTTCTTGGTTTAAAAGGTTGATCACACCTGTGCCAAATATTTTTGACTGCTCCTCAGTTGAGCCCGGCTGGCTAGTGCATACGGGTTTTATGTCTGCGGTCTAAGTGTCGCATACACCCATCTAATGAGCTGAAATGAGGCAATGTTTTTGTAGTCTTTCTTATCCTTTTTACTTACCCTTTTTCCTGTCAGGGTAACCGGTGAATTCATCGATCTCGACGCCGCACCAAAGAAACAATAGGATGATGGTATTCTTTCGCTCGCGCTTGTACAGTTTGCGAGTCCAACAGCAACCCGACTCTTGTAATTTTGTAGTTTCCCTATTCTTCTCTCCTCTGTTCTCACTGACTTGGTTCCTCTAGGCGTTTTCTTTCTTTCTTAAATCTCTGAGGGGTTGAAATTGTGAAGTGGCGGGCATTGATTCTTGTTGTGTTTTTCGAAGGTTAGCTCTTGCGGTTCCCTTTCAATGAATGTCCAACGCATATAGTAATCAATATCATCAATGTGAATCTTTCTGTCACATGGCTCTTGGCGGTTCTATGATTCGTCTCCGCCGTCCTGATGTCCAAGGCCAACGACTGATGACCCAAAATCGAGATGAGTTGTACCGATAGTTTTGGTGACATGACGTGAAATTATTAATTATATGAAGATTGCCCTAGAACTTGCTGTCTCCAGCTCGTTTAATGATTGGCCGATCCAAGGCCTCAATTATTTTGCAGAAATTAAATTGAAATTGGGTCCAATCGAAAGGTGCACCGAAAGGACTTTCTAGTTGAGGACATGGAATTGCGAGTAGGACAAAAGAGGAAGAAGAAGGGAGGTTTTTTTTTTTTTTTTTTTTTTTTGGGAAGGGGGGGGGGGGGGATTTGAAATAAAACATAACTTGGGGTGAGAGAGAAAATTCTTGAACTTTAAGTCCCTTTGCCTGCCGGCCAATTTTCAGATTTTGTCGGTGGGATCTCTGATCTAGTGAAGACACCATTAAAACTTGGTGATATTTACATCCTACCCATCTTCACTTTCTTTATGGAAAGCTAAATTGAGCACTCTTTTGGACTTTTTCCTAATTCTAAATGCTACCTTGGAATGATAGAAAGTCTGCATTTAACCCCTCGTTGCAAAAACATTTTTTTACTTAAATTTCGGATACCTGTATCTGACAATAGGACCAAAGTTTTTAATTAAAGATTAGGAGACATGTGAAATGATTCTGTCATGGTTTGACTTCTGACCGGATGAATATTTTGGTTTCACAAATTAGGTTGGCTCCTTGAATTCCGTAATCTAGGGCAAGTCGTATTCGTATATCGAAAGCCCTGAAGGAATTTTCTCAAGGTAAATCTTATAATTCAATATAGAAGTTAGACTATGAAAGTAAATATGAATAATTTCGGATCTATTTAGTGGGTATTAATACGACTGGCTTAAATTATTATAATATGCATGTTAGACTAAAAATGATTTTACTAGGTTTTATGTTGGATTGAATTTTCCAAGATTTTCCATTTTTCTCATAAAAGTCTTGCAGAGAGATACTCCCTGCAGACAGGAGATGACAGCTTTGACACCTGCTGTTTTTAACTTTAATTGTTTTTTCCCCGTCCTTACAGCATATAATAATATCCTTAAAATCGTTGTTGGGTCAACTCGATGTTGTGGACCTATATAAGCTGTCTCGTCTGGTTTGTCTCTAAGCTGTCAGTATTAGTTAATCTTAATCTTTACTGGTTTGTTTCAAGTGATGTGATGCTTACGAGTTTGCCCATCCCAGCAAGAATATTCCCTTTGAAAAAATTAAAATTAAAATGGCTCACTAAATTTGTTTAAGGAAAAGGTGGCCCCCTAAAATTGCGTGAAAGGTAAACGGTGTTTTTTTTATCTTTAATAAGATAAAGAACTGCTCTTGTTTTCTCTTTCTTTTGGCTACTTTTTCAATGGGAATGGTGTTTCACGCGAATGCAGTACGATACAATTACCGAGGCTGCAGTTCAAAATTTCAATTGCCAATTTGAAAGGCAGATGATCCTTTGTCCAAAGAAGACTGGAATTGGCTATAAATATAGTACTGAGGGCAGCACTATGTATTTAACTAATTATCAGCAATATGCCGGTATCACACCTTACAAATTCCAAGAACTGAATGCTTCATTAATTTTTGCCTACATATATATCAATTTTTTTTCCTTCAGTAGCAGAAATTTCATCAATTTACATGAAATTCAATTGACGAAATTTGGAATCTAGCTATACTTTTAAAAGAATAGACATGGGATTGCTTTCTAGAGACTTGAGTCTGATTGTTAGGACACAGATTGGGCAATAGGTGATTAGGTTCAACCTTTGAGAAATAGGGGTAGGCAACTAGGGGCTTGAGTCTGACTATCAAGTGGTCAATCCCGGTTAGGTTGAACCTAGTTGGGCCCTTAGATACTTCATTCTTTACCAAAAAAAAAAAAATCTTGGTTAGGTTGAATTGTTGGTAGCTAAATATTGGCAATTGAGAAGCTAGTTTGATTGGGGATGACCTAGGTCAAATCACCGGAAACTCATTAATCAATTCCCTTAAGTACTTGTAATTCATCACTGAATGGATAATGATGTAGTTTTAAAGATTGAATTGTCATATTTGCAAAGATGAACCTCTAACCTCTGAGCTAAGTGGGCTAAAAAATAGTAGAAATTGTTCATGTGCATGCACAAGAACTTAGTAAACTGTTGGGATCTTTTATATTGATATGAACTACTCATTGTTAACTATTCATAATGAATATGGATTCATATAATTTGAATATTGAATATAGAAATAGAAGATACGTAAACATATTGATGTAGAGGTTTGGTATGTTTCTCAATTATATGTTTGTCGCTACTTAACATCTTTAAAATAATTGGATATTTTAATGTTGATTAGATAATAAGAAACAAGGTTCTTTTTTTCATTTTTGAATTAATCAAATGACTTTTTTTTTCTTTTACTAATCGAATCTATACTTTTTTTATATTATCCCTACTATATTTTAACATAATTCAGCCTCAACTCTAAACATAAGGCCCTAAATAGCAACATTTGAGGGGCTAGAGCCGAAGACTTTAGCAATGATCTTGGATCCCAAATCTCGACCCCATGGAAAGGAAGTCGTAGCAATCCCGTTAAGCCGAAAGAAAATGGAGGTAATGGAAGATGATTTCTTTTGTTGGATCGAACGCTAAAATAAAAAATAAAAAATTACCTATTCTCCTCATTTCTCAACAGTAAAAAATTAGAAATTGCAATCAGGTGGTGAATTTGAGATGGCTAAACTAAACTAGTTTGAAATAAGGACTCGACATATGGTAACATATCTCGACCCCGCTCCAAACCCGAGACTGATCTTAAATAATATCACGCACATGGAGATCCAAAAACCACCTAAAGTTGACAAAATAAGTTAAACAGCATAATGTGTTTGACAGTCAGGATACAAACATTTCAGATTTTATATTCCCACTAAATAAATCTCAAACTTGTTCCGACCCTCTAAGAATTAAGATATAGTAAGTAAAACCTAAAATTTTCTTGCGACTTGGTTATAACTATAAAGGTTGCGTTTAATAGTTAAGATACATTTCAGGATAGGATCCCGGGTTTAATGCTTGCTCAAAAAGGATAAATTGGATATAAGAGGGATATACAATAAAATTGTCCCATAAGGAATGTGGGATAAAGGTGATATGATTTATAATATTTATAATAGGATAGTTATTTTTCTCGTATAAGAAATTTCTTAAATAAATAAAATTAAAATTATATTTCAATATAAATAATATTTGAATTCTAATATAATAAATTCAAAATATCAAAAAATAACAATTTATTTTTTAATTTAATCTTATTTTTATTTTTATAGTTGAATTTAATTCTATCTTATAAAATAAATTCAATATGTAATTATAAATTTTGTTTATTAGATATTAGGTATATTAGTTCAATTTACCACTTAATAATTTTTATTAGAGAATGACGAAGGGGAAAAAGGAAATAAATAAGAGAGGAAACATTTAAAAATAAATAAGTAAATAAAAAATAGGCGAGAGTATTATAAGAGATTTTTACCATTTTTGTTTATGAACCTTTACTTTCATTTATTATCTTTGATATGCTACTTATACCATATATTTTATATGGTATATTGGAAATATATTCGACTTTATTATTGTGATTCACTAAACAGTGAATACATTTCCTATTATATCTAGTCCTATCATAATTAGAAATCCGTGTAAATACATCCGATTTTATTATTGTGATCTACTAAATAATGGATATGATATAACAAATTTTTTTAATTTTATTCGGTTAGAAATCCAGACGATCAAACATAGTCAAAGAATTTCAACGGATTAGGATTTCGATTCAACTTGACTTTCTATCGTCTTCCCATGGAAAATGCATTCAATTTTTAAATATCATTAGTAATTCTTTTTGTTTTTGTGAATGAGAGATCATAAATGCTTATTAAGTAACTAAACAAGAAAAATGTGTACATTTTCCGATGTATGAATTTTTTCACCGATATGGTAAAAAGGAGAAGGAAAAGACAAAGGTTATCAAACGTGGTCCCATGGAAATGATTGTTCTTCACGCTTTGCTTGCTTTTGCTGTCCTCCAGACAACATCGGGAGAGGAGAGAGAGAGAGAGAGTATCCCAAGCCCAACGGCTCCTATGAACGTGAGGTGGATCCAGGTATGTGACCGTTGCCCTAGGGTTTCTCCCTTTTCCCTCTTCCCTTATTTTTCACACCATTCTTGCTTAACTCTATATCTTTCTAAGACTATATAACTGCCAATCTCCAGACAGCAAGCCCAACACATACCCAACAGGGAACAGCAGAAAAAAGAGAGAGAGAGAGAGAGAGAGAGAGAGAGAGAGTGTTCTTTCATTTCCTCTCTTTCCATTTGAGCTTCCTTTTGATATTCCTGTTTCAAGAATTATTCATCCACCATGACTGTTGAGCCTGTAGCTACCCAGATGGCCAATGATGTTGCTGCAGCCCCTCCTCAGGAAGAGGCCAAGAAGGTGGCGGAAGAGACCAAGGAAGTGGTGATCGATCAAGGCGGCGAGGCGAAGGCGGTGGACGAGGCGGTGAAGGCGGTCGAGAAGAGTGCTTCGTACAGGGAGGAGAGCAATTTCCTCTCCGATCTCAAGGAGTTCGAGAGGAAGGCCCTGAACGAACTCCGGTCCAAGCTCGAGGACGCCATCCTCGGGGACGCTCTCTTCGAGAAGCCCGAGGAGAAGAAGAAGGCCAAGAAGGAGGAGGAAGCAGCGCCCTGCGACGAGAGCGCCGCCGAGAAGGAAAAGCCCGAGGAGGCCGAGAAGAAGGAGGAGGGCGGCGGCGACGCCGAGGAGGCGAAGGAGGAGGAGGAGAAGAAGGAAGAGGAGGAGGAAAAATGCGTCGAAGTGGACAGGGAGATCGCTCTTTGGGGAGTCCCGCTGCTTCCGAGCAAAGGTGCAGAGGAGACCAATGTGGTCCTGCTGAAGTTCTTGAGGGCCAGAGAGTTCAAGGTGAACGAGGCCTTCGAGATGCTCAAGAAGACCCTCCGGTGGAGGAAGGAGTCCGGCGTGGACTCGGCCATCGGCGAGGCCGTCGACCCCGAATTGAGCGCGGCCGCGTACTGGGACGGCACCGACCGCGAGGGCCACCCCGTGTGCTACAACGTCTACGGCGTGTTCAGGGACGCGGGGCTGTACCGGAAGGCGCTCGGCACCGAGGAGAACCGCGAACGTTTCCTGAGGTGGAGGGTGCAGCTGGTGGAGCAGGGCATCAAGAAGCTCGACCTGAAGCCCGGCGGCGTCTCCTCGCTGCTCCAGATCAACGATCTGAAGAACTCGCCGGGGCCGGCGAAGAAGGAGCTCCGGATCACGACCCAGCGCGCCATCCACCTCTTGCAGGACAATTATCCAGAGCTGGTGGCGAGGAATGTAAGTTTTTCCCCATTCTTCACCTGCTCATTAGGCCTTTTTCGATGTGGAATTCCTGCTGAGATGTGTGTAATGTGATTCATGTCATGGCAGATTTTCATCAATGCTCCTTTCTGGTACTATGCACTCAATGCCCTCATCTCCCCTTTCCTAACCCAAAGAACCAAGAGCAAATTCGTCATCGCTCGCCCCGGCAAGGTCACCAAAACCTTGCTCAAGTAAGTATTTACTGTCCACCCTTACCAATTTGAATGACATTTCGTTAGAGAATTAGTTTACCTAAGCATGGGCCTCAGATGTTTTCTGAATTGTTTCAAAAGAAGCTACAAGATCCTGATCCTAAACCTCGAAATCGCATACAAGACTTCTAACCTCTGCTCTGTCTCCAGGTACATCCCGGCTGAGGAGATACCGGTTCAGTACGGCGGGTTCAAGAGGGAGAAGGATTTCGAGTTCTCGAGTGAGGATGGTTCTGTGTCTGAGCTCACCGTTAAGGCCGGATCGACCGAAACCATCGAGCTACCAATCGAAGGGGTAATCTTTTTGCTCTCTGCTCTAATGATTTTACATGGCAAATCAAATCCACGAAAAACAACTCTTCATTTTATCAGAGTGGCCTGCTTATTAATTAATGTGTTTGATTGATATGCTGCAACAGACCGGAAACACATTGCTGTGGGACATCACGGTGCTGGGCTGGGAGGTGAACTACAAGGAAGAGTTCGTGCCGATCGACGAGGGGTCGTACACCATCATTGTCCAGAAGGGAAAGAAGATGGCGCCGAGCGAGGAGCCGATCCGCAACACCTTCAGGAACAACGAACTCGGGAAGATTGTCCTCACGATCGAGAACGTCTCCGCCAAGCAGAAGCAGGTCCTGTACCGGTACAAGACCAAGAAGTGCTCCAGCTTTTGAGGTGGAGATTGTCACATGTTTTGGCTTCAGCGAGAATTTGTTATGTACTTAATTTTTTTGGGATTGGAATTTGAGGGGAGTGATTCTTACAGTGAAGATTAGAGAGCAAAAAGGGTGATCTTTTAAGCTTTTTTGATTTTCTTTGTTCTTTTAGAGTTGCCAGATTCGAGATTGCAAAATTATTGGCGGGTGTGTATAGTTGCTATTGAAGTTTCCATTCTTTTCTGCTAGACTGAATAACTGCGATTTGCATTTTCTTGAAGATGAAGATCACTTATTTGGATAAATTTTTTCCTGCTTGTAATCCTATAAACTCCTAATTCTTTTTCCTAGAACAATGGTGACCGGAGCATCTCGTTACCAACTTTGCAATTGCCATCGTCTGTCTTTTGGTCTCCAGAGCCGGAACAAATGAGCTACGATAGACTATGGCGATCGTGCTGGTCATCTTGATCGCGGCGACAACGTGCCACCACCTCGTGTT